>VXBR01001727.1:153821-167051 GCA_013400215.1 Cisticola juncidis | reverse complement strand
CCATGAGTCATGTCCCGCTTCCTTTCCCTGCGGCGGGCCCGCGCCGCCGCTGAGGGGATGCGGCCGAGGAAGCTTTCGCCCTTCCCCGTCCTTTGATTCGTGATGGGTCCTGCCCTGTGCCCCCGTCCCGGACTGCTGCGGGCTCTCGGAGTGCAGTGGTCTCCATTCCCTCTGCTGCTGCTCCCGAAAGCTGAGGCTGCGCCACGGGCCGTGGTGCGGGAGGGTTTTGGCCTCACCTGTGACACTGCAGGTAGCGTCAGCCGCCTCTGTGCATGACACGAGGGGAAATTCAGCCTCAGCTGACCCGCTGGCCGTGCCTGCAGTGTGGTTTTATTTCGGGTTATTTATAGACCGGGATGATCCAGCAGTCCAGCAGCCCTGAAGAGGGTTAAGCACGGGGCGCTGATGATTCTTGAGCTATAGCTGAAATGGACATGATAAGCAGCGCTTCCCGTGACGGCTTTCCCCAAGCAGGAGGCGAGGTTTTGTTACTGGCAAGAGTAATTTCTTGTGCTGAAAGACAAGAAGCAAGAGAGGAGATTGATTGTGCTGGAAATGTTGGTAATATAGCGATCAGTTAACTTGTAAGATGATGCAAGGACCCTGAATTCACTAAGTTTAGAATTTGAAACATGCTCCGTTCTGTGCCTGTGAAGTTAAGATTAGTAACATTCAGCCTCAAGGTGTTTGAAAGAATAATTTCTTGTCTTATCCTGTTGTGTAATGCAGAGAAAAATCTGCACACTCATATGTGCTGCATTGCTTTATCACATGTTTTCTGTTCGGTAAGGTAAGTGAAGAACCTCCCTAGTGATTTAGTCTCCATTTTTCCTACTGGTTCTATTCTGGCAACTGTCTTTAGTTAGAAGACAACAGATATTAGTATGGTTTGTGTTTTGTTGGGTTTTTTTCCCAAATCTGACTTGAAAGTGGTGTTTAGTGTATTTTTTCGTGTGTGGGTTGGGTATACCTCTCAGTGGTAAAGGAACATATATCAGAGATGAAGCAGGAAAGGAAGCAGTAACCTAATGTGGAGCTGTGTGTCTGCTAGAGCTCTGTGTCTCTAACCCTTTGCCTGTTTAGATTCAAGCTGTTGAAAAAAACAGTCTTCCTATTTGTATATGGATTTTCATAAGGCATGACCCAAATCATAGGCAGAGCCATCCACAACAAAAACACACAACCTGTTTCATAAAAGTCTACAGTATAGTTTTACAGGGATCAGAGTGACAGGAGCAGGAAAAGCTCTCCTCAGATATGGCAGTAACAGTAGCTGGTGGTGTGTGACTGCAGGGTGGCAGAGGCACTGTAACCAGCCAGCCTGAGCTTTGCCACTGCTGCAAAGGAAGGCCAGATCCTTCTCAAAGGACAGTTTTCCAAGTAGCTTCTGTAAGAAAGATTGTCCTATGTTTGTTCCATGTAGATCATCCTGGTGTGTCTGCAGCTGACAGTGTGATACACACACTTGTCTCCTCCTTTGTTGTAGGTCAAGTTGAATTTTTCTGTTGGCTTTTTTTTTGCCTCTCCCCCAGCTTTGCCTGATAGGATGAAAAAATGGATGCATCTTATGATTTTGAATATTATTGTAGTCCCTACTTTTTCATTAGTCTCACTTACCTAGACTGGGATAATGAGGGAGGTTTCCCCTTGAACCACAACTGGATCATAGTGTTGTTGTTGGTTGTTGCACAGTGTAATGGTAACAACAGTAACTTGATTTTGGTAGACTAAGGATAGTTTTTCTTAGTCAAGTAGCTGGTCTTTTTCCCATGTTAGGCTGCCTCTGAAGATAGTGTGGTCTGTTAGAAGAGAGCTTTGTAACCTTGGGCTCTCCATAGCTGTTATCTGAGTGGGAGCCATCCCAGACAAGGTAAATTGTGCAGTTTGCACCTTTTTGAAGAGAACTGGGATGTTTCACTGGTTGCAGTATTTTGGGTGATACTGCCTTTTCCAAAGCATAATATTCTCTTTGTATACAGAAGCTTGTTAAGCTAATATAAATGCACTTAAGATTGTGAAAGTTTGGGTAATTCATCCAATCACTACTGGTCAGATGGTCAGAGTAGTCAGCAGTGGCACTGGGACCAGTCCAGGACATTCAAACTGAATGCAGGTGTGTGGTCAGAATCACAGGATCATTTAGGATGGAAAAGACCTCCAACATCATCAAGTCCATCCAGCACTGATGTGTTCACCACTAATTCATTCCCTGTGTGCCACGTCCATACATCTCAAACTCTTCCAGGGATGGTGACTGATGGGTGCCTGTGCTTCTTCCCCATATCCAATCTAAACCTCCCCTTAGGAATGAATGGCTCACTTACTATAGCTGGAAGGGTTTTGACAATTTGAATGGGGCATTTCTGTAGAGTATTATATTTGTATGAAAATGTTTCTCTTTGAAAAAAATTCGCTAAACAATGGTTCAACTTTGTTTTATATTCAGGAATTCTACAGAAGGAAATCCTCAGGCCTATACTGTGCAGAGCTTATGAAATAAACCTCAGAGTGAAATAATGAGACTGGCAAGTGTTTCCATGGCTGTTTTGAACCTTTATGGGAATATTGTTACAGTCTTGACAAAGATACACAGTGTAGAGGTGGCTTCCCCATCCCTGGGAAAGTTTAAAGCCAGGTTAGATGGGACTTGTAGCAGCCTTGGGTAGTGACAGGTTCCCCCCATGACAGGGGTGGAATTGGATGGTGGTTACAGTCCCTTCCAACCCAACCAATCTGGGATTCTGTGCACACTGAAGAAGCTGCAACAGGATTTTTAAAGCAGACTGAGAAAGGTGTGTTCATCCAGGAGATAGATAACAAGTCTGACTTGTCCAGGAGCACATTACTGAGAGGCCCAGAGCCTGTAGAACATCTGCAGCATGTGTCTGTGCAAGAACTAAGTAGGTGTTATTGTATTAAAACATGAAAACAGATAAAGAAGGGATAGGAAAATAAAACCCAGCTGCAGGATTAGGCCTCTGTGTCTCTTCCTAATTACCCTACCTTTGAAAGCAGAGTGCTATACTGTAGCTGCTGGGCTTTGCTCATGTTCTTTTATTTTACTTATTGTTTTTTTCTAAGCCTGTGGTCCAGAAGCTCTTCCTGCAGAGGCTGTGGTGTTGATTGTGACCTGTGAGATGCATTTGGGGTGGGAGGGAGGGGTGGGAGGGAGGCCCTGGTCAGGAGGGTTTCCTGGGGAAGGGGTTGCAGGGGACTCAGGACACTTGGAGCTGGTCTCTGGTCTCTGGCCTCCAGGTGTTCATGCTACACTGGTCATTAAGTCAAGAATCTCGTGGTGTGTCAGGAATCCAGGGCTTGTTTCAAGAGCTCTTTCCATTTTAGAAATTCCTAGGTTTAGAAGAACAATTTTGGCCTGCTAGCTTAACCTGAATGTGGAATTATGCCTGAGAGATTTCTATTTGTATTTAACTTTCTTTTAGCTTAAAAGAAAGCAGATTTTAGGATATAAACAGTCTATTAAAATTTTGTGATTTGCATTCCCGTCTTGAATGGAAAGTCCTGAATGCCTAATGACTCTAGTTATCTTTTTCTGCATCTTCCTTCTGTGAGCTCATGTTGCCCCTTAGCTCTCATGGTGCAACTTTCGTGGAAGAAATCAGAAAGTCAGGTTGGAAAAACATGTATTAATAAGTGAGGAGGAAAAGTTCCAGCTGAAGCAAGGAGAAAAACTGAGTTGGTAGAGGATTTATGTGTTTAAGGTTTTTAATTGCGACAAGAAGTAATCAGGCTGTGTTAGTGTTCTGAGTTTGTTGAATAAAAAAGGTGTGTTAAAGCTCCCATAGTTAATTTGTCCTTGATTTAGGTGATCTTTGGTGTTTCTGCCTATACAAGCTCTGCTATTTTCCCAGCATTCTTGCAGAAGTCCAGGAAATAATTTCTGGTAGCTGCCACATAATACAGATACTTTTCTTTGATCCTGCTGATACACTTCATTTCTCTCTCAGGACTGGTTGAATGTTGTTGAATCTTATATCTGGTAGATCTTTCAAGCCTCAAAGATACATAGTAATATTTTTCAAATTATTGCTAGATCTATTGGCATGTAAGTAACTTAAGTACACGTGGGTGCTCCTGTGGGTGCAGAGGGCTGACCTTGGCCACAGCTGTGCCTGTGGGAGCTGCCTGTGTTGCTGAGGCAGCGAGGGAAGCATGTCCCTCTTTTGTGAGGAGCAGGGCTTGCAGCAAGGAGGTATGGCCAGCTAGAGGCACAAAAGAGGCACTTGCAAAGCAGCAGGCAGAAAAAAACAGGGAGAAACCTGAGAGAAAAGATGGACCACAAAAGGCTCATCTAGAGGAAGTCATAATGAGTTTAACTTCAGTGGAAAAACACCACTAGAAGAAGGGAAGGGATTGGTTCAGTAGCTGCAAGACACAAAGAAATGGTGACTCACAGCAAAAGTTTTGCTTTTGAGAGGATTGGATAGCACGGTCATATTTATGCGACTTCCCTTAAATGATGTCATTTAATTTAATTGCAAAATAAAATGGATTTACTTGTTGACGCAGAATGAAAGTAGTACTAGGTTTTCTTACACTCCACAGCACAGTGTCTGGAACTGTTTTCCAGCAACAGATTTTCTGTTTTACTGATGATTTTTCAGTGATGAGAGAACCACTTGGGAGAAGTTTGGGGATGGAACAGATAGATTTATTTAGCACTAATGGAGGAAAAGAGACACACCCATCCCTCCCCCCTGAAAAAAAGATTCAAAAAAAAAAACCCCAAAAAACCAAAACAAAGAAACCCCCATGAAAACAATGAAACAAAGCAGAACCAAGAAACAGATTTCTATAAGGAACTTGCTTATAAATGTATGTCAGTGTGATTCTGGTAAAAGTATCCACACATATAACTTGTATATATGTATGCCACATCTTTTACCTGCATGAAAAATACTTGTGAAGGAGATTTTCTGGGAGTCCTCATGTCATGGTAATTGATACATGTGTGCTGTAGCTATGAATTCAGCAACATCACAGCAAATAACTGGATTTTAAGGAGGAAAGACTTGGAACCCTGTTGTGTTTTGACTATTACAATCCTGTTTGAAGGAGGCAGGACCCAGCCTTCTCTCTGTGTTCTTGAATTGATAATTGCTTGTTGAGATCTCTCTCAAAGCCCATAAAGTGCTGTCTGACCCCAGGTCACACATCAGGATTCTGGTTTTACAGGAAGATTACTGGTATCCTCTCTCCCAGTAAATACCATGAGGCAGGTATAGCTGACAGTCACAAAGGTAACCTCTGGCTTATTTTTCACCAAGGACTGGATAACTGGAATAATCTTCTTACATCATTCAAATTTCAGGCTTGGTTCCAGGTATTGGCACACAGCATGGGCATCACTCCCCTGTCCCTTTTCCCCACCCATCTTAGTTTTGGTTGACTGGTATTTCAAAGGTTTTACAGCAAGTAAATCAGCAAGTAAATCTGCAGAAGCTTTTTTTTCAGAGGAACATGGACTGTCTTGGTGGTCAGTGCTCAATTCAAGTGGTACCACCTACTGTAGCATCACTTGCTAGTCCTCTTCTGCTTTTTTGTAGTCTCTTGTTTTTGTCTATCCCTGCATTTCTGGCACTGGGAATTGAATTGGATATTTCACAAAATAAACGGGATATTTGCCAAAAATGAGCAACAAACAAAGCCTAGGGCAGGCTGTGGCCAGAACAGAGACCTCGGGCATGGGATGGGTACATGGATTAAGTTAGGAAAAAGGAAGAGAGTGAGGAACAAAGGCAAAGCCAGGGAAAGCCACAGTGGGGCAGGAGGCCAGGAATGATTGCAGTGGATTTATTACTGCTTGCCCCAGGAGCTGGGGGTATTTTTGTGTCTCCAGTGGGCACTGGAGATGCTGTGGACTTCCTGATTTCTCTGCCTTTCTGCAAAAGGAGAGCAGGGTTCTGCTGTTTGTACACCAGGCCCCAGCTGTTTCCATTCCTCAGGAGAAAGTTAAGCTTGCTGTTATCTCCGTGCCAGTGATAAAGTTGAAGGTAAACCTGTGCTGGAGCAGTTGAAAGGAAAGCTGAAAAGCTGAAGAGAACAATTCCCAGAGCAGGCAGGGTGAGAGTGGGAATGGGAATATATTATGGTTGACCTGCTAGTGCATATGCCTTTGTTTTCAAAGTGAATACTTCAGCAGTTGGTGCAGCGTGCTTGGATTTAGGTGTTTGGTCCTACAAGGACCCTTGGAATGTTTGGAGGATAGCAAGTTGTAGGTGTAGGACTATTGCTTAAAACTAGAACTGGTTATGTAGCATTGAAGAAGCTTAAAACTGAATTTTTACTCTTGCTCTTATAAGTAGTTTCATGCAATTAAAATCCTGAGTAGATGCCTCTGTTGCATGCAGCGTAGCTGTGGGTAAAATGAGAGCAAGCACTGAGTATTTACAGAAGTTCTTCCAAATTTAGGAAACAGTACCTCTCTATTTTATTTGAAAACTCGTCTTGCTCAAGACACCGTTCTATTAGCCCAAAAGACAATAACCAAGTGGGTGGAGGACTGAGCAGTATGAGGTATCAAAACAAACAAATTGTACCCAAAATGGTTCATGTCCTGTTCCAGTTCAGCCCTAAGATGAGCAGGGTAGAACTGGGAATGATTCAGTTATGAAAAGGGGTTTTAAGCGTAAAATAATATTATTTGTAACAATCAGGGAGAATAGTTTTACTCTGAGTTCTCCCTATTTCTCTTTCTCTCCTTTCATAGCAGGCTTAAAGTGGCCTTGCAAATTTGGAAGGGAAGACTGTCTGGGTTTTTCACTGTCAGTTTAGATCACCGTGATGTAATTCTGTCTAACACATGAAGAGCCTTTTGCTTGGCCTAGTAGAGATTAGGAATTAGTGCTTGTCTGTGGATACGCTGAGCCCCTGTTGCATGTGCTATGAATAGGACAAAGGGAAGGCAGTGCTTAAACAGTGAGGCTCAGAGCATTGCTTTTCCAAAGTGGTGGTTGGAATCAGATATTTACTTTAATGCTTTTTCAGAGGAGTTGTTGCTAAACTGAAGGTGGGTTTTTTTCATTTTTCGGTAGTTCTGTCCTGCTCCAAACAAAGCACTAGCCTCCCTGCAAGTTGCAGGCTTTTATTCTTTCAAGTGTTTTGTTTGTCACAATAACACTGACTTTTCTGGGTTCTAGTTTCAAGCTGCTTATTGCAACTGAAAGACAGAAATAAAAACGAAATTTACGGAATAGAGAGTCTCGTGAAGCCATGTGACTTGGGAAACTGGAATTCAGAGCACACAGAAGTTTATAAAAATGGAGCTCTGCCATTCACTATCCAATAAACATTATAAACTGAGGAATCTTTACAATCTTTCAAGGAGCTTTGAACAACTTTGCTGAGATTTTTTTTTTTACAATACGTCAAATGGAAGTAGCTAACCAAGATTAAAAGAACTGTAACCCAAACAAAACGAACAAAACCAAATGTCTGTTTACATTTTTGTTTAAGTTGCAGTTTTTCTGCTCCTCCCCTGAAAAGTGGCATTGGGGAGGTCTCATTTAGTTCGCCACTGTTCTTCTTTTTAACTTAATTTTCTGTATGTATATATCTAGTCAATGTGAAAAGAATTGGTTGTTATCATGTTTATAAACTGCTGTAAGCAAGTACCTAAATTTTGTCCTGCAAAACATCAGCCTAAGAGTACCTGGAGGAGGGTTTCAGTGGGTCTGGTGACAGGTTTGGGCTAAGGGACACAGCTGACTTTACATTTTCTCAGAATATGACAGTTAATGTGGGAAAAGGTAAGTGTAGGGCTTGCAAATCCCTTGCCTTTTCAAGCTAGGTGATGTATAATGGATGAGAGCTGCTGGCAGCACTTCTTTAAAAAAATTGCCACGTGTTCATTTTATATTGCAGCAGCCAATGGAGAGAGAACAGGAGACACTGAAAGGTAAACAAAAGAACTTCAACCCAGTAGCCAAAGAAGAGTGAAGTGAAAGTTTCCATTTGAAGAACAGAAAAAAAATAGTGCGTGCTTTGTTCTGCAGTATCTCCAAAATCCTGGTTCCTTGGGTAACTGGGGTATTAGCAGGCTTTGGGAAGCACCTCTCAGCTTGCTAATTGTGCAAGATTTTTGTTGTTCTGCAGTGCAGAATGGCAAGCAGGGCTGCAGCACCACCTCTGAAAGCTCCTGGGAGTGATAAGCACACAGTGTGGTGGTAATTTAAACTAAAAAGCAGGTCCAGATCAGCATAAAGAGACAACATTGAAATGTGAAATTCTAACTGCAAGTAAGAAACCTTTTTTCACTGTAAGGATAGTCAGATATTGCAAGAGGTTGCCCAGAAAGTTAGTGCAGCTCTGAAGGTTTTCAAGAGCTGAGTGAGGAAAGCCCTGAATGCCCTGGTCTGACCCTGCTTTGAGCAGGCCCCAGAGACTCTGACCTCCATGTGTTGTCAGATATTCTGAATTTCTGTGATTTCTGTGCTGTTCCCACTTTCCAGGCAATATATTTGGAATCTTTGTTTTCTGAATCACTTTTTCCAGTCTTGAGTCAAAACAGTGTTTTGCTTTACTGTGAAACTGGAAGATACTGTATTTTACTGTATTATCCCTCATATTTATTCCTCATGAAAATGTTTATTGGCTCCCCAAAGCCAGGAACCTGAAATTTGCTTCTACTCCTTAAAAATTCTACTCCTTTGCAACTTCTTGAAAGCCAAATTTATGTTAAATCAGATTTCTCTCACAAGTGGAAGGGCAGACCCAGACTGGTCCTCTGTGGCTTCCTTCTGCTTTGCTTTTGAATTGATTTTATTAAACAGTCCATTGATTTTTTTTTTCTTCCTCATCTCTGAAAAGGCATTTGTTTTGTCACAGCACCTGATACCCAAGGATCATAGCATTCTGAGCAACTTGAAATGAAATAACGAGTCCACAGAGAAAATCAAGAGGCTGTGGCAGCACAGCCAGGGCAACCAAGAGAATTTTGCTGGTCAATTCACCAAATCTGCAGCAAATCTAAAAACAGAGCTTGATTCTCTTTACTAGGTTCTTTGTTGGGTTTTTTTTTTCAGTAAATCTCATTTTCTCAGAGTGTCCCTGTGTAAAACCAGCAGTGAGAAGGCCTGATGCTCCTTGTTCACACTAGAATTCTATCCACATCAGTAAGTTGTTCCTGTTCTTCCTACCTATTCTGCATGCCCTTTGTTACAGAGCACCCTGTGATAGGCTAGGAAGGGCAGTGCATATATTCTTTGCTAGCTGATGGTTGCCTAACTTTATTGTCAGAGTGCTCAGGGAATAAGTCTGTCAAAGACCCATATTTTCCTTCAGTATCAAGTCAGCTTTTCTGTTCCTGCAAGAGCATTGCCCTCAATAGACAGTGTAGGTTACCAGGAGAAAGGCAAGCACCCACCTGGGACCCAGTATTTTATCCCACCCAGATGCTGTGAGACAAACACACATAGTCACTCATCTTCCTTCCACCACCCTCTCTTCTTCACAATATCACTGAGTGTTTGGAGCTGGGATTAGTGTCTAGGCTTGGTTAGACTTTTCTCTTTCTACATATAATTCACTAATTGGCTGTTTACAGTGAGTCTCTGGAGGTGGTGGGGCTGCATTAAGTACAGCCAAGGGGCAGAATTTAGCCTGCAGAATCGTTTCTTCCCAGCACTGATTGTGAATGGGGAAAAAAGGTGTCTGATTTGCACATCCCTGGAACTTTTCTTCCTCGTGGCAGATAAGTAAAAACTAGTCTCAAAGTCAGAGAGACATAAGCAATGTGGACTCATGTTCAGTCATTTCTTATGGTGAAACTTTTTTTATTCTCTTAGCAGAACTATCTGTATAGTTTGACTCCTAACTTGAGTTTAACAGAGATTTTTCTGTAGAAATGCAGATGTTGTGTTGGAAGATCCCCTGGCAAGCCACAGCCATAGCTGTAGAGCTGAGACACGTATCCTGCTTTGGCTGGGAATGTCAGTACTCTGGCATACAAGTGCCCTGCATCCTGAATCCTCTTTTGCTTGCTTTTTCTAGTGTGATACAAAGTATACCCCCAGCCCTTCTCTCTTAATGCCCCTGCCAAAGGATGTGCTGAAATGGATGCTTTTGGGGGGTAGCTCTTCTGTGGTGTTCTCTGATTTGAGTGTGTGGGATAAGCACCCAGAGTACAAAAAGGGTGCTTATTTGTACAGTTTTAGAAATCTGGAGTTATATTTAACAGGAAATAAAATCACAGCACACACTCTTTGGAACATACTTGGGTTGCTTTCCAAATCAGGCTTTTGGTTTCTGGCAGGAAAAATAGAACTCTCTTATAACAACAGAAAATACAAATAGGCTAGAAGAAATGCATTGCAAAATCCCAGCTCAGCTGAGGGTGGATGTGCCAGGAAAGACCAACCTTTTTGCTCCTGTAGTTTAAGGTGTAATTTCCTTTCCCTTCCCCAAGAGTTCTGGGGTGAAGTGATCATGGAAAGCTTCTAACTCCTCAACCTTGCCTTCACATGGGTGAACATATGTTCCAAAAAAAACAAGCCCCAAACCAGTTCAGTGTTAGTTTTATCTCTGTGCATGTTTGATGTTTTTGCCGGTCCCATTCCTGTGTCCTCCCTCAGACTGGTGATATGAGCTGCCAGTCTGATAAAGCCATGGAAACTGCACACTGCCCAATCCTTTACCCTCTCTGCCACCCTTTGGTGTTCTATTTGGGAGGCTTCTTTTTCAATTTTTCTAACAAGTCATGAAATTGAAGCCTGTTGTAATGCTGCCAAAATACAGGTTGGTTGAGGGAGAGTGGTAGTTTAGTGTTTGTCAAGGGTTGGGTACCTTTTTCTGTCTCCATTCCCCTCAGCTACCAAAAATCCCTGCATGTGGCTTACAGAGGAGCCATTTTACACACATCTTCATAACAAGTGTATTTTAAATTTATTTTTTAATGCGAGACTGCATTTTTGGGCAAGTGAGTAGACAGAACAGACCTGAAGCAATTCCTGCAACCCCCACTCTGCCCCATACTCCATAGCCTCATTGCAGGAGAGGTATGGGATGGAACATGGATGTGCTGGTAAGGAGCAGGAGGTTGAAATAAGCCTCATGGTACCCTCTAAATGTGCTTTTATCCATGCACAGGACACTTATGTACTTACTGAATGTGGGAGGAAAGGTGCACTCTTCCCCCCATATGTGCACCTCTGTCCCTGTGGAAGATCTTCCTCTGAGCCTGTGTGGTTTCCTTCAGCAGAAATCATTATTTAAGGATAACACAGTGAGGTGCTCTAGGCCTTCCAGTAGCTTCTAGGACTGGCAGGCTTTCCTCCCACCACTTGCAACTGCAAATAAAGGAAGAGCAACAGGCAGGGAAGATTGCCTCTTAAGCAGACTTGGAGAGAAAGCTGTGATAGAAGGCAGCAATCCATAATGATCTGGCAGCCCATGGCTGCAGCAGCACTGCATAGAGAAAGCAGAAGAGAGCTGTGCTGTTATCCCAGAGGCACAAGGTGGCATGTCCCCACAGAGGGCCCCTGCTGAACCAGATAATGAGGTGGAGTTGAGGGAGAATGATGTTGGTGCCTTGGTAAGATGCTGTAGGCTGGAGGGTGTGATGCTTCTTTAGTTCCCTGGCACAGGGGATCGTGGTACTTACTCAGAGTTAATTGGGAGTTCGAGTGTTGAGAGAAGCCTGCCTGCTTTGCACTGGAGACATAAACATGAGGCAGCAAAAAGCACTTGAAAAGCATCTTGCACCTTAAGCAAGGTTCTGAGTCCCAAATTACAATACCCTGCACTGGAGAAGCTGAGGTTTGCCCAGGAAATTTTTCCTGGAATTCTGTTTTGGCACGAGCCACCAAATGCCTTGGTAAGCACCAGGCTGCTCGCGGGCCTTACAGGTGCTTGTGGCATCCACAGCCCAGGTGGTTGTGTCAGAGCAGGCAGAGCCAGCTCCTGGAGCAGATGTGACGTGGCAGCAATGCTTGCTGCCTTTCTGTGGAGAAACTCATGCTTGGAATGGTGTTCCTGCATCCTCACAGAGATAACAGCCTTTCTGAGGAGAGGCTGGGCTGGGGGAGATAGACCACCGAGGTGCCTGGCCATGGTGTCAGTTCTCTGTTCTCTGTTCAGCAGACTTCTTGATTTCACCCACAGATGTATCATTATTTATAAATTCTTTGTGTCAAAAAACTCAAGTGCTTGCATGATGTTGTCCCAGCCATAAGATAAAAAGAGGAGAAATCTACTCTTGTTTATTAACAAATAATAATTTTACTGAAGGATAAATACCATTCATGTTTCCATAAATACAGTGCATGAAATCTCTAGAATTTACTGCATGTAATCAAAAGCAGTTATCCCAAAGACCTCAATTTCTCGTGGTCAGAGCTCCACAGAGCAGCTTCTTTCATTTTGTTTGCTAGGATCTGGGAGTGCTCTCTTTCAAAGTGGGAATGAGAAATCCAGTCACTAAGTGTAAGTTATGAAGTATAAGATTAATGCTGTGTAGGAAAATGAGTTAATGCAAAAATCAGTTCAAATTCGATGTATTTTTACACTGATGAGATGAGTTTATTCCTTGGTTCCCTGAGTGTGCCGAGCTAATAATTAAAAACATTTATATTGCACAAAATGATAAACATCCTCTGCGCAGGAAAGGAGAGTATTGTGCTTGCTGGCTTGCCTTTGCCCTCCTTCACTCTTCCCCATTGCCAAATTAGAGACTGGAATAAGAAGAGGGGCTCTTTTTTTTACTTTTCTGGAGAATAGGGGTTGAATTTAAGGGTTTTATGAGGGTTTGTTTGTTTTTCCCTGCTCTTGCTCTTACTTTGCCCTTTCTGCCTGCCTGCAGCCTCAGTTCGAGTAGCTGCTGCTCTGACACGGTCTCTGCAGGAGGAGGCGGCGCTGGGGGCCACCTGGGGCCTCTCTGTCCCTCTGCACTCCGGGCAGGAGCCCCAGGGTGTTCTCTCTCTTCTCTAAGCCCTGGTTTTCAGGCTAATCGGAGCCCTCATGAGCCACTGCTCACTAATCCTGCATGAAACCGGGCTTGATCAAAGTGGGTAGTCCTGAGCTCTGGGGCCGCAAGGGGCTGGGTCAGGGCCCGCGGGTGGTTCGGTGCTGCAGCAGCCCCAGCCTCGTCTGCCGCGGGGCTGCGGTCGGGAGGCGCGTTCCGGGGCGAATCCGCAGGGAAGGGGGAAAGGGCCTGTACCGAGGGCGCAGAGCGGGCGGTGGCCACCCGCGCCTGGCTTCCCTCGCCGTGCGCCCCGC
>VXBR01001727.1:125184-152751 GCA_013400215.1 Cisticola juncidis | reverse complement strand
TGCCGCTCTCGGATCCCGGCCGGGGAAGCCCGCTCCAGCCCCGCTGAGAGGCACTGCCTCTGCCTGCCCCACCGGGCCGGCCAGCAGGACGCGGCCGGCTGCACGTCCTCGGTGGCGGGGCCGCCACAGGGCTCCTCCTGTCCGGGGCCAGACGTGGTGGCGGGGCCGGCGCTAGGGGAAGAGTAAACATGGGGGATGGGTCAGGGCTGCCCGCGGCCAGGGCTGCGGTCGTGTTGCATTCTGTGATGCACCAAGTCGGGAATCGCTCCGAAGGGAGACTGCATTCTGCCACACAGCAGCTGTCTGTCAGCGGGATTTCCCCAAAACTGGGGGTCCTGGACCTCCAGTCTCTGAGGGAGCCCATCGGTTTTTAGAAAGCAAGTATTTTCATCTATGTCCACTCACCAACCAAGAGACGGCCCTGTGCTGTGTGAACGTTTGACGGGGGACAGTGCCCACCACGAGGAGCCCAGCCATGGGGTTGCTGTGTGAGGTTCTCAATGCATGGGATTAACAAAGTGATAATGTTTTTATTAAATGTAATTTTAAATAACATGTAGCTGACATTTCTGTCCACAAGTACTGATTGTATTGGCAGTGCATGACTTTGCCTTTGTTTCTCTTCATACAAGTGTTTCCCGTGTGATTAAGTGTGGCCCTTGATGGAGGTTATTTTAGGATGATTTAATTCTCTTTATTGAAGTGTGCTCTAGACTTCTGTAACTTCTGGTGCGCAAGGCCAGCACTACAGGCAGTGTATCAACCAGGCAGTTTGAAACCTGTTGACCCAGTCAGCTGCACACTGGCATGACGTAGCTGTAACCTTAGTTTCAAAACCTAAGTGTGAAGCCAAGGAGGTGTAAGATCCAAATGCCATGCTTGAACTGCTGGTTTTGACATTACATTTAAAATACCATTCTAATGGTTGCCTCTGAGTTTGGCCAGAGATGAATCCCTGAGGCCTACAATATACCAGATGCTTGGGATTGCTAGAGATGAAGAGTGTTTGTTCTTAGCTTCTTGTCTGGGTGACGAAGCAGAAATTCATATGGATAAACATTGCCCTTTGATTTTGCATTGAATGTCTGGCTGCTCTCTGAGGTGGCGGCTGCAAGGAGGATCTCTGCAGCTGGTGGTGTACACAGTGAAACCAGCAGCTGTGCCTTGAGGTTGTGTCTTTCAAGTCGCTGCTATATTGGGTGTTGTACTCTGATTTCTCATCCTTGCTCTCCTCCTCTAAGGAAGAGAACACATGCAAGATCAGCCAGGTGATGTTTTCTGGGGAAATGAGACTTACAAGCACATCTGTGCCTTTAGCAAGGCTCCGGCCAGAGCCTGACAGCTGTTTGTGGTGTCTAGGATGCTTGTCCCTCCTGCCTTCATTTGGAGCTTGCCATGAGGTGGTGGCACCCTCTTTAGTGACCCAGCAGGCTGGAAGAGCTGCCACACAGTCTGCAGGCCTTGCTGAGATAGTCTGGAACAGGTGCCATGGCAGTAACTTGCTTTCCTTGGATCTGCAGCCGCTTGAGCAATGCAGGCATGTGCCACAGACACGTAACCACGTCTTACACTGTGGTGTAACCCTGGACAGCAGGGAGATTTCTCCACGATCAGGTTACTGGCCACCCTTTCTGTGCACAGCAAATGCCTTGCAGAGATCTGCACTGCTGCAGCAGCTGCACTTCAGCAGCATGACTGGCTGTCCCAGTACCTGCTGCCTCATTCCAGGCTTAATTGCAGCGTTAGCTCTGTTGCTCTGACAGCACAGTCCATGCTGCCTTCTGCCTGTTAAAGGCATGTTGAGGTAGGGGAAGGCAATGGCCTTGGCTGAGGTGCAGATCAGGCCTGTATGACTGTGTTGCATCACTGCTGTCCCTGTTCTTCCCTCCTGCCACCATCAGCCTCCCGTACTGCATCACAGCTCTAGCATAATGTGGGACACCCCATCGGCAACACTGCATTTTTAGGAGAGATGCTGGTTTTGGGAGCCTTTTCTAACCTATTGGAAGGTCAGGGATGGCAGCTGTCACTTTCCTGAAAAGCAGTCAAGTTTGCTGTACAGAAGATGGTCTAAGCAGCACTGCAGGGTGTGTGTGGGAGGGGGCCTCTTGTCCCATGAGCAGGCAGAAGCACTGGGGTTTAGGAGAGTGCCAGCTCTGCAGAAGCACACAGAACAGCTCTGGGGGACTCTGGGTGTGGATATTTTACAACTGACCGTGTGTGTACTGTACTGGCTTTTACATTTCCACTTGTATTCCCAAGCACTTTTTCAGTAAATCTGCAGATCCAGATTCAGGAGATGGAAATCCCTTTGCAGCAGTATCGTTCTTCCTGGTTCTGCCTTGTGTACACATTTAAAATAGTCCATGTAAACCAGTGTAAATTTTCTTCTTCCAGCTTTCAGATTTAGGCCTGGAGACAGAATTGAGTGCCTGGTGCATGATCTTATTGCAATAAAAACTGCAGAGTTGGACTGCCCAGCAGCTGAGTGCAGAGAGCCCTGAGCCTTAGTTTGTGAGGATGTCTGTGTTGATTCACCCAGGCTCCACTGGACTACATTCCTAACTTGTGACTGATGGCAGTGTTGTTGGCTGGTTTTCAGGCTGTTAGTCTCTTCTGACTAGAGGTCTTGCTTGCAACCCTGAAATTTCATGTCTTGAACATCTGTTGTTAATTGTGTATATTTTTGCCTGATATTGGATGGCCACTCTTGTAGCCAGTGTGGTGAAAGAGTAACTACTCCAGACTTCCTGCTGTGAAGTTAGAGTAGACAGTGGCACTGCCTGCAGAGCTAGTAAAGCATGACAGGTGTCATGTGTGGGGACATGCAACTGGGTACGAGAATGTTCTGGATAAGATGCAGCTTTGAAAGGCATAGGTGGTGTTCTCTTGGAAGTTACAGTAACAGGGGTGTCGTGGTTTTCTGTTGTCTTGGACCTAATTTCTTTTTTTCATTTTTTTTTTCTCTAAAGCGAAAGCTGGCAGGCTGACGAACAGGCAGCTTACAGGACGGACTCTCTGGCTACTGACCATTTAGCTGGTAAGTTCTTCTTTTGGGAAAGCCAAGGATCTTGCTGTTGCTGAGCTTGCTAGGCAGAGTGGCTTTCTGAGTGTGTCCCTAAGTCAAGCACCTAAATAAGTTTCTCATGAAGAGGCAGCTTCCTGGGTCCTTTCTCTTTTTTCTCTAGGGTTACACTGTGGTCTTGGACTGACTGTCCAGACATTCACTCACATAAAAATTGCACACCATTAATAATAGATTAATGAGGCTGTACTTTAGATTAATCAGAGTGTGCTTTAAAAACTTGTGGTGTCCCCCTTTCCAGTGACCTTTTTAGGTTACACACCCTCTTCCTTCTTAGGGAGGAGGTCTGGTTTTGGTGACCACTATATAGCATGGAAATATCCCCCCTAAATTACTGTTTCAACAAGGAAATTGGGCAGCCGATGGGCTCTGTGGGTTCTTTTCAAGAGGAAACACTGGAGGAGTGCACAGTAACATATACTGTGTCTTCCTGGGCTGACTTTGTGCATGCTGAGTGCTGCTGGTAATACTGTTGCCATTCCATCCCTCCCAGTGGCATACCCGGATTGTGTGTGGGTGGGAAGTCGACAATGAGCTCTGTGGCAGTTTTGACCCAGGAGAGCTTTGCTGAACACCGCAGCGGCCTGACCCAGCAGCAAGTGAAAGGTGAGTTGCTGTGATGTACCTCTAGACACAGACTGCACAGACCTCTTAGCCAAGCTCACTCCATATGTCTGGTTCTCTAAAAGTGTGCATTTTCCTTTCCTAAATTAGTGTTTTGCTAGACTCTAGCTTTCCACCCCCAGCAGCACAGGGATGATGCTGCACAATGCAGGGCTGCAAGGAGACAGGCCTGAACACTCAGAGCTCTGGCTAGCAGTGCTCTCAGCCCTGGCATGGGGCACATGCAAGAGTGGGGCACTGAGCTACACAAGAGCCTCATGGATCAGTGTCCTGGGCTCTCATTTCCACCCTTTGTTCAGCCAGGTGCTGGGGGCGGTCACTAACTGTATGAACTGACTGAGTGATGGGTTTTGGCATCCATTCTCAGCTGTGAACTGCCCCATTTGGTATGGCCCAGGGCATAAATGAGGCAAACATAATGTACAGGCTTTCCCTAGACTTTGCCCTAACTAGAGTCCTTCTCTGCCTTTGTCCTGGGCTTAGGTTTGTCTTACCCTTTCTGACCTGCACCTTTGCTCTGGTCTTTTCACTCCTTTCTGCTCAGCCTTCCCCCAGTTGAACCCCTCTGGACAAAGTTGGCTGTAAGGTGCTGTTTGCTGCCACCATTCACTCGTGTGTTCACTCCCTGCACCTCCTGTGCCAGCTCAGACAAGGCTGGTGGTTTGTGGCATCCACTGCAGTCTGTGCTATGCTGATGCCAGTCGTGCTCCAGACTTGGCAGCCCCATGGGCATAGTTGTAGTAGGATTAATAGCAGGGCACAAGCCATTTGCTCTCCCTTGTTAGTGGTGCCTCATTACAGTTGCAGTGCCTGTGAACAGAGGCGTTTCTGCATGGAAAGTGACTCATTTGCCCTATTTGCTTTACCCCAGTTACAGCTTTAAACTCTGAAGAAGAGAATGATCCTCCAACCTACAAGGAAGCCTTCCCTCCACTCCCTGAGAAAGCACCATGTTTGGAAGCTGCCCAGGAGCCTGCTGGTCCCTGGAGCAAAATTCGACCAATAAAGGCTTCTGTCATCACTCAGGTTGGTGGGAGTGGATGTCTTATCCCCTGTCTTTTCCCCACTCCCAAAAGTAGGTAAGCTGGTGAGGTGATGCATTCCCTGGACTATGAAATCCTTGGTATGTCAGCCTCTTTGTCATGTTTTACCCTGGTACTGCAGCTGAGAGCTAGGACTGCTCTGGAGGGGAGGGATGTGTGGAAAACTGTCCAGGATGAGCTCTGCATCCCTGTTTGACAAACAGCTGAAGCATTCCTGAAGAGAGGATTGCAGAATTCCTGTATTGAGGGCTAATTCCCCTTTAGGAAGTGTGGGGCAGACTGGCTGCTGCACTTCCCTAGGCACAGCTGGTTGATGTGCTGCACAAACCTGGGAGCTCAGCTTGCCACTAAAGTCCTGTATGGCCATGAGAGAGAGAGGAACTGGCAGGAAAAGGCACACTGACAGTTTGCTGTGCTCTTTTTTGTGTCTGTGGCTGAGCAGGTGTTTCATGTGCCGCTGGAGGAGAGGAAGTACAAGGACATGAATCAGTTTGGAGAAGGAGAGCAGGCCAAGATCTGCCTTGACATCATGCAGAAGACAGGAGCTCACCTGGAGCTGTCTCTTGCCAAGGACCAGGGCCTTTCCATCATGGTCTCTGGCAAGCTGGAAGCAGTCATGAAGGCTCGGAAGGAAATTGTTGCTCGACTGCAGACTCAGGTGAGGGCAGCTAACTGTTTCTCACTTGGTTCTTGCTCTTCCCCAAGACTCCCAAATGCTTTGAGACCCTTGGGTGTGTGTGCTTATAAGCCAAAGAGGTGTTATTAGATGACTAATTCAGCTTTGCCATATGTTTTCAAAGCATACAATTGGCAATTTGGAATGGAAATGAGGTTTAAAATAGGGTTCAAAGCTAATTACAGGCCATAGTGTTGCATGAAGGGTGGAGTCTTCAATCTGTGACTTCGTGCTGAGGTGCTGGTGCTGGCAGGGTACAGACCCCTCACACAAAATTCACAGTATGTGAGAATGGAATGGTGCTTTCTCTGAAGTCCTTCAGAGAACAATGTGGAGGGATGGGAGAAAGAGAAAGAAAAGTAGAGAAGAGGGAGCTCTGCCAAATACTGAAAGCTTGAGATCAGGGTTCTGAGTTGTGTAACTTGAGCCCCATTGGTAAGTAATTGCAGACTCCTTGTTTCAGTTGCTTCTCCTTTCAGTCCTCTGCATTTTGATTTCTTACCTTCAGGTTCTTGAGTTCATTATCAAAATGGTAGTTCTTATTAAGATCCATCCCAGCCAGGTGTCATGGTATATTGTAAAGTGTAATGTCCAAGGTAGTAAATGCAATAATTAATACCATGTCTGCTCAGTGCTGTTCAGCCCATGTGTCATACTCTGCCAGAGGGGAGAAAAGGGGACAAACCCTACATAATGCTCATCTGAAAAAATAATTTAGGTTGTACTACCACAGATCTGTGCCCCACTGTCCTCAAATATCCCTCCTACTTGGCCCCAGGTGTGATAGGTGTGTCTGTGTTGCAACTTCTCCTCGGCTTGACTGGCATCACTGTATGTACAGGAAGTTGAAGAGTCACACCAAGTGATCTGGTTTTGATTTGATTCATTTCTTTTTCCATTGTAGCTTGAATTGTTAAGTGCCTAGTTAGTTAGTAGTTACATATTCACTGGGATCAAGAGCATAGTAGCAATCCTCAGCTCTCAGGTCAGTAAAAACTCATTGAGAAGGGAGAAGTCAGGAATCCCTGTTACAAGCCAGCCCTTTAATGCTAGACTGAGAAAAGTTCTGGAGACCTCTCCTTTTCAAGAGAAGCCATTTAGAAGCAGTCCCTAAAGCAGCATGTGCTGCTTTGAAGACACCTTAGCACTTGGTAATAGTTAGCATAGTTGAGCTCTCTGCCTGCTGGAATAAGTTTCTGGTGTTGAATTTCAGTTTCCTAGGAGTCAGACTGTGTCTTCTTCTCTGTAGCCTTGGCAGCAGGTATCAGAGTTCAGATAAACTCTACCCCAGATCATCCCAGTTGCTGTCTGGTGCTGAGAGACTGTGAGACAGTGGAGCATAGACATCTGTGCCTGAAGGCCTTTGCTTATTCAGTGTACTGTTCCCAGGAAAACAGAAGAGTTTTTAGGGAATAGTGGGGTTTAGAATCCTGGAATACAGGCACCTTAGATCAACTCCTCTGGCACAGTATAAGTCTTGTGCTAGTTGGATGTGCTGGAAGGCACTGTGTTTACTCCTCAGTTGAAGCACTAAGCAGGGTCTGAAAAGCTTTCCCTGTACAGGTGAGGGCTCTCACTGATGCTTGGCCTTTGTCTTGCAGGCTTCAGCGACAGTTGCTATTCCCAAGGAGCACCACCGCTTTGTCATTGGGAAGAATGGTGAGAAGCTGCAGGACCTGGAGCTCAAAACTGCAACCAAGATCCAGATCCCCCGCCCAGATGACCCCAGCAACCAGATCAAGATCACTGGCACTAAGGAAGGGATTGAAAAGGCCCGACACGAGATCCTGCTTATCTCTGCTGAGCAGGTACTTCAGTCCTGTGATGTCTCTCATGGCATTATCTGAACAGACATTTTGATTCTCCATGGTATATTAGATATTTGTAGCCACCACAGCCACAGCCAGTGGTGAGCAACACTGTTAGTCTGAACAGAGGTGTCTTATCATTCCACTGGCTGTTTGAGCACTGCTTCCAGGTTCTGCACCCTCTGGTTCTCTAAAGTCAGATAAGCACTTTTCTTAATTTAAAGTGAACCATATTAGATGCCAGCTGAGATAAGACAGGAGATTAGAGGGGAATATCATAAATTTGGAACAGCAATATTTGTAGATGGAAAGGGACAGAGGCTGCAAACTGGAAAGGGTGCTTGGGCTAGAGTGTTAACAAGACAGCACTGGGAATTCAGCTGTATGTGGCAGAGATGGTAATGTAATATCAACAGCAGTTTCCACTGAGGCCTGTTGTGGATTCTTGCAGGATAAGCGTGCTGTGGAGCGGCTGGATGTGGAGAAAGTGTACCATCCCTTCATTGCTGGCCCTTACAACAAGCTGGTGAGTGAGCTCATGCAGGAGACAGGGACACGCATCAACATTCCCCCGCCCAGCGTTAACAAGACAGAGATAGTCTTCACAGGGGAGAAGGAGCAGCTGGCCCAGGCTGTGGCTCGTGTCAAGAAGATCTATGAGGAGAAGGTATGGATGGTCCCTAGAGCTTCCCATGTCCCCCCCCACCTGCTCACAGCCCCTTTTCATTTCTTGTTCTACCGCTGTGCATCCCTCAGTCGCATGCTCCTCGTGTCAGCTCTTGCTCAGCAGCCCTTGCAGTACAGGGACCTGGGTCTTACCATTTCCTTGCTCGGCAGAGTGGGACTTGGGGTGATTCTGCTGGGGAGGTGACAGATCTGCTTTTGTGTGTAATGGGAATTAGCAGACGGCAAAGAGCTCTCTGGGTGTGTGTTTTCACAGGTGCTGCAAAGGAAGGAGGGAAGTGTGAAGGCTACAGTGTGGCCAACTGACAGTATCAAAATTGTTACATGAGTAGAAGTTGCTGAAAAGTAAATTTCACTTCAGTTTATTTTCCATTTGCTAGCGTCACTGTGAATATCCTTGTTGTGAGTTGTTGGTCTGTTTTTCCTCATGGTTACATCTGTATTTGTACCAGTCTGAATTTCAACACAGATAATCAGCTTATAGCGTGGTGTTGCATTACAGCACTGCCTGGGGAAAGCTGGGCATTGTGCAAGAGCAGGGGTGTGGATGTGGTCTCTTCCATGTAGTGTCCCAGGGAGCTTTAAAAGAATTTTTGTATTTCACCTGTAAACTTTTGAGAATAGGGCCTTCTGTAGGCAGGTCCCAAAGATGCTAGGGTACTGCAGAACTCCTGTGCTCACCTTTGCTTTGACCTTTCCTGGGTGCTGAGCTTCACTGCATCTTGTGTCTCTTCCTTTCACTTTTGTCCTTCCCTGCTCCCTTGTGATTGATGCTCCAGTGCCTCTGCTCCTACAGAAAAAGAAGACTACTACCATCGCTGTGGAGGTGAAGAAGTCCCAGCACAAGTATGTCATCGGCCCCAAGGGTAATTCCCTGCAGGAGATCTTGGAGAAAACTGGAGTCTCTGTCGAGATCCCACCCACTGACAGCAGCTCGGAGACGGTGATACTGCGAGGCGAGCCTGAAAAGCTTGGGCAAGCATTGACTGAAGTCTATGCAAAGGTATTGACCTGCTGGGCCCAGGCTGCCTCTGAAAGCCCCACAAAGACATCCCTGGGCACTGACAGGTGGAGGGGATGGTCTCTGTCAGGCTGTCAGAGATGCAGCTTACAACTCAATAAGGAGGGTGCAGCATGGGAATTGGAAGTGAATTTTTGTGAAGGCCTCTTCCAGTCTGTGCATCAAACAACTTCTCTGTCTCTCAGGCCAACAGTTTTACCGTCTCCTCGGTCTCAGCCCCCTCTTGGCTTCATCGTTTCATCATTGGAAAGAAAGGACAAAACCTGGCCAAAATAACTCAGCAGATGCCAAAGGTATGGACCAACAATTAGCTTAGCACCAGTTGAAGCAGAATGTGGTTTAATCCAGCTCACTCTTTGTAGAGAGAGAAATGTATTCTGGCATGGATAAAACCAGGGAGGAAATGACACAGATCTCATAATATGCAGGGGATCTACCAAATTCTACTGCCTCGAGCTCTTCCCATCCTATGTTCCTTTCAAGCATTGAGTCCTTCAAAGGAAGCTTTATGTGTTAGTATTGGGAGAATTTATGTAGTAGGAGACATGGAAATGCTGAATTTGGGGAGGCTTCTCCCTCGTGAGTGAGATAGTATCTGGAGAAAGGCTAGGCAAGGAACTTCTCCAGCCCTTGCAGACTCCAGGACAGCACCAAAACTGTGTGCTCTAGACACTGATATGGCCAAAATTGTAGGTTGCCTAATTCTGAAATCTCTTGTACCCTTAGTGATAGGGATTGATGGTGTAGGCCTGATTGACAGCATTGACCTGGCTTGTGTCTTGGGAAATTCTTACTGGTTTCCTTGCCTTGTGTCTCAAGGTTCACATCGAATTCACTGAAGGAGAAGACAAAATCACTTTGGAAGGACCTACAGAAGATGTGAATGTGGCTCAGGAACAGATTGAAGTCATGGTCAAGGATCTGGTAAGTTGGTGGTACTATTCTGGTGTATAAGAAGAAAGTGGGGAGAGGCAGGGCAACAGAACAGAGAGGAAGTGTACCTCATGTCTGTGGGTATCTCCACAGGCTTAGCAGAACTTGCAGAAGGCAAGTTGTTGGCAGGTGAGCAAAAACCTTGGTTATGAAGCTTTTCTTAGAAAATCACAACCACATCTTCAGTCTTTTGATGCAGAGAAGGAAAGATTCTTATTCAGTCACAGCTGGAGAAGCATTTAAGTGCCTTTAAATGTTTCACAAGCGTGGTGCTCTCAGCTCAGAGCAGAGGAGTGTTCTGCTCTGCTCACTAGCCTGAGGAGTGCTTGTAGCTGGCAGCTGGAGTCAGTGCCTGCACTGGCAGTGGGCACAGGCAGCAGCAGAGGGGGGCCTGCCCTGCCTAGCCCTGTACAATTCTTTGTAGATCAACCGGATGGATTATGCGGAAATCAACGTCGACCACAAATTCCACCGACACCTCATTGGCAAGAACGGAGCTAACAGTAAGTGGGGTGCCTTTCTTATCCTTCCTGTGCTCAGACTCTGATTAGTCAATCATATCATGGCTCTGCAGCTCAGCCAGGGTGCTGCCTCCTTTACATTGCTTCTGCCCTTCTGCAGTGAAGTTGGCACAAGAAGATAAATGGGCAGTGGGATCACTTTAAAGTCGTGGAAAGTTGAACTGATTATTTTGCTGTGTCCTGGCAGAATTTTTGTGGTTTTGGGAGGTTGGAGAGTAGTCTTTTTTTTCAAGTTGGTCTATGTGAATTTCATTGTAGAACTCAGTAGGGGAAGTAGAAATCTGCATGCTGAGTTTCTCCTCAGAAAAGAGTTTTTGATCAGAAATGAATGAGTATCTTCTAATCTAAATATGATGCTGTGTGGGGAAGAAACAGATGCCTCACTCTGGCAAGTGAACTGTTGCCTCTAGATGCCATAGTATTTAATTGTGCAGATTCCTGTGTAGCATAGATCTGCTCTTGCTGAACCCAGGGTGAAGAAGCACTTTCCTCTGTTTCAATTCCACCCCTCTGGCCTTTCCTCAGAGGCTGATGTACTTCTTTAACAGCCTCTAGTCGAGGTATCTTTTCTTACAAAACCTTGCCCTAGCAGAGTGTGTCACCAGAGCCCTTGCCTTGCAGTTAACAGGATTAAGGACCTGTACAAGGTGTCTGTGCGCATTCCCCCGGACAATGAGAAGAGCAACCTGATCAGAATTGAAGGAGACCCACAGGGGGTTCAACAGGCCAAGAAAGAGCTGCTGGAACTCGCTTCCCGTATGGTGAGTGGGATGGGATGCCTGGGGGGCACAGAGTTTGAGCTCTTGTGTTCCCTTGTAACCTTCTGGTAGAGATGTGTGCCCCCTGCCCACTGAGCACTTGGATCTCGTGACAAGTGCAAGTTCCTCTGTTCCCTTGGATCCCTTCTCTGTCAGCCTAGAGTGAATTATGTCTGGAGGAAAAGCATTGATGACAAGTAAGCTGTCAGGCAGCAAACCAGTGATTGAAATTATGTGCTGAACACTCCATGTAAACTCTGTTCTCACAGGAAAATGAACGCACCAAGGACCTAATCATTGAGCAGAAATTCCACCGGACCATCATTGGGCAGAAGGGCGAGCGGATCCGGGAAATCCGGGAGAAATTCCCAGAGGTAAGGCTTTCTAGGAGATGAGGGATTCAGAGGGCATATTTCCTACATTGGTAACAGACAGATGCTCAGTAAAGTCATAAATGTAGTGTCTCTGTGAGCATGGGAAATATCTAATGATGTGTGTCTGGTCATACATGTAATACATATGAGAAGAAGTTCTTCTGCCCAGAGACTCCTGACACGGTTACCTGCTTCCAATGGGAAAGGAGCTGTGCAGGATCCCTCATCCTTTGCACATGTCTGACATGACAATTCTTGTGTTTGTCTGAACTGACCCTAAGTCCTGTTTCCTGCAGGTTATCATCAACTTCCCAGACCCTGCACACAAGAGTGACATTGTCCAACTCAGAGGTCCCAAAAACGAGGTGGAGAAGTGCACCAAGTACATGCAAAAGATGGTGGCAGACCTGGTAAGGGAGACTTCTATCTGCTATTCTCTCTTCTTCTGGATAACCCTGGAATAGAGCAGAGCTGTAGTGGCTTGGCTGGGGCTGACACACCTCGAGATGAGGGAACTGTGGACATGGTTCTATAGGGGCAGGGAAGTAATACCTGTTATTTCAAGGCTATAGGAGAGGGTACATGTCTGCTTTTTCTTGGAAGTGTCACATATGGAGAATTCCTTGGTCTAAGCCTGTTGTCAGAAGCCTGTTTGTCAGGTTCCTGGGATGGCGCCTCGCTTGCCAGGATGGTGCAATCTTCACTTCTCCCTTCCTTTCTCTCTTAGGTTGAAAACAGCTTTTCTATTTCTGTTCCCATCTTCAAACAATTCCACAAGAACATCATAGGGAAAGGAGGTGCCAACATCAAGAAGGTGAGATATCTTTCCTGTCTTCACTGCTCATTATGGTGACTGCCTGCAGCAAAATCTCATTCACTGATCTCCCCTGCTCATTGGTAATGTAAAACAAAACCTCCAAGGCCTTTTTTTCTGACATGGGACACCTCTCAAATGATGTTGCTGGGATTTTTTTTTTTTTTTAAATTGTGGCAGATCCGTGAAGAAAGCAACACCAAAATAGATCTCCCAGCTGAGAACAGCAACTCAGAGACAATTGTTATCACGGGCAAAAAAGCAAACTGTGAGGCTGCTCGCCACAGAATTTTGGCTATCCAAAAGGAACTGGTAAGTGAAACAACTGACCTGTAGCAGATTAGGGACTTGGAAACATAACTATAGGAGTTACAGGAGATATAAATATAGAAGTGCTTGTAGTGGGGTGTGGCAGGGGGGGGGACAGATATGGATGTCAGTCTGTTCTTGACTCTTCACCTGAAGTTTGTGGCTGCTCGTGTGTTAGGAGTGGCCAGTCCAAATTCCCTCTGGTCAGGCATTTGTCACACTCAGCTCTGCAGAGCTCCTGGCTGTGTGGGAGTTAGAGGGCAAGCAGAGCTGTGCAAACACATTGTTGTAGCCTGACTAACACCCCATACTGTCCTCACTTAGGCCAACATCACAGAGGTGGAGGTCTCTATTCCTTCCAAACTCCACAATTCCCTCATTGGCGCCAAAGGCCGCTTCATCCGCTCCATCATGGAGGAATGTGGTGGAGTCCACATCCACTTCCCCACAGAGGGCTCTGGCAGTGACACTGTGACCATCAGGGGCCCAGCCCAGGATGTGGAGAAAGCCAAGAAACAGCTGCTACATCTGGCAGAGGAGAAGGTGAGCCTTGCCTTACAGGGGAAGAGCAGGTTGGTTTGACCAGCAGTTTCTTTTTGGAGGTTGAAGTGGTTCCCTCTGTCTGCATAGAAGCCTTTGGCATCAGTTGAACAAATCCTCTTTTGAGGGATTTGAGTACAATGTGGATGATTAAAAGAAATCTGTACTTCCATCCTTGTGACAAATGGGTTCTTCTGTTGTGGGTAGAACTGTCTGTAATGCATCTCTGGCCAGACTGATAAATACTCAGAGTTCAGACCTCTCTGCTTCTGTGGTTTGAATGTTCTTGTGTATCCACCCTCCTCTGAAACAGTTTACTCTGTACATCTCCTTCACTTTTTTCTTAATCTCTGGGTTTCAGCTCCAGTTCTTCCATTTCATTTCATTTATTCAGACTTGAGAGCTTTTGGTTCCAAGACCTTGCTCTGAGTTGTGGCTGACTGACTGGTCATTTTAATAGCAAGGTTTCTAGGGTCAGCATGTAAACATGTTCTCCCTGGGAGCTGCTTGGTTGCCTCTGGGAGCCTGGCTTGCAGCAGTCAGTTAGCAAATGATTGTGTTAGCTTTTGTGTGGGTCAGACCCTTCTAGGGAAGTCTCTGCTCATATTCTCATTGGTCATGCTGAGTGTAAAGTTAGTTTTTTGGCCCTGAGAACATCTTTGGTGTAGTGTTTTTAATTTAAGACATTATATACTTTTTTTACTTTCAACGGTGCACTGCATCTGCCTTGCTTTTGCAGCACTCTGCATGTGGGTGCAGCTAACATACCTACATGCTGACTGTTGGTGCCGATGGATATTTTCTATACATTGACATGTTCCATGGGTTCTGGCTCCTTTCAGCAAACAAAGAGTTATACTGTGGACCTCCGTGCAAAGCCCGAGTACCACAAATTCCTTATTGGTAAGGGTGGTGGCAACATCCGCAAGGTGCGAGACAACACGGGGGCCCGCATCATCTTCCCCACCTCTGAGGACAAGGATCAGGAGCTGATCACCATCATGGGGACAGAGGAGGCTGTCAAAGAGGCACAGAAGGAGCTGGAGGCCCTCATCAAGAACTTGGTATGAACTACTTTCTTGCCTCTCACTGTGGCAAGGTGTAACAAGTCAGCATGAAGGACCTGCTTGTCCTAAAACCATTTGCTGCCCTTCATGGGAGCTCAGGAAAGTCCTTCCTTGCCTTGGAGTGAGGTTGTGAGCTGAGTGCTGTTGAGTGCAGCCAGCTCGTGCCTGTCAGCAGGACAGGTGGGGTTGACTGGCTGTTGTGTGTTGGCAGGATAACGTGGTTGAAGACTCCATGGTGGTGGACCCCAAGCACCACCGCCACTTTGTCATCCGCCGAGGACAAGTTCTGCGCGAGATCGCGGATGAGTATGGCGGTGTCATGGTCAGCTTCCCGCGCTCCGGCACCCAGAGCGACAAAGTCACCCTGAAGGGAGCCAAGGACTGTGTGGAGGCAGCCAAGAAACGCATCCAGGAGATCATTGAGGACCTGGTATGTTGTGGAAAAAATGTTTCTTCTGTACTCTGTCCCTTCAGCAGTGTCCTGCTTGAACCTGCTGTATGACCATGCTTTATGTGAGCAAGTCCCATAGTGGTTCTTGATCTGAACCTTTGCTGTCAACAGTCTGTAGACTTTAGATCCTGGCCTAGGGGTAGCAGCTCCAAACTGGCAATGCTGTGTGAATGAATCGCCTCCTCTGACAATCTTCTTGGTTTTTAGGGGTGGAAATAGGAGACCACTCCTTGATGTACATCTAGACACTAAAAGATTGGAGCCTTTTTGTGCCTCTCCATGTCTGGCTTTGGGCAGTAGTTGCTTTCAGGGATTTTCTGCACTATTAGTATTGGCTTTTGGAAGCAGTCAAATGTCAAACCTGTTCTCTTCCCTTTTATCTTTTTCTTTTTTCATTTTTTCTAATGCTTGTTCCTCTTCAGTGTATTAAAGAGTTTGAAGCCTGAAGTCTCAGAAGCCTTTAATGTCCTGAGTTGAAGGCTTTAAATCCTCTGCTCCTCTCAGAGAGGAACAGTTCTTGGAAATTTTCAGTTCTTCCCCTGTCAGCCGTTGTTACCTTTTCTGACTCTTCTCTCTGTCCATTTTGGATTTCACCATGCACAAACATCCTGTTTTCTGATGTGAAAGAGGCTGCATTGCAACAGAGCAACTCTGCTTTCCCACAGGAAGCTCAAGTGACAATCGAATGCACCATTCCACAAAAGTTCCACCGCTCCATCATGGGCCCCAAAGGATCCCGGATCCAGCAGATCACCCGCGACTACAGCGTCCAGATCAAATTCCCTGACAGGGAGGAAAACCCAGGTATTCCTGTGGATGCACGTTTGGATGGTAGTTGGGATGATCAGATGAGTGTAGTGTAGCTTGTACCAGTGGGCAGGCTCTACTTAAAATTTATGGAGAGAACTGATCCCTGATGTTGCTGCAGTGTCCTTCAATCTGGGCTTAGCATCAGCCTTGTCCTCTTGGGAAGGGGACAGTTTCAGGAGGTCAAACTGCAGGCCTGGATGTTGTGAACTTGTTATCACTGCAGAGCACAGGGAGAACAAGGACTTACCTGACAAAAAGGGCTCTGTGGGCTTAGTGAGGTCTCACTGGTGGCTGAGCCTTAGGATCTGGAGGAGGGAGATGAGCGAGGAGGGGGCTCTGTGTATTGAATATGAGACTTTCCATGTTTTCAGCCCCTGTTGTGGAGCCAGCTGTGCAGGAGAACGGTGAGGAAGGTGGGGAAGGCAAGGAAGGGAAGGACACGGATCCCAGCTCTCCGAAGAAGTGCGACATCATCATCATCTCTGGCCGCAGGGAGAAGTGTGAGGCAGCAAAGGAGGCGCTGCAGGTGCGTGGCTTTCTCAGCCCTTTACCCTGTTAAGGTGGTGATGTCTGAGTGTAATTTTTGGTGGTGGTAGTAAAATCTGCTCAGGCCAGCTGCAATGCCAGTGGTCAGTGATGCTGGCTGTAGAGGGGGTCTGCACTGCTCTGTGGAAGCCCCTGTGTTCTGTGACTTAGCCTGGCAGCTTGAATCATAGTGCCTGACTCTGCAATTACTAGAGTTTGTAAGCAGCCCCAACAGCCATAAAAGCATGACATGATTGTTTTATGGGGCACAGCTGGGAAGAGGAGGAGTCTGGCTGAGGCTGAGTCATTCCTGGTTCAGCAGACCTTGCCATGCTTCTGTAGCAATGCTTTCCAAATCTCTGCTAGACCAAAGCTAAGGGTATGAAAACAACCTGTCCCACAGGTGGGGTTTCAGATGGCTTGTTTCAAAAACATGCAACTGGTCATTCTGGTGTTCCTAGCTGTCCTCTCTCCCTGTCAAATTTGTATCCTGACCACAAGGGAATGTACCTCTGTTCATCAATGTGTTCTTTTGGGCAAGTATATGGTAGGCTAGAAGACAGGAGAATATTTTCCACTGGTAAACTGTGCTTCATCCCCTGCAGGCTCTGGTTCCTGTCACCATCGAGGTTGAAGTTCCCTTTGATCTTCACCGTTACATCATAGGCCAGAAAGGAAGCGGGATCCGCAAAATGATGGACGAGTTTGAAGTAAGTTGTTGTCCTTCCTTCCATCCCCTCTGTCCTGGAGGATCTCTATGTGCCCATGCTGGGGGTTTGGACAGTTACAACATACTCAGGTCTGCCATGGAATCCAAGTAGGAAAATGATCCTTGTGTGTATTTTCATAGTAGGAAAATGATCCTTGTGTGTTTTGGACCCTGGATCCAGGGCTTGGTGGTTTTGTGCAGAAGCTGTACAATTAATGTTGATGTTGTGAGTACTGCATGACTTGTTTGGTGTCTGCAGGGATTCCTCATCAGTGTGAGAGTTGTTTTCCTCCTGGGCCCTGGGAAACAGCTCTGCTGTCCCTACCCATTCAGGAGAATTCTCCAGAGCCTCTGGGGCTGTGTTGCAGGTTGGCTGCAATCAGGGTTGTTGAACATGTATTTGTTTCCTGGCCTCTCTAGGGCAGCACAGGGGCTGGGGAAACAGAGTTCTATTCAAAAACCATCTAAAAATGGTCTCAGACAACTTGACTCCAGGTGGCCCAGCTGGATGACCCCCAGAGGTCCTTTAGCAGCTCAGTGGTTCTGTGGTTTTTAGGCTGCCTGGGTGGGAGCTGGTCTTGGTGTCAGAGACCAGCTTGCAGTCAGAGGCATCACAAGTGACACAGAATGAGCAGTGATACAGAATGGTCATTGCTGCTTGTTACTCAGGTGAACATCCAGGTGCCTGCTCCTGAGCTGCAGTCAGACATCATCACCATCACTGGGCTGGCTACCAACCTGGACCGTGCCAAGGCTGGGCTCCTGGAAAGAGTGAAGGAGCTGCAAGCTGAACAGGAGGATCGGGTAAGGCCTGTGCCCGTCCTTCCTTCCAGCCAAACATGACTTCAGCCCCTGGGTGCAGACTCCTGGAACATCTCATCTTTTAGGGGCACCCTTAGCTGCTCTGTGGGTGCGGGATGGTCATAAATGGGTTACTCAAAGGTAGCTCATTTACCATGAACTGACAGGAGAATTTGGGAATGTAACTTTGGACTGTCCAGGTCTCTCACCCACCTTCGTGTACTGGTGGGTGGGAATCTCACAGTGCTGCCAAGTCTCTACCTGTCCTCACTGAGTCCTTATCAGAGCTCTGAATAATAGGTTAGGAATAGAAGGAAATGCTGTGACTCGAGTGGACATCACAGGCACAGCCACGTTGTGCTCCCTGTTCTCACTGCCCTTCTCCTTTGCAGGCCTTGCGCAGCTTCAAACTGACCGTCACTGTGGATCCCAAGTACCACCCTAAGATCATTGGGCGCAAGGGAGCAGTGATCACCCAGATACGCACAGAGCACGAGGTCAACATCCAGTTCCCTGACAAGGATGATGAAAGCCAGGTGAGCGATCAGAGAGCAGGGATGGTTAGTGGTTGTCTCTGAGCATCTTGAGAGCTCTGAACTCTCTCCACAGCCTTTGGATAAGGTGGATGGTAAAGGGGATCAGCAGGGAGAAGCTTGTTCAGCTGCTTTATGAGCTTGGCCTCTCACACATCTCTGTGCCCCAGGCCCAAGACCAGATCACCATCACTGGCTACGAGAAGAATGCTGAGGCTGCCCGGGATGCCATCATGAAGATCGTGGGCGAGCTGGAGCAGATGGTGTCTGAGGATGTGACCCTGGACCATCGCGTGCACGCGCGCATCATCGGCGCACGCGGAAAAGCCATCCGCAAAATCATGGATGAGTTCAAGGTGGGCAATGCCACAGGGCAGGCTGGGCCTGGGCAGCCACGTCCTCCTGTGGGAACAGCTTGGTGCTGAGTGAGGCTCCTCTGGCTCTTGTCTCTTGTGCCTGTTCAGCATCTTCAGCTAGAACAGACATGAAAGGAAAGCCAGTGCTGCCCTGCTCACCTTCAATTCCACCAGCATATGCGCAGCATCCTTGGCCAGGGCATCCTAGTATGTCCAGGGCACCCTGGTATGCCCAGGGCACCCAGGCTGTCTGGACATCACTGCCAGACACGAACTGAAGCATCCCCACACCACCTCAGCTCTGGGTCATGTTTTCTGGGAGCCAGGCCATGTTTTCTGGGAGCTTTTCCTGTTTTGCTGGAACTCAGATGGAAGTGGACCCTGGGCATGCTTCCTTGGTGCTCTGGGTTAGCCCTGCAGGCAACAGTCCCTCTCTGGAGCCCTTTTGTTGGTTTTTTTGCAGACAGGGTCCCAGCTGATTTCAAGAGAGGAGGAGGTGTGTATATCAGCTGTGCTCATTACTGAAGAGGGCAGGCAGACCTCTTGCTGGGAGGCTCTGTGAGGAGGCTGTCCCCAGAGCTCCCAGCTACTTGAGCTCAACTCAGGGAATTCCCCTGGCTTTTCTCTAGGCCACTGTGGATCCCCTTGAGCTTGGGAATCACGGCATATTCTCAGGGCTGTGGCTGTGGGAAGGTCAGAGACCTCTGCCCTGATAGCAGGCTTTACTGCAGGGGTAGCAGTGTGAATACTGAGTGATGGGATTTTGGAGACTTGCATTTTGGCTGGGCTCAGTTATTGAAACAAACTGATTCCTAAGTGAGCAGCCTTTGGGTTTGGTCCTGTCTTGTTTAGATTTCTGCCACCCATCTGGAAGGCAGGGAGTGAGACAGCAGAGTGCTTGTGCATGGGATGCACTGGGCCAGCTCTATAAAGTGATTATCAGCCAGGATTATTCTGTGGCAGACAGAGAAAGCTCACTGTGCTTTGTGGTGATGGCTCAGTGGTAAAAATGCTCACAGCAGTGTGAGGACACTGTCTGGAAATGCAGCCCCTGTGCTGCAGGAGCTGCCCAGAAAACCTGAGCCTCTGGGAGTGAGAGCTGCTGGAAACTGGGTCCCTACTACAGACTGCTCTGCTTTCCTCCACAGGAAACTGGGCAAGCTCTGGGGCCAGCTATATACTGCTCACCCTCAATGTCTGAGCTGTGGAGGTCTGAAACACTTGTGGCTGTGAACAGACAGTTATTAGGGCATTAATGACATCTGTGATTCCAATGACAAAGGGTCTTGGGGAGTCTCTGGCATTTCAGATGTGCAGGTGTGAGTCTCGTGCTGTTCCTTGTGCTTCAGGTGGATATTCGCTTTCCCCAGAGTGGAGCTCCTGATCCCAACTGTGTGACTGTGACAGGGCTCCCTGAGAACGTGGAAGAAGCTATAGATCACATCCTGAACTTGGAGGAGGAATATGTAAGTGTTCAGCAAATCCGTGGTGGGGCTTAGCAAGAGCTCCCCCTGCCACAGAGCTGGATGTCTCAACTATGTCCATGTGGTATTTTCTTTCCCTGCATTGGAGAAATTGAGCCCTGTGCAGGTGGCTGCCTCTGCTGCAGCTGTCCCTCAAAGCAGCTGGACTGTCCCCTCTGTCCCAGGAGAGGACAGTGAGTGAGAATGCTGGGACACCCCAGGATGTGCATGTCCTTGCCTTAGAGCAGCTTGCACCAGTTAAAAGTTGTGGCCCTCACACTAGTGCAGACACCATTTTTGGTCGTTGTAGAGCAGGCTGGTGAGCTTGGACAGGTTGCAGTGTGGTGAGATGGAGGGGTGGGCATTTTATTGCAGTTTGAGGAGCTCTCCAGATCCCCCTCACTGGTTGTGTCCCTGCAGCTTGCAGATGTGGTGGACAACGAGGCAATGCAGGTGTACATGAAGCCCTCCTCTCATGAGGAGTCCAAGGCCCCATCCAAGGGCTTTGTGGTGAGAGATGCCCCCTGGGCCACCGTCAACAACGAGAAGGTGAGTGCTGTGAGAAGGGACACGGGGTGTGGGGGCACTTCTGTCTGTGCTGGGGACACAACACTCTCCTTGGGGACAGAGAAAGCAGCTTGGTGCTGCCCTTGGTGGCCTGAGCACAGGCCTGGGCTCTCCTGTCCGGCTTTCAAAGCACTTTCCCAAAGTTTTGTCCACTCTGGCTGCATCACTGTGGAGCTGTTGGGGAATGGGGCATCCTTACCAGAAAGGGTCCTGCCAGGTTTGTGTTGTATTTAGGGGCAGGGATAGGGCCTGGAACTTGAGACTCTTGCTGCAGCACAAACTGGCTCAGTGTTTGCATCTCTGAGTTGGGACATGTGCAGCTCATCCTCAGCTGCCCCAGTGCTGCTGCAGGGCTGGCCTGACTCTGCTGCAGTGTCCCAGTTACTGAGCTGGGACCCTTGGAGCACTTTGCACCTTATCTGCACCCTCCTGAATGTCACCTCTGGATGTCCTGGGGCCACAGTGATCCTTTTTGTCCTTTCCCCATTGTGTCTCCTGGGATATCAATAATGCTGCTTAGCTCAGGCCCTCACCATGTAAGTTCACAGCAGAGCAGGAGCTTAACTTGTTCCCTTTTTGTTTGCTCTAGGCCCCTGATATGAGCAGTTCTGAAGACTTCCCCAGCTTTGGGGCTCAAGTGGCCCCCAAGACTCTTCCCTGGGGACCCAAACGATAATGACCTGGAAGCAGAAACTCCTCCAGCCCGCTGACCTGACACTAACCTGCCACAAATACTTACTGTCTGAAATCTGACCCAGCGGCTGGAGCACAAATCAATTGTCCCAAGAGGTCTCCTAATGGTGTCTGGAGTGCTAGACCCCATCCTGCTCCCCTCAGCTATCACCGTGTCTAGGACCCACCCTCATCTCTTGATGGATATTCTTTCCTCCTTTGGAACAAGACTTCCACTCAGATCCAAACACTAAATGTGTGTGTTTTTGTTAGAAACTTCATAATTGACTCCAAGTGGCTAAGATTTGCAGCTTCCCAAGCACTAGCAGAGCAATCTGCTCTCTTGAGCATGTCTGACTAGGCATTCTCGCCTTCATTAGGAGACCTCCTTTACTGTGGCTAGGAATCTACTTCCTGTCTCATGACCTCAGGAAATAAATTTCCTTGACTTTCTAAAGCCAAAACGTTTGCCCTCTTTCCTTTGTGTTTATCCCAGGCCTTACCTTTACCTTTGTAGAGTGCAATCAACTTTTTTTCCTTTTAACTGCCAAAAATTCATTTAATGCTGATAGCTGACTGTGGGGAGAGCTTAAAATAATCTATAAGGTCAGAAACCTGCTTTTTAAAGAAACAAACCCTTCAATAGGCTGTAGAGACAGCAGAGCTGGCAGGGGCCAGAGCAGGGTCTGGCCAGGAGAACACCCGTGAGCGCAGCGAGCGCGCGTCCCTGCGCCGCACCAAGCACAGCCCAGCACTCCTGGCCAGCTCCCAGTGCTGAATGGCAGCCCCTGCTCCTTGTCCCCCTCCCAGCAGTGTGAGCAGAGCCAGCACGGGCAGTGTGGCCAGAGGGGACAGGTCTGGCTGGGCTGAGGCTGCTGCAGTGGTGCAGCTCAGGAGCAGCTGCAGAGGCTGCAGCCCGCTGCTGGTGCTGCAGCAGCTGGCACGAGCGCAGCCACAGCACTCCTGCTGCCTTCTTTCTACCTCAGACATCAGGATGATGGGGGCCTCTCGATGGCCGTGGGGTAGCAGCTGCTCCAGCTGTCCCCTGGGCAGCCTAGGAGAAGCAGGAGGAGCCTTGTGTCTGCACAGCTGTGAGAGCTGCTCCCGAGGGAAGCAGAGCATGGTGGTGCTGAGGCAGGCTGTGAATCCGCAGGACTGCAAGCTGAGCTGGCACAGGGCTCGGCCCCAGGGCTGCGGGTGCAGCTGTGCCATAGCCCTGGTTGCAGAGGTTGTGTGAGCCAGGATTCTGCTCAAGCAGCATTGGGGGCTGATGTGTGTGCTGAGCCCTCCTGAGACCTCCATCATGTGGTAGAGGGTGATCCACGATCTACTCAGCTGCTTGCACCTGGCCCTGCCATGGCTTGCTCAAAGGGTGCTGTGTCTGAGCTGCTCCAGCAAGAGGAAAACCATGTCTGTGGAGGGAGGCATGGAGTGTGGGGCTTTTGTGTGCCCCCACTTCCCTGCATCGGTCCTACAGAGCTTGTAGTCTGAGCCATTCCTGTCCCAGCTGCTTCAACTCTTGGACAAGCAGCCTCTCTCCTTCAGTGCTACTGACAGAGCACAACTGTGGCAGGCTGAGCCCAGCCACCTTGCCTCTCCCTCCTGGGGACAGGCCCAACATGCCGATGCTTTTCCTTCCTGCGCCAGCTCTTCTTGGCAAAGGCTGCTATGCAGAACTCAAACCTCACAGTGCTCTCCTTTAGTCTGAGAACCAAGTGAAACGACAGTGGCCCGTTGTGGGGGGCCTGGTTGCCCCTGAAGGACAGGGTGGCCTTGCCTCCAGCACGGGAGAAGGGGAACTAGGGTGGTACCTTCCCATTGCGTCTGTCAGGAAATGGTTAATACCCTGTAGCTTAGGTCTGCCCTGCATCACCGAGCCTGTCACCCCCTCCTCCTCTTACTGCCCCCCTGCCCTCACCAGTTGCACAGCAAGGCCTGAGTTACATCCAGGGCAGCCACTGCCTTGGGCTCATGCCCCACAGCCCAACGTTCCACTCTAAAGAAGGTCATGAAGTGATTGTACCTAGTACTGTCCCCCACCACCCGCCCTCCTTCCGCAGCAGACTGTGGCATGTGTCCATTTCTTCTCTTTGACGTCTTCCATATTGTACGTTTCCATAGCAATGATCCCTTGGCCTTAACTTTGGAATTTGGAGACTATATGCAAACATGTAAAAAGGCTCATGAGTATGGATGACACTGGAATTTTATAAATTCTAAAATAAAACCTGAAACAGCTTGGAGTGTGGTGGGTATTATTTCTGCTGGTGGGGTGAGATCCAAGACAGCCCGTGCTGGGCTGGGTTTAGCCGGGGATTGAATGAGTTTGAGTTTGCACACCTGAGCCTTTGGTGTGGCCATGCCTGTGAGGGGGTGGGGGGTCAAAGGAAGGGAGTGAGAGCAGGAATGGGGCAGGGGCTGTGCCCTCCTAATAGGGAAACACAAACCTGCTTTGCCTCCAGGCAGCTGCCAGGGATGCTGCTGATGTGAGGGAGGAAGGGGAGGCATCTGCCATGGTCCCTCTTGCTCAGCTATTCCACAACCAGAGTCTCTTTGGCCAGGTACTGTCCACACTTCATCTCATCCTTCACAGCCTCAGGAATGTCAGGTACCAGCCCTGAAATCACACCCAGTAACAAAACCCAAATGCTGGCAGTGGATGGGAGGTGTGGGTTGGCTTCCCTGGTGAGTCCTTACCCTGCCCCAGCACCACACCTGGGCCATGCTGTTTGGGCTCTGCTGGTACATCCAAGGCTACAATGAACCCTGAGCACAGGGCCAGCCGCTGGTACCTCCAGGGTTACAGTGAACCCTGAGCACAGGGCCAGCAGCTGCCAGGGAGCCAAGGCCAGGCCCGTGCTGCTCCCTGGGTGCTCTGTGTCTGAGGGAGCAAAGGGCAGCAGGCACTGACCGAGCTTCCCAGCAGTAACTCCTGCTCCCAGCCTGGCATGCAGAGCACAGCAGAACCAGCCCTCAGCCACCTTCTGCTGGACCCGAGTCCCACAGGTAACCTGGCCATGGGGAGTTTGTCCCTCTCAGAAGCATCTCCCTCACAGTGGTGTCCGGTGCCAGTCCCTGCACACGGACGTGTCCAGCCCAGGATCAGCCCTGGCAGGAGTGAGGGCCCCCAGGACCTCAGGACGTGAGTGGACAATGTGGACCTGGCTAAAAGTCACTCTGCTGTGGCAGAGGCAGAGAAAGACAAAATCCCAGCCCAGGGAAGGAGGAGCCAGATTCCCCCCTGCACGGGTGTTGCTGTGCAGGACAGAGTCCCGTGGTGCATGTACCGAGTTCACACACACAGCCGTGCAGGCTGTTGTGGATGCACCCATTGCATGCATGGGGCAGAAAGTCAGAAGTGAAGGCTGTGAGGAAGGCCTGGAAGCAGGGAGATCTGCTGCAGCAGATCCTGCAGCTGGGGGACACCCCATCCTCACTCTCCTTCATGCCCTGTGCTTCTGGGGTGGGAGGAAGAGGAGGAAGAGGAGCGGGGAGGGACAGAGGTGACAGCATCTACTGCAGCACCTTGCAGCCCCATCCTGTGGGGAGTGGGGCAGCCCTCCTCCCTCAACCCCTGCAGACTGCTCAGGGTGAGAGCTCCTTCCTCTGGAGGACTCCTGCAGTTCCTGCCTCTCCACTCCAGTTTCCTCTCTCCCAGTGCCTCCCAGCACTCCCCAGCCTGAGGCCAGTCCCTGTCCATCTCCAGTACTCACCAAGCAGCCCTTCAAACCCCCAGCAGTTGGTGCTCCATAGCCCACTGTGCCTGCCCCACCAGGGCTGACTCCTCCTTCTCTGCCACCTTCTTGGTTGAGATGAGCTTCCACTTATGCCAGCAGCACTTCAGCTTTCTGGAGGAACAAAAGAAGGGCCACCATTGTCATCTGCTGCTGAACATGCCCTGAGCATCCTGTGTGAGCTCAGGGATATGTGATGGCCCTGGCAAGCCAGGGCGTGGCAAGCCATGGCCAGCATGCGATGGCCACCTGCTGCACGTCATTGATGATGTGCTGTCCCACCACGGTGACCCACAGCTCCATGCCAGCCCCACCATGGTGACAGCAGCTCCTGTGCCAGCCCCACCATGGTGACCCACAGCTCCTGTGCCAGCCCCACCACGGTGACCAGCAGCTCCTGTGACAGCCCCACCATGGTGACAGCAGCTCCTGTGCCAGCCCCACCATGGTGACCCACAGCTCCTGTGCCAGCCCCACCACGGTGACCAGCAGCTCCTGTGACAGCCCCACCATGGTGACAGCAGCTCTGTGCCAGCCCCCAGAGCATCCTTTGGGCTGCCCTGCTGGCACAGGGAGATCAGACCTGAGCGTGGGCAGTATTCCCACAGGACACACCAGCTGGGAAGGCAGAGCAGGGGCTCTCCCACTCAGCTCCTCGTTGTGGATCCCCAGAAAGCTCAGGTGATTTCTGAGCTGACAAACCTGCAGGAGCCACGTCAGAGTGGTGAGGGGACACCCCAGGCACTGAGTCCAGGATTGCATCCAGAGCAGCCCTAGGGAATGAGGGGCTTACCTGGTTCACAGAGCCCTCTTTTCTCCTACCAAGGTGAGACAAAAGGGCTGATGATGGTCCCAGACTGGGACCAGTTAGCCCACAACTGGTTGGCACTGCCTTAGTCCCAGGCATCCTGTGGCCAAATGAGGGCTCCCACCCTCTTGTGGGACAGTCCCCCTGCCATGGTGCTCCTTGCCCATGGTGGCAGCAGCACTCCCCTGCCCTTCAGCCCTGCCCAAAGGCCCAGGAACCTGCTTCTCAGGAGCTGGGAAAGAAGGGATGGGGCTCTGGAGAAGTTCAGAAGCAAAATTCAGTGGGATTCCACATCTGTCCATGAGACAAGAGTGGTGGCTGGGAGATGCTGGGTCCCCTGGAAAGCAAGGAGGCTGCAAACCCCGTCAGAGCCCCACAGAAATGCAGCTGCTCATGCAGAGGGGGACACAGGAGCACTGGGGCACTGCCCCCTCCTGGGCACTGCAGCCCCTCAATGCAGAGCAGCCAGAGCTGGAGCTGCTGCCCAGGCTGCATTCAGCACAGAGGAGGCATCTCCCTTTCCCCAGAGCAGTCTGTGCTGTGGGGAGGAGGTGACTCCAGAGGAGATAAAGATAAGGCTGTGGCACCTGTCCATGTGCATAGGTGGCACTGGGGTGACTGTGCTGGTGTGGATCAGCCTGGCAGAGCTGACCAGGACATGAACACAAACACATCTCACCCCTGCAGGCTGTGCCTCCCCTCCTGTGAGAGGCCCCCATGGCAGGATCCTCCCCTGGATCCAACAACCCACAAATCAGGGCTGCATTTATCACAAGGGGACAGAAACCTGGAGTCAGATCACTGCTTACCTTTTCTGTGTGGAGTGAACTTTTCTATGTGATTTTCACCAGTGGAGTGAAGCTTGTCCAGAAATTTCTTCCTCCAAGTCCTGTGGATGGCAGCAGATCTCTCCTGCAAGTCCCTGCTCTCACAGCTCCTGGGGGATGGTTCCCCACTCCAGGACCAAATCTGAGGCAAGGAAAAGGATCTCATGATGGAACCCAGAGCCCTGTTTGTCCTGCATGCCTCTCTCCTCCAGGACTTGGTGCTCTTGTGGGGGTGGGCATTGTCTTGTGAGTGAAACAAGGAGCTGAGGGAAGGACATGCTTGCCCTGGAGGGGGCTCCAGCCACTTCTCTTGGGTATTCCTGGCATGGGAAGCAGGAAGCTGGGAGAGTTTATTAACAAGACTGAGGGCTGCACCTGTCTTGTGAAAGGGAAGGGCTGGAGCACCAGAGTGGGATGGAGTAGGATGAGTAGGATGAGTGGGATGGTGCCTGCCAGGGCTTGGGGGTCCCTGAACTGCCCTCTGAACACGATGTATGGAGCAGCTGCCAGCTCCAGCCATGGAGCACTGGGCCTTTTCCTGTGCTCCTCACTGGCACTCCTTTGGGGCAGCCTCTGGTTATCACTCCTGGCAGAGAGCCTCAGACACCCTCAGTGTCCAAAACAGCCCAACAGGCACCTCTGAGCCTGTGTTGGAGCTGGGGCTGTGCTGGGAGCCAGGCCAGGCACTGCTTGGAAAGCTGGATGAAGGCACCGGGGTCTGTTGCATCCTGCCCCTCTCCCACAGCTCCCAACACGAGCCCCAAACTGGCAGCTTTTACCCCCACACATGCCAAGGCCTGTGCCCTGCGTGTTCCTCCCACAGGGCTGGATCTGAGCTGGCAGGCACAGGGCAGAGGGGTCCTCTGAGGTGGGCAGAGAGTGGGCAGTGCCACCCTGGTGCTCCTGTGGATGGTGGCTGCTCCCCAGAGCAGGCAGTGCCACCCTGGTGCTCCTGTGGATGGTGGCTGCTCCCAGAGGGGCAGTGCCACCCTGGTGCCCCTGTGGATGGCTGCTCCCCAGAGTGGCAGTGCCACCCTGGTGCTCCTGTGGATGG
>VXBR01001727.1:86255-105761 GCA_013400215.1 Cisticola juncidis | reverse complement strand
GCCGGCGGCGGGGAAGGGGCGGCCGGCGGGAGCAGCGAGCACCCGCGCCCACGAACTGTTTTGCCGCCTCCCGCGCTGGCGGCCCATTCGCTCCTCTCTGTGCCGCTCTCACGCCGCCCTTGCTCATTGGGTGCCGTGGCTGCTGAGTCCCGCCTGCCGGGCCCTCACGCCCTCCGGCTGTGGCGGGCTGCCCTGAGGAGCCGCGGCTGCGGCTGCGGCTGGGGCTGGACCGACCCGACCCGACCCGACCCGACCCGTCCCGGTGGGGGCTGCTGGCCGCGGGGGTCCGGGCGTTACCCTAGGTGGGAGGGAAGCAGCTGATTCAAACTTGCTGCTTCAGCTGGACACTTGCTGCTTCAAAACTGCCAGTGACTTTTCCAAGTTACCCAAAGCTTTTGATTTCAAAACCAGCGGAAAGGGGGTGAGGGTGCTGGCTGGGTGCTCAGCAGCTCTGGCAGAAAGAAGTGTGGTGGTGCCGTCCTGTCGGCCCCCGTGTCCTGCAGAAGCGTCTGAGGTGGAAGGGTCCCAGAAGGGTCATCGAACTCTTCAGTGAATAGTCCGCAGAGAGATGAAACCCTCACCTGGGCAGGGGCTAAGTCAGCAGTGCCCTCTGGCTAATAACCACACAGACCAAACGTAGAGCGGGATGCTCAAGAACGAGCGTTTTGTCACCGCTTCCAGGGTTGTGGCTTGTGGCAGTTTCCTGCCAGCGTTAGTCCCTGCTGTGTCCTGCAGTCTCTGACTCTGTCCCCTTTCATTCTGTTGCAGATGCTGCCTCCCTAGGCGTGCCGACCAGAGTGTGATCATGGCCAAGGCTCACAGCCCCTCTGGAGGGACCCTTCTGCCTTCAGCAGCAGCTTTAGTCCTTCCTCACTTGAATGACTCTGATACGCTGAGTAGATCCTTCCCCTGCGGCAACAAAAGGAGGAAAAGTCGTCTCTCTGGGCTCTGTCAGCTTGGAGCATCACTGCCAGGTGAGCACACTGGTGTTGGGACAGAGCTCCCATGAAGCTTTCAGGCAGTTTCAGATCTTCCTCTTCCCCTTGCTCAAACTCAGAGCAACAAGTATCTGCCAGGATGTGCTTGTTCAGCAAACACCTGAGCCGTGGATTACTGAAGGCTGAGAGCTTATAGGGAAAGCATTTCTGGATAGGTGCTCACAGAACCTTTGAAAAGGGTAGTACAATCACCTGGCACTTTGTAGCCTAAAACCTTGGCATGGACACAGGTATTCCAACATCACATACTGTGAACAGGTAAATTAAGTGTCTTCCTACTAATGCATTTTTTAATGAGTGCTTGAGCCCTTACTGCAATTATTTAATGACATTTTCATTTTTAATTTGAGAGATTTCAAACCATTTTAAGAACTGCCAAATAAAACATAAAAGTTAGCTAGTCTGGTTTAAACTTATGAATGTTGACAATTTGTATGGACTAAGTTTACGGGTTCCAGATTCAAAAAGAGAAATTTATTAGAATAGTTTCTGTTTTCTTTAGTATCACTGATTTTATTTTCTTGTGGTCTCTTTAAAAATCTAGAAGCATGTATTTTGGGATTACTTGACAGTTGCTTCAGCTAACAGCTTTTTTTTTTCTTTAATTCATTCCTCTGATACTCCTGTAGTAGGCTGTTACATCAACATTGCTGACCTTTCTCTTTTCACAGGGGAGAAGTGGAGCTCTTACTGTTTGTCTTCTCTGACAGCTCATAACATTTGTACCAGCAAACTTGGTAACTCATGGGCTCAGTGGGATTGTGCCTCTCTCTCTGCTTCCATTGGAAGTTCAGCTTCTTGCTCCTTTTCCCACACCCCAGCTGTGGAGGAGCCCAGCCTGCCCCTCCCAGCTGCTGCACGCCACCCAAACCAGGCCATCTTCACCGTGGATGCCAGCACAACTGAGGTACTGCAGCACTGAGCTGCAATATTGCAGCACTGAGCTCCCCATAGCTGCTGCAGGCTAAAATTACTGTTTTTCTCTTGTGTATCTGCAGGTAATCAGAATGCCATTTTTTATATGTATATATGAAAATATCAAGGCATTTTGTAGTCTGCTCCAGCTCAACAGTCTTCTAAAGACTGATGAGTTTATTTCCATTGCAGGTTGTAGTTAGCAAAATCCACAAAATATAGCAATCCACAAAAATACAGCAAAATCCACAAAATCCACAATAATAGCAGAAGGAAGGATGTATTGAGCCTTTTTTCAAACAGGGAGGTTGTGGACTCCTCATTCCTGGAAATATTCTAGGCCAGCTTGGATAAGGCTTGGAGCAACCTGGGCTAGTGGAAGGTGTCCCTGCCCATAGCAGAGGGGTGCAAGTGCAGGATTTTTAAGGTCCTGTCCAACCAAAACCATTCTGTGATTCAGTGGTTCCATAAGAATGCAGCTGTGTGAGGTGACATGAGGGAAGGAAGGAAGAGCAGAATGTGCTTCAGCCCTTCCCTCTGTAAAGTACCAACCTTGAAATGTGTTTGTGGTGGCACAAGATGTCTTCGTCTGTCCACTAAATGTTTCATTTGCATTGGGAAGGAAAGAATTTCTCTGTTCCTGATCTGAGAGGAATCTAAAATTGGGTCCTGAAAACTTTAAAGAGCTTTAGCTTGAACTGACAGTTTGGGTTTGCCCTTTTTAAAGACACTGAGTCCCAGCTTGCTGCATTGCACAGGCTCCAGTGTGCCAGTGACTGCTGTGATCACTGCACACCTTTGAGTTGGGATGCAACTTTGTGGCTTGCAAATACAACTTTGTAGTTTTGCCTCCTTGGATGTCATTGTTTAGAGTTAAAAGAAAGCAGGAAACCTAAAAGGAAAGAAATGTCTCAAAACCTCTTAACCAAAAAGATGTGTGGGCAAGGGATGTCCTGGATTAAGAATCTATAAAGAACTCAGAATTGTAAAGAACCATTTTATTTCCACCAAGAGAAAGGGATAAGACACTGAAGCAACAACCTGAGGAGATGATGAGCTCTCAAAAATAGTATAGAATTTATTCTTTGTTTAGGTTTGTTTTTTCTGTTCTTTTCTAGATCCTAGTGGCCAATGACCGAGCTTGCAAGCTGCTGGGGTGCAGCAGCCAGGAACTCATTGGTCAAAAGTTATCCCACTTGATATCCAAACCTGATGGTCAGGAGGCATGGGAAGCAGTGGGTGAGGAGTACCTAGAAACTTCTGAATGTTCATCAGTGGTTTCAGGAACTGTGGTATGTGAAATGTTCAAGGAAATATTCTCCACCACATAAAGTGGCTTTGTAGGCTTTGGTTTGGGATTTTTTTTTTTTTCACATTTTTAATATAATTTCCTGATATCCTTAACTCTGTGGGCATTTGGCAGTTAGGTCATTTGCAGGACTGTTGGGTTTAAAAGTTTGCAGATGTGGGAATTCAAAGGGCAAAAGATGATTTAAGGGTACATCCATGGAAACCTTGCAGCTGCCAACAGACATAATCACAATGACTTGACCAAATCAGAACTTAAAGAACATTAGATTTTTTTAATTGCTTAACATGGAAAAAGTCTATTGTGGAAAATTACCAAATTGTCTGGTTCTTAAAAATATTTTTTAATTTGTCTTAACTTGGATTGTGCATATCATAAAGGTTGAAGCCATTGAAATACTGTGAAATGTCTGTGCCAAAACACCATAGTGAGTGCAAAAGAGGAGTTGATATTTTGCCTAGAATGGGATTATTTATAAGAGAACTGCATGAGAAAATCTCCATATTATTTTGCTGCTGTTGTCACTAGAGAATCCTTGGAAAATGAGCTCATATTCTTTCTGGTGTGTTATTTTTGAATTGAAACCATCAGTGTCTCAAAGCCTTATCTTCCTGGATCCTCAGCTGCATATGGGGTGGGGACAAAGATCTAAATTTGATTCAGTGAAACCCAAGATTACAATTAAGTGTCTGACAGAGGCACTCATTCTGAGCTGTTCCAAATATTTTATAGGAGTCACTGTGTAAGTCATAAACCCATTCTGTCAAGATCATATAAAAATCATAACAGGCTTGGGATGAGCATTGCAGGCTCTAAGAAAAATAAACATTTTCTGATCTGAGAAGAACCTCCTCCCATAAGAAATTAAACTGCTGTTTTTGCAGCTGAAAGTAAGGACTGTGTTACTAATGAGGAGTGTTCATTAGCACCATGGGACATCCCTTAAATAAGACATCTCTGAGAGGCACTTCATGCTTAATGCAAGGTGTTAGAGTGGTACATTTATTGTTCTGAAGTCTTTATGCCTCTAAACTTCCTGAGGTGGGGAGAGATGATACGAAAGCAACAACATTTTGTGTATTATTTTCAGACATTTTAATCTCTGTATTAAAACTGTTTGTTCCCCCCAAATACCAGTAAGTAGCCAAGAAATGATGTTTTTCTAGTAATGATAGGGGGGTGTCTTGGCTCAGTACCTTACTCCTGTTTGAAATTCATTCTAAGTGACCACAGTCTTAGTAAATCTTAGCAAATCATGTCTCTATTTCTGGATCTGGTGGGAAGGTGGATGTTATTGGCCACCTCAAGGAGAAGATCCCTGTCTCAGTCTGGCTGAGGCAAATAAGAAGCAAGGACACCCAGCGTTGTGTGGTTGTGCTGGAACCAGTGGAAAGGCTCTCAGCTGGTGTTTCCTTCATGGCTGATGTAAGTGTTTTCCTAACAATCAAAACTCCAATTTGTGAGAGTCTGTGTGAGTGGAAGGTGTCTGAAAGGCAGCAGGCACAGGCTCTGTTTGTGAGCATGGAGTGAGTCCATGGCCTGAAACCAGGGCTGAGCATGCAGGACCTGTGCAGGGGTCTCTGGTGTGGCTCACCTTGATGTGTTTGACTGAAATCCACTCTCTCTCCTCAGGGGACATCTTCCCCTTGAGCAGTGTTGGTTTGGCAGGGGTTTGATCCTTTGGGTGCCCTTGTGGAGGGATCACCTGGCTGAGTACAGTCCTGTGAGGAGCACTGGACACCTCTGCCTCTCTCCTGGGGCAAAGGGCAGGCTCCCTGCACAGTGACATGGGAATATTGTTCTGTGCTCTGTCTGCTTTTCCTGAGTGAGGTGTCCACCTGTGAAAAAGTCATATTGTGTAGCTCTACGCATATATTTATTATATGTAATATGCTAGGTAGAAAAGTTATGCTGTATTAACATTTAAATAATATAGTGAATGTAGTTTTGTAATTAACATTAAGCTTTAGTAAATAAAATAGAAGCTATATGTGTGCAGTATTCTTTTTAGCCCAAGAAAGAGAGAAAATAATCAAGAATTCTTTGCACAAAGGTAAAGTTGCAGAGACCCCTAAATTTTCTAGTGAAGAAGAATTGATGGCTTTCCTTGCCAACAGAAACAACCTCTTATGACTTAAAACCAGACTCGAAGGTGCCAGAGGGTTGAAAGACAAGTACCAGCTGAAAAATAACTGTTTAAAAAAAAAAATGCATATTCATAAAGAAGTTCCTCAAAAAAGAGAGAGAGTCCTCTCTGGGCACGTTCTCCTGACCAGCATTTGTCTGAGACTGGGGAGGGCTGCAGCCTGGGCTGCATTTCTTTGTTTTTATTGTCTCACGATTTGTCCTGACTCTAAAAATTTGTTTTAACTTTTATTATTATTACATTTGTATTATTTTTTATATAACCAATTTTTATTCCTTATTAAATTTTCATGAATTCTAAAAATCGAGTGATTGGTGTTTATTACACCACCAAAGGACTGCAGAATGAAATTTCCTGCCATTGCTTAGGTAACTGCAGGAACCACTGTCAAAGCACTGAGTGGACTGTGGCTAAAATGTTAAAATTTTAACAATCCTGTAAAACTTTCCTCCCCAGGGAACAATTACATCGTGTGACCTCCTTTATGCTCATCTCCATGGCTACCCAACACTGGAAGAAGTAGTTGGACTCCACATAAAGGATTTGATTCCTTCTGTGCAGATCCCTCCTCTAGGCAAAAAAATCCCACAGGTACAGTGTGAGCACCACCCTCATTCTCCCATAGCCTTCCCATCTGGAGTGCATCCTGTTTTCTGAAGCAAGCCCTTCCAGAGAAAAGCCTGATTCCCCTGGAAAAGGGTGGGCTGCCTTTTGTGGAGCTGCTGCTTGAAGAATTCCTAACTAGGGATGAGACCATGCCCCAGCTCTCACTGGAATCTCTCCTGGTGAAAGGCAGTTTTCTCCAATTCCAGCTTTGTAAGGCACTGTGCTCTCTCTGTAAGATTCATTTCAATTCTTTAGCCCATTTCAATCATGTCTGTCTAAGGAGTGAAAGAATACCCAGGTCTTGCAAATGCCATGGAAGTGGGCAGATAGGGAGTTGAAGGAGGCCTTCTTATGAATGCCTAATCTGAAAAGCTGCAGCATAGACTGGTCTTCTAAATATCTTCTAAATATCTTCAGGATATTTATTTAGTAGTTCAACATTGGATTCCAAATCCTTATAAAAAATCCTTATAAAAAATCCTTATAAAAATCCTTATTAAAAAAATACATTAAAAAAATCATTTTGATATTCACAAGTTTGGTTCCTTTTCTTTTCCTGCTCCTTTTCCCTGAGAATTCCTGCATAGTTTTATATGAACAATACAATAAAACCAAACCATTTGGTTAGTTGGAGGTTTCCACCTGAGTTTTGTTTGGTTGTGGTTTTTTTCTTTAATGTAGAACCTGAGGATCCAGCGAGCTGCAGGCCGATGCAGAGAGGGGACCATGTTTCCTCTCAGCCTGAAGCTGGGAGTCAGCCCTGTGGAGGAGGAGCAAGCAGCAGTGCAGAGAGATGGGATTGCACAGCCAGAATCTCTCCCAGGCTATCAGTTCTCTGCTACAGTTGTGGTTTTCTCCACCATCAGTGGTCTGATCACTGTCCAGTCAGACGGAATCATCCGTGGCATCACGGACAGTTTTGCTTTAATGCTCTTTGGCTATGAGAAGAAAGATCTGTTGGGAAAGGTAAGATAAGTTCATATCCTCCCAGAAGGCTGATACATGAGGCAGCAAATCCACTGGGATTGTGAAGCTGTTTGGCACCCCCTGCCTTCACAAAGCCCCTGAGTTCCACACGTTCAGTGAGTGAGGTGTGGGATGACACAAAACTCCCGTGCTGGAATTGCTGAGACTTGCAGTGCTGAGGAGCTGCTGTGGATTTCAAGCTGCACAGTTGTACATTCTCCATTGTGGATCACTTTTACCTGGCTGTCCATGAGATTCAGGGTCACAGACATGGATTGTCAGCATTTGCCCCATCCTGTGAGAGCTGGTTTAGCTTTATGAGGTTCCATTCTTTGTTTTAGAGCATTACATTCCTGATCCCTGGTTTCTATAACAACATGGAAAGAAGCAGTGGCTGTTCTTTGCCTTTACCTCCTCTGGATGATTCCACAGGGACAGAAGGTGAGTGCTTTTTGAAGGTGTCAGTGCCTGCCATACAGTTGGCTCTGGCTGCTGTGACCAAGAGGAAAAGAGACAAGAGGTTCACTCACAAACTTGAGAACATTCTTCATAAAAGCAATGCCCCTCCATCCACTTTGTAAATCTGGTTTCCACTGTAACCTCAGGTAAAGAGAATTGTTCACCTAAGACTGAGCTTCTCTCTTTGTTGCCAGGAAGATAAAACTGAATATCCAGTTTGGAAATTACAGTGAGAATAGAGAGTCCTTTGTATTTAACAAGCACTTCCCCTCCCTCACTCCCTCCCTCCCCTGCTAGGACCCTGTGGTATTTTAAAATGTGTAAAATATAGCTTCTGTGACTGTATTGCAGCAGAGCTGGAGCTACTTAGGATTAATATTTTAAGGGGATAATCTAATATTCTGTGCTGCTGGCTAATATTCAGTTTTATGGTTGCTGTATTTCAATCAGGGAGGCATCACATATTCCTCTGATGCAGTTTGCACCAGAATTTATCAAAATTTTACTTCTCTGAACACAGCACAAATAAACAGAAGCAAAGAAGCTTTGCATTTCTATATCTGTCTTTTCTGGCTGGCTCTGCCCAACACAGAGAACACCAGCAAGGCCATGCTTTCATCCATATCACATTTTAGGCTGGTTTTGTCTCCTTTTTCCCCCCTGTTTTGTTTTTCTCTTTGCTTAGAAATGCATGTCTGTTCTGAAACCAATGCACCCCACTGGGACAGAGAAGAGTTAGTAGCCAGAGTACAATTTCTTAGGTAATTCTTTGATTAAATGATGTCCCCAATCTGGGAGTAGTTCAGTTCTTCAGTAGGAAGCATTGCTGGCACTCAGCCATTACTAATTAAAGGATTGTTCTAGATTCAAATCTAGATTTCTTCACTCATTACCTTCTTCTGCAGCAATAATACTTGGTGTACTTCATCCTCCAAACTCATGTTTTTCTTCTGATCTGTTGTCACTGGGGAAGGAAAAAACTGCATCTCCTCTTCCTTCAGTCATGTTTAGACTCTTTTTTAATCTTACTGCTTCAGTGAGTTACATAAATCCAGTCCAAACCTTTTCATTATATGGGTTTGGAATGGGCTGTATATGTGTGGTTTGAGCTTTTTTTTTTTAATGTTGCTGCTGTATTATCATTTTAATTTCAGTCTCTTTACATTATTGGCATTTTTAGGCCTCTGAACTTCAAGCAGCTAATGCTTGATACCAATATCTGCCCAAGGGCTTTGCTAGAAAAGCAAATTTTGGCAGCCCTAAAACTTGTAGATTCCTGCATGTGGTGATTTCTCAAAGTAGGGTGGAATGCTTGTATTTGGACTGTTTTGCCTCAATTGAGCCTTTTATACTCAGTTCCTTAGGGAAAAGACAGACCAAGGCAGTTCCAAGTTTATTTTTAATCACTGAAGCCTAAACATAAAAGTTTAAATTGGTGTGGTTCTGTTTCCTGTTTGGTACAGAGAGCAGCTTCTTGGCTGCATCTTTAGCACACCTTCTGTCAAGAGATGAGGAGCAGAAACTGGAGCAACAACATAAAGATGACAAATTAATACAAGATGAGAATCAACAAAAGAATGGGACCAGTTTCTTTTCTCCTCCCTCACCTCCTGAAGCAGCATCCACCCCCACTAATAGGTAGGCATTTCATAGACTTGGGAAAATGAAGAGCTGTGCTGGCAATCACCAGCAAAAGCTGATTTTTTTTCACCTGTTTGATGTGTGTGGGAAGGTGTAGCAAGGCCCTGCCATGCTCTGCTGTCTTTAGAATCTGAGAGCTGTTTGGAAGACAGGCTGAGCTGTCCCTGCCTTCCATTTTTATTTATATCTGCACAACCTACCAGTGTAAAGTTACAGGAATTCCAGCTCTAAAGGGGACCAAATGCTGCATCCAGACTAGGGAAGGGAATTAGGCTCTATCTTCATTAATCATAATACTGGATGTTTATCTCCTTCCAGCTGGTGTTGCACTGAAGTCAGGTTACCTGGAGGGAATTTTAAATGTTATTTCTTCTGATGCTTGGCATAACTGTCAGGTCATCCATTAAAACAGGCTACTGTGTTACTGAATTCCAGGCATTTTTTCTTGTACATTTCCAGGTCTTTTTCCTGTTACAGGGTTAGAAATTCTGTAGAAGTACAAATCTGATGCTCATGGCCTACCTTAAGGCAAAATTTGTGCCTTCCACATTAACAATCCTAGCCTTCAGTATGTATTTACTATCCATTTTAAGGCATAGGCTATTACAGCTCTTGCTGCTTTTTTAAGTAGCTGATAATGTCAATTTTTGTGCTCTTCTGGTTTACATCTCTCATATCATACTAGTTATCATGTAAATAAGGACTGTAAGTGCTCTGCTTCATTGCTTTTCTACACTGCATTTTTACTGATGGAAATGTTTGTAAAATACCTTGTGCCCTGAGCTTCAGTGAACCCTGATGGATCCATCCATCTCCTGTTGGACAGACAAGGGAAATTCTGTTTTCAGCACTGGAAGCACCTGCTGACAGGCTAAGCACCTAATTCACTTACAAGATGAATTTTCAGCATGATGCTATCAATACCATCAGGGTTCTTTAGTGGAAAATAGATGATCAAAACATTTGTATTAGTTGTTCTTAATGCCAAACCTGCCGTTCTAGAGAAGTTTGTGTAAGATATATTAAGAAATTGTCCCAACAGATAGCCCTAGAGGCTTGCTAGTGGAATATTTTAGGCAAAACCCTCCCAGCCCTGGCCCTGGCTGGCTGGGAAATGAGCCATCAGAACCAGAGGTTTTCTGCACAAAAAGGTGAACTGCTCATTTGGGCTATTTGATTTGGACCTATAGAGCTGGACCCCTTTATTGAGCAAACTTAGAGACCTCACCTACAAATGGATTCACTGCATGTGGATTTTCCCAGTTGCTGGGAAGGGTTCTCCAGGCCCCCACTGAAAAAAGGCACTCCCCAGCAACTGCAGACTCTGGATATGGTAAAGGATTCAGGCAATTGGTGATGGATCTTCCTCAATCACTGTTCTTTCCCATATAGTAATGATTAGATGCATCACCTTGCTTATTTTTGCTTGTTGCTAAAGCTGAGTGAGTAATAAGCTCATTATTCTATCAAATTTGTCCTTTTACCTCAGTAAAAGAAAAGTAAAATAGAAGTAAAAGTCCTTTTACTTCTTTGCCTCAATATTAACAGTAAAATAAGATCATTCTTTCCATTGGTGCCTGTGCCCATTCAATTGCCCCTAGCCTGCCATGTGTATTAGATGTTTTTTGTGGTGGTAAATGGTTTATGATCTATGTTTAGAATTTAAGCTAGAGAAGGAAATTATCCATAGGGAAAGAGTGCCATGTGAGTGTACCTGCTCTTCTCTGGTAAATTTGTCAGGATTTTGGATGCCTGTGCAAACAGCTTTCTGCCTTTTGCTTTTACACTTGAAATGAAACTGTTGGTCCAGGATTTAAACAGTGCCCATATTTAAATGGGTGTTATGCAGTGGGGCAGTTTTCTTATTTTGTACTCAGGGTGTTGCTGATAACTCTGAGTCTGCACTTAGGACAGCCTTGCTACAGATGGGCTCTCAGCCCACCAGAGCCTCATCCCAAAACCTGTCCTGGCACAATGGCACAGTATAGAACAGAGGGCACTTCAGGATCAAATAATGCTCAAAAGATGCTCTGTGCAAGGCTCTCTCTCACATCATCTGACTCAGAACAGAGGGGTTCAGGTCAGAACTTTGAGATCCCAGAGAGGCAGCCACAGTGCAGTCTGTCCTGCAGTAACTTCCCTGGCTGCCTGTTTGTTCCAGACCAGAAGAAAATCTAAATTCATCATCCTGTGACCCAGGGAAGCTTCCTCCTGAAGTTACCTGTGACTCACCTGGAACACCAACACTGGATGAGCCATGGCCTGGGACAGCTCTGAACAGCAGACAAGACTTCAAAAGCCACAAGGTTCCAGGGCAGGTGTCAAAAACAAACTGGGTGTGTGATACAAAACATTCCAGCCTCCAGCACGTTGACAGCTGCCTGCTGAATGATCCTTCCACCTTCTTTGGACATGAGAAAAACACAGTCTGTGATGTTTGCTCAGGAAATGAAGCAGGCTGCAGTGATTCTGCACCAGGAGCTGCCACAGCCCCTGGAGAGGTGAAAGGATCTGAACTGAGCTGTGTTTGCTCTGCCCTTGAGGTGCTGGGACTGAGCACTGCTGTCAAGGGGAACTCAGACAGTTCTTTAGGTGTTCCTGCAGCTCCTGTGGGAGGATGTTGCTCTGCTGCAGGGGACTCCAATTTGCTAATTGAGACAAACTTTGGTGCCTTTTCCACTCACCAAGGAAAGCAGCTGCTGAGTGGTGTTGCCACAGAAGCTGATTCTGGATGGCATTTACAAAACTCTGAGAAATCCTCCAAAGCATTTCCTGAGAAACCTGAAACCTTTGCAGAAACTGTGGGGCTGAACTCCAACAGAAACCCCCTGAGAAGCAAAGGCAGGCCTGAAGAACACTCTCAGTTCCTCAGGCAGCAAAACATGGAGCTCAAAGTGACATCAACCCCAGTGAAACAAGGAAGCAGGCTAAATCCAGCAGCTCCTTTGGCCTGGGAGATTGTGGAAGGCAGCTACAGTGGGAATTGCTGTCACAGAGATGGATCACAATTCAGTAAGTGAAACCTTATCCCCCTCCCAAACTCTAATTGGGGTGCTCCTGTTCACCCACAGTTCTGCAGAATGCAGACAGTTCTGGTTAGAAGCTCACAGTGGAGAGGAAGGAAGAAGCATCTTGGAGAAAAAAATGGTATTTAAGTCTACCCCAGAGGGTATTAGAAAAGAAGGGTATAAAATACAATACAAATATAAAATACAAAATAAAATACAAAAATACAAATATAAAATACAAGGGTATAAAATACAAAAAGAAGTGTATAAAATACAAAATACAAACTTAGAAAAGAAGGGTATAAAATACAATACAAATATAAAATACAAAATAAAATACAAAAATACAAATATAAAATACAAGGGTATAAAATACAAAAAGAAGTGTATAAAATACAAAATACAAACTTAGAAAAGAAGGGTATAAAATCCCCACTGAAAAATCAGAAATGCTCTCAAAACACAATTAAAAAGTGTGAACCTGATAACTTTTTCTGAGCAGTAAATATAAACTCCACTGTAAAACTGTAAATTGCATTAAAATTGTATCATGGAATTGGTGTCATTCACTCCTTCAGCTGCATTCAGTGGCCTGTGGAATAAAAATCCCCATTTTTATGTAATCTAGAATAACAGTGGAAATGAATAATCTCAATTAGACACTGCCAAGTCTCTGCTGGAGGTGGAACTGTGGAGGTACTGACAGGTACCTGGAATGGCTGTGCTGGTGTCAGCCCCTCTGGTGATTCTTTACTGAGCAGGTGTTCCCCAAATTCAGAGTTTTTGTCAGGAGCTCAGAATTTTGTCCTAAAAAATCTGCAGTCTTGTTCTACACTGAAGTTACATTGTACCATTTTAATTTTCTGTTTCTGCAGGCATATTCTTCGAGGTGAAATGTGCAGAACTGCAGGATCCCTCTGTACTTTTCTGTGTCTGGGTGGTGAAAGACATTTCACAGAGCCAAAAGGTAGCAAAGACTCAACATTTGCTTGCCAGCCTAGGAAGCTCTTCCCAGTCTGTTGCTGATCTTTCTACCAAAAGTCTTGGAGAAGTAAGAAATTCTATCTTTGAATACTGAGCATTTTTCTCCTTGTTTGGCTGTTAAGCTGAAGCTAAAGTCAAGAAGTTTTTCAAATTAATGACATGAGTTGGTGGGGTGGATGTTGCTGGGATTTTTTTCCCTATTTTTTAAATATCTTAAAACAAAATCCCAATCCTTATTTTGTAGCTCTTCTGGTGGGGGCTTAGTGCAGTTACCTTTGCAGCCTGAGCAATGCAGTTCCAAAGTGCAGGATACTCAAGGAGTACAATTCTCACTATCAGAACCAAAGATTCCTCCTTTTATCTATTGCAGATATGTGTGTTCTTTTCAGTATTTATTAATTTTATAAACTTGATTGTGGCTGGTCATTTTTGCTCTGTTGTAACCTGTATATCTGCACTTAGGCCATCAGATCAGCTTCACTTTTCGACAGTTCCCGAAGAGCTGAGGATCTGGAAGGATTAAGAGCATGTGAGGGAGAATATGCAAAAAATTACAGCACTCTCAGTCTGATTGGCAAAGGCTCTTTTGGCTTTGTCTGGAGTGCCAGGAGCAAGAAAGATCACCAGGAGGTGAAGTATTTCTTGTAGCTCTAGTGCAATAATAATTTAGGATGAAAATTGAAAAGTTAGAGCATCCACATTCTGTTAACATTACACTCTTAAAAGCTGCTCTTTGGTAGTTTGGGGTTTTGCTTTGTTTAAACAGAAATCTGTGATGGAAACAGGATAGCAAAACATTTGTATTGATGTTATGTATAAAAGTTACCTGAGCCAGCAGGGGCAGAATGAATTAATGAATTCATGAACTAATGAATGCAGCTAATTGGACCTGTTGAAAGAAGTAGACAATAATCTTAACTGAATTATAGGTTTTAGTCTTCTGTTAGTAAAGAGAATGGCAAACCTCAAAATCTTGATTGTGCAATGATTCAAGAATGGGGAGTAGATGTGTTGAGATGATGGCACCTCCTATTTTTTAGGAGAAGTGTTTTGGGTGTGGAGAGGACAAGTTCTGATGTTTCTCTTGCAGGGATGTTAAGTGCTGGTCTCTCTTCACTGCACCCATGAGTCAAGAGAGCTGGCTTGTCAAAGCCTTTGGAATTCAGAGCAGCAGTAAATATATTCCATTTATATCTATCATTTGGCTTCTAGGACTAAATTAATTTAAACACATTTCAATATACTATAGCTATTCCCATTGGGTGACTTCCATGCCTCTAGGAAGATGAGGCACTAACAGATTTCCTGGAAATTACCTTACCTGGCACTCCAAGCCATGCTTTGGCAGGTGATGCTGAAGCTGTTGTCTGCCTAGGTTGTTGTGAAGTTCATCTGGAAGGAGAGGGTGCTGGAGGACTGCTGGGTGGATGATCCTGACCTGGGGAGGGTCACTCAAGAGATTGCAATCCTGCAGAAGCTGCAGCACCCCAGTATCATTCAGGTACAGTGCAGAATTGCTGCAGTTTGCACTGCATCAGGTTTGTTTGCATACTGGGTGTCTGGTGCTCAAGGGTCCTGTCTGAATCTGATTTTTCAGGAAAGAAATTACCCTGTTTATCCTGCTTTGTTTTGGAGGGTGTGTCACAGCAGACTGGTGCTCACCTCCACACTTTTACCCCAAACTGATCCCAAGATGTGATTCTTAACAGAAAAAAAAAGCTATTTCAAGATAAGATGCATGTCTTGGAATTGTGATGTCACATCTGAACATGCACTAGTTCAGTAAACAATTTGGACACATCTTGTTTCATACTCTTTGTTTTGAGTTACTGGTTTTGGTTTTGAAAGGGGGTTTTTTGTTTTGTTTTGTTTTTTTTCTTCAGAAAGAGAATTCCCCTTGGATTTAATTGTACTCCCAGTTTTAATTCTGTAGTCTTTTCAAGAAACATTTGTGAAATGTTTCTTGACATTGTGAAGAATGAATGAAATGAGACTCAGTGAAATGAGACTTTAAAGACTATAATATACACCAATTGAATTTTCAAGAGGAGAGCAGTGTTTAAAAAAAAGGCACTTTCTGAGGATGAAGCACATGATTAAACAGGTCTTTTGCTTCTAGGTGCTGGATGTATTTGAAAATGAATGCTTCTTCCAACTGGTGATGGAGAAGCATGGATCTGGTCTGGACCTCTTCACATTTATTGATAATCAGCCCAACTTGGATGAGCCATTAGCAAGTTACATATTCAGACAGGTGAGAGCAGAATTGCTACCTGCAGGTGGGAATTGGTCAGTGTAAGAACCAAGATTCTGTTTCACTTAATTCTGGCTAATCAACTGCCAGACTGAATTGGAATTGTGCTCAATACTTGCAGAACCTTTCCCCACCTTTCTGTGGGTCTGAAATGCTGCCTGCAGAAACCTTGTTAAGGTTGACTTATGAACAACAAAAAAGCCCTTCCAGGACCTTGCTGCCTGTGAGGGTTTCCCCTGGAGCCAGGACACCATTCCTGTGCCACTCACATTTCCCTGAGGGAGGAGGAAGACTCACAGAAGCTGCCCCAAGCTTACAAAAAGCCATATTTTCATTTACTCAGGTGCTTAGTTTAGGTTGGTTACAGGAGTAAAGGGCTCTGCTGTTTAAATCAAGAAATTATCTTGGATTTTAACGGTGGCAAAATGCAAAGTAACTCAGGATAGATTCCCTGTGAGTCAGGAGCTTGCCTGAGGGCTGAACTGCCCTTTGTTTAAGTTAACCACAGCAGCAGTCCCCAGGTAGTTTCCCCTCAGGAGTTTTGGAATAAATTCCTTGCTCTGGGGTTTGCAGGAGTTGCTGTGCCCTGGTAACCCCACCCTGGCTGTGCCCTCCCAGCTGGGTCCCTTCAGCCTTGGGATGGATCAGCCCTTTCCTTAACCCAGCCTGGGCTTTGCAAGGCCGAATTGTTCCTCAGATCTGCACTGCACTTCTCTGCAGAGGCACATTTGTATTATAAATAGAAACTTTTCTCCCTCAGCCATCTGCTTTTCTTGTTAAAAACATTGTAGGAGTCAGGATCGTCTCCAAGGTGATATCATCCTCATATTATCCTTAATTATGGCATTAAAGCAGGAATCGTGCAGGAAAAAGAATGGAGTTCAGCAGTGACTCTGTTATTTATACCAAACTTGGCTCTTAAATGCTTTGTCATCCTGCAGCATGGAAAGCACACAGAAATATCCTTCCAGAGAAACCAAAGGACCCTCCAAATGAAGCTGGGATAAAAATAGAGGAACTTGCAGGATTGTAGCAGTGAGCCCCAACGCTCACAGTCACATCCTGACTGCAGCATCCCCTCCTCCTGCACATCTGTGAGATGAAAGCAGCAAAGGCTCTTTAAAGTGTCTCTTCCAAGAGCACTGCAGCAATGGTGACAGGCAGGCCCTTTCCATAATTAGGATGTGTGTCTTGTTTAGGTGGTGTCAAAACAAGCCACAGTGTGACTCTCAAAGCTGTGATGCCACATCAATTATCCAGGAACTCAGTGTAGTAACACCTCCTTCTTCCTGTCTCTTCCAGCTTGTATCAGCTGTTGGGTACCTCCACTGCAGGAACATCCTTCACAGAGACATCAAGGATGAAAATATTGTCATTGCTGAAGATTTCACCATTAAATTGGTGGACTTTGGTTCGGCTGCCTACCTGGAACCTGGGAAATTGTTTTATACCTTCTGTGGGACAATTGAGTACTGCTCACCTGAAGTGCTGTCTGGCAAACCGTATGTCACCCTCTGAATAGTCATTTTTGTGCCATCCCACCAAAAATACCCCATGTGGGCAGGGCTGGGACAGGGGAGCCAAGCTGCTGTGCCATGGGAACGCTGCTAGAGTATCCAACACAGAAACTGCAGTGAGATTTAAGGCACTGCAGGGGCAGAAATCAGTGTGAAGGGCTGAGTGCATACAAAGCAGGGCACTCTGCAGCATCACTCAGAATGCTAGTGACAGAAATAAAGCTGTAAAAGCCTGAATAGGTACAGAGTTATTTCTACATCTGCTGTCTCTCTGCTCTTTCAGAGAGGTGGAGTAAGCAAATATTGCTGTCAATAGCACCTGCTCCTTGCATGTCTGTGCTTTGTATCCTCCCACTCTCTTCCTCTCTGTTCTCCTCTTTTCTGCATGCTTCCCTCTATTTAAATTTTTGCAGTTGGATCCTTTTTCATCTCCCCACTGATTTTTGTGCTCCTTGGGACTCAAGGATTATTCCCTTGCAGCTTCTCTTGCTGCTGTTTTGGATGTGCTGCCTAAATCTTGGTTCTCTTCCCTCTCCTTTCCTTCTCCAAGTGCTCCGTTCCTGGTGCTCCCCCAGCTGCTGCACAGGAGGCCTCCCCATCACAGGGTGGCACTGCTGTAGCTGTGCCTGCCTGGATGGATCCTGCTCCTGCTTCTCAGCTGTTCCCATGGGCCCTTCAGGCTCCTCCTAAAGCACTGGGGGGAGAAGCAATGAAAGGAGGAGAGGAAATTCCTGCTGGGAATGAGATGAAAGGTGAAGCAAGCAGCTCTGCCCTGGGACTTCCACCTCTCACTGTGTGAAGGAACTGGCATGTTTTCTCAGATGGAATTGAGCTAGTTAATAGTCATTTCCAGAATACTTTTGTTTTGAAAGGGCTGGGAGGATGTGTTTGCTCTTCCAGATAAATATTTACTTGACAGTTTTGGCTGATGATGAAGCAGTTGGAGGGGTAAGTTCTTGTCACCAGCTGATGTATGTGGAAGTCTGGGTGCATGTTACACTCATCAGCAGAAACTGGCTGGCTGTTCTGTGACTGGTTTTATTTCCTGGAGAAGGATAATGCAGACTCCTCAAACACATGAGGACCTTCTCAGAGTTCTCACCAACTTCCTATGTTAAAAACTGAAATCAAGGGCCATCAACACCCATTTTTTTCCACTTTCTGTAGCATATAGCTGTGTGCTTGCAGTGTGAATTTAGGCAAGTACAGATATAACCCTTATCTCTGCACAGGTACCACGGCCCTGAGCTGGAGATGTGGGCGCTTGGCATCACCCTGTACACCCTGGTGCTCGGGGAGAATCCCTTCTGTGAGCTGGAGGAGGCCTTGGCAGCTGTCCTGAGCCCTCCTCACCCTGTGTCAGAAGGTGAGCTCTTCTCACCTGCTTTTCAAAAGGAGCAGATCTCTTGGGAAAGTATAAGCAGTGTGTTTTCACCCCAAATAAAGGGGAAGACTGAAAAAATACTCCCTAATGCATTCTGTGATGGTTTGGAAAGCTGCTCTATGCAGGAAAGTCTGGGGGATTTGTCATTCTTTGAACACAGACCGTATCTCTCATTCCTAACCTGCCTAAAATCCATCCTGAGCCCTCTCTGCTGTCCCTGCCAGGGCTCATGGATCTCCTGGCCGGGCTCCTGCACCCCGTTCCGGAGCAGCGCATGACTCTGGCCGTGCTGGTGGAGGACCCCTGGCTGCGGCAGCCCGTGAACCTGGCAGATTATACCTGGCAGGACCTGTTTGCCTCTGCTGGGACCTCGGCCTAAAGGCTGCTCCATCTAGGGGGACTCAGAAAAGTCTGAGCTCTGTTAGCTCAGCTGGCTTATCCCATGGGATAAATCCCATTGGAAGGTTAACTGCTGATACCCACATGTACTCAGATCATTTCTGTTCTTACCCAGGACAGGTCTGAGGCAAAGATTTTAATGTTGTTTAAATTGTTTGTAACTTGGAAAATATTTTTATTGCCTGGTTTTACTTTTTATATGTAGTTTATATATCTTTCTGAAAAGTGAATGAATAAATGAATGATAACATGTCTGTTGGTTTTCTGGAGTATGTGTGCACAAAGGAGATGAAAGACCAGACAGGTACTTGAATGATTTGGGTGGGAGGGGTGGGTTGGTAACATCCTTTTATTTTAATATCAGAGTCCTGTCTATATTCAGGAAAACAGTCCTCGATTTTGATGAGACAGAGAGGGAAGAAGAAATAGCTTCAGTAAAGAGAATTTGGTCGAGACATGGGTAACAGGAACATTTTGGGATCCAAGTCGGGGGTGAGGCTGCTTGGGAGGGAGTGCTGGGAAAAGGCAGCGGTTTGGGCGGCTGCTGCAGCTCTGCAGAGAAGCAACAGGACTCGGCTTCATTACTAATTAGCTCTGAATCCAGCTTTGGACTCATCTCCATCTGAAAGATGCCTTCCCCTGCGTTCTGTAGCACCGCGCCCGGGCCCGGCGGGGATGATGACCCTCGCTCGCTGTGGGCATCGGAGCGGGCAAGACGCTCCGGCCGGGCTCTCCCCGGGGCCCCGGGCTGTTTCTGCCCCGAGAGATTCAGCCCTCCGCCCCTGGAGAGACCGTACGGACCCGGCTCCGCCCCGCCGCTCCTGTCGGTCCCGGAGCGGGTCCCGGAGCGGGGCCGGCTCCGCCGCTGCTGTCGGTCCCGGAGCGGGGCCGGCTCCGCCGCTGCTGTCGGTCCCGGAGCG
>VXBR01001727.1:62934-86119 GCA_013400215.1 Cisticola juncidis | reverse complement strand
GGAGCGACTGCGGGGGCGCGCCGAGGAGCTGCGGCGCCTGGGGCTGGACGGAGGTAGGGCAGCGGGCAAGGGCGCGGGGGACAGCGGGGCTGCGCCGCTGAGCTGCCGCCGCTGACCCGCTGCCCTCAGGCCGGCTGCAGCGGGCCCTGAGCCGCTGCCCACAGCTCTTCCACGTGCCCCGCAAGAGGCTGGAGGCGGCGGTGCGGCTGCTGCGGGAGCGCTGCCTTTTCACGGCGGAGCAGCTGCGGGAGGTGCTCGGGACCTGCCCCGCCGTCCTGCTGGAGGAGCCGCGCACCCTCCATCACCAGTTTCAGGTGAGGACCGGGACCCGCCTTCCTGCCAGCCCCGGCTGCGGGGACAGGGTTGTGCCTGACACCCCGTTCCCCCGCAGTACGCCTACTTCAGAATGGGGATCCAGCAGAAGGAGATGGTGAAGGCTCGGCTCTTCCAAACGCCCTTTGTGGAGCTACGGAATCGGCACATCTTCCTGGAGCGCCGGGGGCTCTACGAGACCCCGCACAAAGGGCAGACCCAAACCAGTAACCCCAAACTGAAGGACATCCTTCGGCTCCCGGAGAAAGACTTCGTGGCCAGTCTGGCCGGCTCCACCCCAGAGGAGTATGAGGTCTTCAAGAAGCTGCTGGCTCGAGAGGAGGAGGAGAAGGAAGAGGAAGATGTAGATGCACGATACACAGAGGATGATGATGATGACGATGATGACGATGACGATGATGATGATTTGGACAGTGATGGAAGTAAAAGAGCCCGGGAGTGAGGAGCTGAGGCTCCAAGGTGCCCAAGCCCTGTCCAGGTACTTTGGGCTCCCACGCCACAGCAGCACAGTCTGGGTGGGGTACCAATAAATCCCATTGTCAAATACAAAACACTCGTTCCTCCTCCTTGACCAAGTACTTTAAAAAAACCCAAACCAACAGTTTCCATAAAGTGTTTTATTAAAAAAAATCAAACAAACCCCCCTAATTTATTTCCAAGACTAGGTTAAAACCTGGCTGCATTACATACTGAGCCAGCTGTGGGACAGGAGGCTGTGGGCTGCTCTGCTGGCTGGCAGTGGGACCAGGCGTCGTGGTGCTGTGGGGACAGGTCCTGTAGAAACAGAAGTGTCCCATGGCAGGGCCACCTCCAGCTCCACAGCCCACGTCAGCACTGATCTCATGGCTGACAGAGCAGGGGTGCAAATGCTTTCAGACCATGGCTCCAAACCCTCCTGTCTGGGTGTGCCCTTGCCCTGCTCTTGCTGGTGGGGAGGGCTGGCTTCTCCTGCCCTGGGAAGGCAGGGCTGTGCTTGCCTGGCAGCTGGAACAGCACCAGGCAGCCTTGGAGGAAAACAAGGCATGTCTGGCCTGTGGGAGCAAAGCTATAGGTGGTGCAGGAGGGCAGCAGCACACTGGCCAGCTGGTCGTGGCTTCACACTGTCCCTGTCCCCAGCCTCTGCAGCTGTGCCTCAGGCTGAGCACTTACACTGCTCCCAGGAGGAAGAGGGTGGTGGCAGGAACACTCAAACTCCTGGGCCTGTCCTGCTCTGAGAGCAGCTCAAGCTGCTGCTTGAGACCTGTGGCTGAGCAACAGAGCTCTGTGATGCTCAGCAGGAGGGGAGGGCTCCCCAGAATAACCCACTGTGCTGGGGACAGGATGCTCTATACCATAACTGCGATATATCTCTGGTATGTGTTAATTTAGAATATACACCGTGTACGTTAATACACAAATCTATGTTTAACTAGTGTCTTCATACAAACTCACAAAAACTAGGAACGTTTCTAAGCTACACTTTTTCTTTCCTTGCCTGCCCTGCTGCAGTGCTGGGTGCTGGTCCTCTCCTCCACATAACCCTGCAGCACTGGTGCCACAGGGAAGGCAAACTCCAGGTGCAGTGCAAGGGGATGCCATGGAGGGCTGGCTTCTCACCAAGCTTCTGCTGTGCCCTGCACTGGGGTGGAGGCAACAAGTGTGGTGGCATGCCTCAGCTAACAGACTTCACCCTACAGATCACATTTAAAATTCTTTTTAGGTGCTCTATTGGTTTCTGAGCTGGAAATTTGGTTAAAACCAGGGCTTGTTTACAAAGCAAAGAAAAAAGGCAGGCAGTAGAAGCTGACTCAGTTCCCCCTGCTAGAGCAGAGGAAACAGGAATGCTCCTCTACTGCCCATGCTGGCCTCACCACTTGGAACTGCTCACCATTTCTAACTCATCTACAGAGGCTGCTCCTCAGAGCACATCTTTGGGGGCCAGATTTCAGTTGATGGCTAAGGCTTTTTGGTCTGCAATACACTGTTTTATTTGAGGGTTATAGGTTCTTTATAACCTTGCATCATGAAAACAGGTTGGTGCAGATGCTGTTGGCAAGAAGCTGGGCTGATCCCTGAGTGGAGCGGGGAGCCCGTCGCTTGTGGAGCGTGGCTGGGGGAGCTGAGCAGGGCTGGTCCCCTCAAGGGGCGCTGGTGCTCAGCTCCTCAGAGGCAGAGGGGGCCAGCAAAGGCAGTGCTGGGCCAGCGGGGGGAAAGGGAGCACTACTCAGTGTGCTGATCCAGCTGCGTGTCCCTAAGGGGCTGGAGGAGAGGGAGAGGTTGACACCAGGCAGGAAGGCTCCCCTGCTGTGTTCAACCCAGTGAGCAGATCTGATCTTCCTGGTGTTCAAAAAGCCCTTAGATGTGGAATGACGAAGCTTCTACTGCTTTAGACCCTGTGGAGGAGCAGGAGTAGAATGAGCTGGTGTGCAGTCTGCCAGATGTGCCACAGCTGGCCTCTTCCCACCCTGTACACCAGTCTTATGCTGAGGGAAGGGGACCTGCTGTCTCCAGGACTCCAGCCTTTGCCTGGCCCTTTCTGTGCAGGGATCTCTTGTTCATGGAGCTGCAGAGCCGGGGGAAGCAGAGCGTTGCCTCCTGCTTCTCCATCCCAGCCACAACCAGGAGCCCTCAACCATAAACCCTCACACCCCCTCGACATGGTGAGCCAGGGCTGTGTCCTGGCCTGCACCCACCTCCCCATTGAGGGGAGAGAACTGTCCCTGGCTGCACGTGAGGAGGGTGGAGCAGGTACTTACTGCTATGGCTTCTTCAGTGTGTGACTGTTGCTTGGCTTTCTGGAAGAGAAGGGAGGACAGCACTGTCAGCCCCAGGCCCCTTGTGCTGCTCACAGGCAAGCACACAGCACTGGCACCCAAGCCTTGGTCACCCCTGTACCCCTCTGCCAGCCCAGCCCCAGCCTGGCTGTCCCCATGCACGCTGGGGCACAGCAGCCCCACACCCTCCTGTGCAGCCCCACTGCAAGGCTGCAGTGTGCTGCTGCAGGCTGTACCTGCTGCTCGTCCTCTGGGAACTGGTGCTCTCACAGCTCTCCCTGTAGCAGATGTCCTGGTGTACCTTGTAGACTCTCCTGGACCTACACACACAGTGGAGACATCAGTGTAGGGAACAAAAGGGACAGATGTGCTTTGATGAGAGTGAAGGGGGAGTCTGGGAATTTCCCTTATTTCCTTCTAGGCTGCAGTAGCCAGCCTTGGCAGGAATGGGGCCCAGCCTCTGTGCTGCTGGCTGATCCCAGCCAGGCCTTTGTGCCCCCATCACAGGGAGGCTGGGGCAGAGCAGAACCCCCCATGCCCTGGTGCTGCATCAGGGCTCTCCCAGCCCTCTGCTCACAGATGGAGAGGCAGCCAGGAGCTGGATGGGACCTGCTGCTGTCTGGGGGTCACACACACAGATCCACCCTTGCTGCCACATGGGTAACACCAGTATGGAGCTGTCACTTCAGACACCCTGCCCTGCTGCACAGCTGGGGGTGGCCACAGGGGCACGCCAGGCTGCCCAGCCTGTGCTGGGGAGGGGGCAACTGCCAGCTGGGGTGGAGACGGCCTCGTGCTCGCTCTCCCTTCCCCAAAGCTGAGCTGCAGGGAGACATCCCCAGCTCAGAGCACAAGGGGAAGGGGGGAGCATAACCTGCAGGCAGTACTCACAGGTAGTGGCAGGTGCCTCCTTCCCACACTGGGAATGACCTGGTTTCCGAGTACAGCCGCGTGCATGAGTGTGGCACCTTCTTGCAGGCTGCTTGGGGAATAGGAGAGGGGAGCTACCACTGAGCCCATCCCTGGCCCTGCCTGCCTGTGCCTTGTGAGGCTCCCCTGGCTTCTTGGCCATGCTGGAGGGCTGGCCTCAACAGAGCTGACCCACCAGCAGAAGCAGAGCCCCAGCCTCACACTGCCTATGAAACTCCCTGGGTAAGGCAGAGGCAGAGCTCAGCCAGGAGCAGGGAGCAGACCTGTACTCCTACCTCCTCAAACGAAGAGCAGAGCCCAGCCCCTCTCTCAGCTGCCAGCATGACAACGATCTCTAGCAAAACCTGGGCATTGTGGGAGCCCCTGGGTGCTGGCAGGGTGTGCTGGGTGACCTACATCCCAGGGGACCTGTGACAGGGACAGCCAGCAGCCTGGCACTGCAGGAGAAAGCCTGGGCCTCCAGTACAGCCTGGCACTCACCCAGCTGGCAGAGCCAGCCCTTGAACCCGGGGCGGCAGGCACAGTGGAAAGACTCCTCATCTCTGGTACAGCTGCCTCCATTCCTGCAGGGATTCTTGGAGCAGGGCTGCCCCTCTCCTGCAAAACACGCTCCAGCATCAGAGCCCGGGGCCACAGCTCAGCCCTGCCAGGCCCCAGGGTGCTCCCAGGAAGGGCAGGTGGGTAGGGGAGCCTGCCGTGCCTCCAAGGAGGGCAGGCTGGTGCTGAGCAGGGCTGGGTTCCTGCTGCTGTGGGTCTCCCCTGGAACTTACTCTTGCTCTTTGCCTCACGCAGCTGCAGTGCCAGACTGTCCCAGCTGGACACCTCTGTGTTCTCCAGCTTCACTGGAGCCTCTGGCTCTGGACAATGAGAGGTTTAAATGTCACCTTCCAGGCCAGAGCCAGAGCCAAAGGCAGCCCCTCCAAGGGGATCCAGCCTGCCCACAGCTCTGGGGCAGTGGTCAGGCCTGAGGCAGTGCTTTAGCCCTTCCCAGCTGGCATCCCTAGAACTGGGGTGACACTCCCACTCCTCTGGGAAGGGTCTGGGACACAGACTCCTGGGGGGGCAGGGGCAGAACCAGGATGTGCAGTGAGGCTACCCTCAGGTGTGCCAGCCCCCTTCCCCACCCCATGGTGTGGGGTTTGCAGCTGCTCTAGGGTATGTTGGGTTGGCATTTCTATTCCCAGTCTTCTAGGGATGGAAAATGGGGGCTAGCTCTGGACTAGTGAGGGGTTTCTCACCCTCCTCGGATATGAGGCTGTTCTTGACAGTGGGGGGTGAGGCTGCTGGGCAGGCAGGGGCTGCACTGAAAGGCTGTGGAGCCACTGCTCAGGCCCCTGCTGCTGCTGGCAGGGAAGAAGGGCAGCTGTGTCACTGTCAGCATCGCCTCCCATCAGCAAGAGTCCTCCCCTGGGCTTGCCCAGCCAGTCCCTCCTCTCCTCAGGGTCTAACAAAATGTTTGCCTGCCCAGGGCCAGGTGAGAGGCTCCACCCTCGATAGCTCCCTCAGCCCTACAGCAGCCTCCCTGCCTGCCTGGCTGCCACCTCAGCTTGCAGGGAGGGACAGGAGATGGTACTGGATGACAGGAGCAGGACACAAAGGCACAGGAGCACTTACGTGTCTTCAGAGTGATGGATTTTCCCAGCGCAGTGCCAAACCTGGAGCTGATCCTCCCTCTGCCATCCACCAGCTCTGTGAACCTGGGACAGGAGAGCCATAAGGGTGTGGGGCACTGCAGGGGCCCCAGCCTCTGTGTGCTGGGGCTCAGGGCAGCTGCATAGAGCATTCACTGGTGGCTTCAAGCTCTGTGCAAGTCCCACAGGGGAGCTGCTCTAAGGGCAAGAGGCCTGCCCGGCTGAGAACCCCAGTGGATGGGCAGGAGGCTGCAGCCCAGCAGGAGCATGGCTTGACCTGCACACACCTGGGAATGCAAGCTGGGAAAAGGGGTGGGCTCAGCCTAGTGCTTGAGCAGAGTGGAAGAGCCAGGGATGCTGAAGCAGTGCCTACCTGGGGGCTGGCGAGGGCTCCTCAGCTGTGTCGTGATCTGCCAGCAGGCGGAGCTCAGGCAGGAAGGCTGGGGGCAGCCTGTTCCGCAGAACCCGGGCGTGCCCAGCTTGGCTCCACCGTCTCTCTGGAGCCCCATCCCTCTGCACTGCAGACCAGAGGATGGGGCTTAATGCAGGCAGTATGAGCCAGCAACCGACCTCCCAGCCAGTCCCATCATCTCATCCCATCCCATCATCCCAGGCTGCCAGGTGACACACAGACACTCTCCACACACCAGGGATGCAGATGCCCATCCCCAAGCTGGAGTTCTGCATCTGGCCTTTGCTAACCTGTTGCTTTTTGATAAAAGGCAAGGTGAGTTGGTTTCAAGAGACAGCACGGCGACTTGGCCTTGCCCAAGCCACTCGGTCTACAGACACTCTCACATCAATATGATGGGTTAGTCAAATGGTGTTTATTGCTTTGTCTTGTGGGGTTATATAGTCTAAGGGGGCTTTACTACATCAAAGGGGACCGAAGCTGGTCCAAATGTTAGTGAAAACTACTGGGTTTAGAGGGAGTTACATTCCTCAGGGGTGACTACGTATTGCAAGTGATGAGGGGGAAGAGTCCTTATCACTTTCTGTGACATTCCGGGATTTTCCGCCTGTCCTTATCTCTCACACTAACCCTACAACCCCCACCTCCCACTCCAGGGGACCTGTGTCTTTGCAGACCCAGCGCTGGGCACCAAGGGCTCCTCACTCTGTTGGCCAGCTGCTCTCCACCCCGTACCCCGTTTCCCTGTCGTGCCATGGCCTCCCTGTGCTGCAGCCCAGCAGACCCCGGGGGCACTCACGGGTGGTGATGTGGAGGTGCACGGGCTCGCTGTGCAGCTGGCCCTGCTCGGTGTTCTGCACGGCGGTCAGGGACAGGCGGTAGCGCTGGGCGGGCAGCAGGTCCCGCACGGTGTAGGACACAAGCTTCCCGTTGGGCACGTAGCGGCTCTTGACGCTCTGCGCCGTGGTGACGTTGATGATGTAGCCGTCCACGGCGCCAGCGGGCGGCTGCTCCCACGCCATGGACACTGAGGTGGCGCCCACGTGGGAGGCAGTCAGGTTTCGTGGGGGGAGAGGCCCTGTGGCAGGCAGGGGATGGGAAGTGGTCAGAGCTGGTATCCCTGCATGGCCACTGCAATATTTGCTCACATCACCTTACAGGTGTGCCAGGGCCCAGCTGGCCTGGCACTGCCCACACCAGCCCCGAGCCTGCTCCAGCCATGGGATGCACAGTGAGGGGATGCTCAACACTGAAATACCCCCTCTGCAGCCCCCCAGAGTTCTTATGCTAGCTCAGATCCTAGAGGGCTTTGGAGGAATATTTCAGGGACAAGGCAAAAGATTCCAAAAGAGGCTCTGACTCCCAGATGTAGACCAAGACGTTTATTCCAAATGGTTTCCAAGGCAGAAAGAGAATGAATGAGGAAGAACAGGGCCTTATCTAGTCTCCTGCTAAGGAGAGATAGTTGGAACTCAGCCAATAGGGTCAGAAAGGGGAGGAAGGGTTAAACTACATGGTTACAGGCTCGAGAGGTCTCTGGGGAGGGACAAACCATTCCCCACAGAAATACAACACAACACTAGGTCCTTGCCAAGATAGACAGAGCTCCCTTGACCCCAGGTCAGCCCTTGCCTCTGACTGCCAGATAGCAGGGCATGAATTGGGCCCATGCATGGGGCTGGGCTCACGCTGGTCTCAGAGACTGAACAACATTTGGCAGGGGAAGACATGCCAGTGTCTCTCCTGGCCTCCCCAGGCCTGCCTGCACACCTCCTCTCTGCTGTGCTGGCCAGACAGTCTGGCAGCTCCCACACCTCTCCCTCCCCACAGCTTTCCTGCCAAGCCGGGATGGCAAAGGCAACCTCACTCACTTGTCCACACATGAAAAGGGGCTGTGGCCAGGCTCTCTGAGGGGTGGTCTTCCACTCCCAGGCCACTCAGCGTTGTGACATGGATGATGTACCTCTCTCCTGGCTGCAGGTCCCTGTGGAGGACAAAGGTAGGGTGGGAAGGGGTGGGAGGGGCAGCCTGAGGGAGCTGGCACCCGGCAGCAGCCCACTCACAGGAAGGTGTACTTGGCCACGCTGCTGTTCAGCTCCACGGTGCGGCCTGCCAGGTCCCCCGTGTGGCGGATGGAGACCCTCACCCTACTGACAGTGGAGTGCTGGAGCCTGTGGAGAGCCCATTGCACCGTGATGGCACTGGCAGTGACATTGGTGATCTCAAAGCCTTCCACCGGACGCGGTCCTGGCCGGAGCAAGCACAGAGGGCTGCGGTCATCGTGGGTCACCCCAGCCCTTCCCCATGTGCCCCCAGGGGGGGTCCTGCTGGCACCTCTGGATCACCTTCCCCAGTGGAACAGCTCAGAGCCACCTCTCCTACTGCACTCATGCTCTGCTGTCCTCACAGCCTCCAGGCAGGTGGAAGGCACATGTATCTGCCCACCTTGTGCTACTCAAAGCACCCCCAAGTCTGTCCCCTCTGCCCCAGCTCCCTACCACAGCTCCAAAGGGGCTGTAGTGCCCAGGCCTGGCCCTAACCATAGAACCATCAAGGCTGGAAGAGACCTAGGAGATCATCCAGTCCAACCATCCTCCCAGCACTGTCACTATAACCCTAACCCTAAACCACATCACCCAGCAGCAGATCCAGACACCTCCTGAACACCTCCAGGGATGGTGACTCTACCACCTCCCTGGACATCCTGTTCCAATGTTTGACTACCCAAAGAGTGAAAATTTCTTTACTACTATCTAATGTGAATTCCCCATCTTGGCTCTAGGCCATCTCCTCTTGTTCTCTCTCTGCAGGAACAACAGAAGAAACCAGCCTCCACCATACTCCAACCTCCTGTCGGGGAGTTTTGGACAACGATGAGGTCCCCTTGAGCCTCCTCTTCTCAAGGCTAAACAAACCCAGCTCTCTCAGCTGTTCCTCATGTTTTCTAGACCCTTGACAAGCCTTGTTGCCCTTCTCTGGACATGCTCCAGTGCCTCAATGTCCTTTTTAAAGTGAGGGCCCAGAACAGAATGCACTGCAGTCTCAACAAAACCAAGTGCAGTGGCCAAGCAAGCCACTTCCCTAGTCCTGCTGGTCATGCTGCTCTTGATACAGGTCAAGATGCCATTTGTCTCCTTAGCCATTTGGGCACACTGTTGGCTCATGTTCAGCTAGCTGTCAACCAGCACCCCCTAGTCTCTTTCTGCTGAAGAGCTCTTGAGCCCTTCTCCTTCAGCCTGGAGCTGTAGGGGGTTGCTGTGACCCAAGTATAGGACTCAACACTTGGCCTTATTGAACATCATGCTGTTGTCCTCAGCCCCTTGATTGAGTGTGCCAAGGTCTCTCTGCAGAGCCTCCCTACCCTCAAGCAGATCAATGCTCCAATCCAACTTGGTGTTGTCTACAAATTTACTGAGGGTACACAAAAACCATAGGTCCAGACCATCAGTAAATGCATTAAACAGGACTGGCCCCAAACAGCCCTGGGGAACCCCGTTAGTGACTGCTAAGGCCATGGCACACTTCATGTGGCCATCCTGACCCAGCATCCAGCCATGGCTTGAGGCCCCATGAGATGCTGTACCCAGCATTATGCTGCCATCTCCTCCCCTGGGCTTCACTTGGTCTCAGCCTGCTGTGGGAGACTCTGCTTATGGGCTTTACCACCCTTTTACCATTCTACTCTCCTCAGAGGCCATCTTCTTTCCTATGTCCAATTCCCCCCATCCTGTCTGCATTCAATTCCCACACCTGCCTTAGAAAGTGGGATTGAAGCTGCTCTGCCTGTCCATGCCCCAGAGGCCTCACTGTGCCCCTTCCTCCAGCCATGGAGGAGAGGTCCCTGACAGCCCCTGCCCTTGCTGGCATGTTCCCACACTAAGCTCAGGTATGGCAGGGTGACTGGTCCACAGGATTGCAGAAGCCCCGCTGCCTGCTTACATGGGGGCTCCTCATACTCTCCTGGGCACAGTGACAAGGAGCACAACAGCCTGGCCCCAAAGAATAGGGTTCAGGAGCAGTCCCCACTGCAAGCTCCCTTACAGCCCCTGGACAGCGTGAGCCACAGGGTGTCAAACCTTTTACTCACAGCAAAGAAAACAGCGATTCTCTGTGTCAAGCACTTTCCACAGGCCCCCAGCTGGATTTTAGGATCTGCACCAGCAAACCTGCCAGATCTGATACCATGCTGGAGCTGGTGGCAGGCTGGAGGTGGCAGCACAAACCCTGGCACCTGCAGGGGCCGCGCACGCTCACGACCGTGATCCCCCTGGGGACGCTACTCACTAGTGCGCGTGGTGAGCATGACGGGCCTGCTGATATCATTCTTGTTGTTCACGTTGCGTTTGACTGAAAAGACAGAAATATTGTAGGCTCTGCCGGAGGTTAGTGCCCGCAATTGGTGGGCAGAACGACTTCGGTCCACAAAATCTGTCCTGCGGTAAGAGCCGTCGAGGGATACGTACGTCACGGCGTAGCCGTCAATGAGTTGCCTGGCAGCTGCGTCCTCAGGTGGGTGCCAAGAAATCAACACACCAGTGTCCTCCACCCTTTCCACCTTTAATGAGGTTGGTGGCAGCAATTCTTCAGGGTGTGTGCAAAAGCAAAGGGGAGAGGTAATGCCATGAATCTTTAGAGAACAGACCCTGTCAGCAAGCGGCAGAACAGCGGCGGTAAGAGGACAAGGACCTTGCTTGCCTCACTTGGCACGCCTGGCAGGGGCTCTCTGGGTGTAAGCACCCCTGGCTCAGTGGGCACAGGAGGAGCCAGGAGCATTCCCTGCTATCACTGATGGCCAAGCACTTGCCACTGCGGGATGGGGCCAGGGGTTTGGGGGCGGACAGTGCCAAGAGGCTTCCCTCGGACGCCTCTGCCTCCCCTCCTGAGGGCATCCGAGGGATTGCCATTGCTGCAGGGGAAATCTGTCCCCCGTGTCCTGTGCCAAACTGGGCACCTGCGGCAGCGACTCAGCACGCCAGCACCCACCCACGGCATTGGTGGGGCATGGGCTGCCCCCCCAAGGCGAGCCCCAGCCCTGCCCGCCTCAAGGAGAGCTGCTGGTCCCAGGTGGCGTTGAGCCCCTCGTGGGCGGTGGGCACTGCCAGGCTGGCGTCAAGCCCCACATCACGTCCTGGTGCTGCTGCTGAGGGCCTTTACCTTTTTCGCAGTTCTTGCCTGTGTAGCTGACTTTGCAGGTGCAGCTGTGGGTGCCATTGCTGGGCAGGCAGTAGCCTCTGCTCCCACAGGGGCTGGAGAAGCACGGGTCACTGGCTGCGGGAGAGGTGCCAGGTTTGGCAGTGTCAGCAGTGCCGTTGACCCCAGGGCCACCCTGCGCCGCCCTGCCTGCCTCACCTGTCTCGCAGTGGTAGCCGAAGAAACCCTCTGGGCACACACAGAGGTAGGAGCCCCCGTAGCTCTCACACTCCCCTCCATTTTGGCAAGGGTCTGACTCACAGGCATCCACTTCTGCAGGTGGGAGAAGGCTGGCAGTGAGCACGCTAGCTCCCAGTTCCCACAAATGAGCAACAGTGACAGACCCTGACGGGGCAGCAGGGCAGATGCATAGCCCAGGGTTTGGTACAGCTGGGCTGGACACTGAATTTCCCACTGTGCACCATGGTGCCCACATATCCTGGAAGGGGTGGACACCTTGGAGTCTATCATTGGTGGACACGTCATTCCTTGCTCCCTCCCTATCAGAGCAGTTCCAGCTCTGCGCCCAAAACTACAGGCAAGGAGGTGTATCAGTGAGCAATCAGGTAATGGCTTGGGGTCAAGGTGTCCAAGACAGTGACCAGGCCCCTGGCATGGTGCCAGCCCTGGCAATGTCCTGGTGCCACAGTCCAGCCTCCCACTGACCCAGGAAGGGAGAGCCCCTACCTGTCTCGCACTGGGTCCCCAGGAAGCCCTCAGGACAGTCGCAAGCAAAGGACCCGGGGAGGTCTTGGCAGGTCCCGCTGTTCTTGCAGGGCTCTGACTGGCACTCGTCGACATCTGGGGTCCGGCGGGAAGAAATGAGCCATCTCAGCACAGAGAAGGCTGCTGGCTAGGGACAGGGGCCTGGAGAGGCAGCATTTCTCCCACAGGGCATGGACCCTTCCCATGCCATTTGCTTCCCCAAGCCCAGTGGCCAGGAACATCCCTGCTCCTGGATGTTTCAGGCCTGCTCCTGAAGCACATGGCATGGGGACATTCCTTCAGGGACACCTGGGGACATAACTGGCAGTGTAGGGCTGTGCCAAGAGATCCATCCTATAAGGTGCCTGTGTCATGTCCCCTCAGCTAACTTCCAACAGCCCACCTTCTCCTACCACTGTCCTCTGCCAAATCCAGGGAACTGGGCTGGAGCCACCTTCCACAGTCCCACCACCTCCCACCCTGGCCACTGTCCCTGGCCAGAAGCAGCGTCTCCCTGGTGGAAAATCCTACAGTTGGCTGGGAGTCCTGGCAGAGAAGCCCTTGCCTCAGGCTGATCCAAGCACACACAGCTCCTGGTAACCTAGCTCCTTGCGATGGAGTTTGCAATCCACCGGGGCTTTCCCCAGGGCTGGAGGGTGAGGGTGGGACTGTGACAGCCCTGGAGCATGCCTGGCATGGTCTCTTACCCAGCTCACAGTGGTAGCCGGTGTAACCTGGCTCACACAAGCACAGGAAGGCAGAGACATGATCCTTGCACTGGCCACCATTCAGGCAGGGCTGCGACTGGCACTCATCAATCTCTAAAGGCATTTGAGCAAGGGAGAGACACAAAGGGGGAGACATGAGCACAGGACAGGGATCCCGGGGGGAAGGTAGCAGACAACTGGAGTACGTATCCTGAGGTCACCAAACCATGGTTGTGACCACAGGCCACTGGGATGGTGTCCCAGGGCTTTCCCAGTCCCCAGCACTCCTCACCATCGCATTCAGGGGGGTCGCTCCAGACACCTGGCACACGGCACACACGGGGATGGTTGTGCTGGCTGAGGATGTAGCCCAGCTCACACTGGTATTCAGCCACTGCGCCCACCTTGGTGGAGTTGAAAGAAGCCTGGGCGTGCTTCACCTCACTGGGGATGCCACAGTCGACCTCTGTGGAGAGACAGGGGATGAATGGGGCCCACAGAGGTGCTCCAAGTCCCCAGCCAGCAGGGGAAGTGCAAGGCCCTTACCAAACTGGCAGTGCTTCCCTACATAGCCCACGGAGCAGGTGCAAGCATAGCCCCCACCAAGGTCCTCGCAGGTAGCCCCATTCTGGCAGGGGCTAAGAAAGCAAGGGGAGGGCACTGGAAGAAGAGTAGAGCAAGGAGTGAAACCAGAGCTAGCCCCCTTCCCCTTCCAGCAGGGCACAAGGAAGAGTTGCAGGGAAGGGGGCTCAAAGCAAGCAGCGAGCTCCTGACAGTCAGGCCCACCATTCCCCCAGGCAGTGGCACACGCTCCTCACACCTACCCATCTCGCAGTGCCGGCCGGTGTAGCCTGGGGGACAGTCACACTTGTACTTGCCGATGTAGTGGAAACAGGTGCCTCCATTCTGGCAGGGCCCCGACGCACAGGGGTCCGGCTTACCTGGGGGCACAAGGCGGGCGTGAGCCCGGGGGGCAGCTGCCACCTCTCCTCCCAGGGGCCGGGGGGCTGTACCGATCTCGCAGTGCTTGCCGGTGAAGCGGTAGGGGCAGGTGCAGTGGTACTCGCCATCCGCCTCCCTGCAGGTGCCCCCGTTGCGGCAGGGCCCTGTGCTGCAGAGCCGAGGTTTGGCTGCAGAGAGAGCGCCCGGAGCGGCGTCACCCAGAGCTGCTGCCTCCTGCCAACGCCCCACACACCCCTCAGGGAAGCCTGACTGCACCCCGGGTCCAGCCACACCACAGAAACTACACCCGTGCAGACCTGTGCTGGGGCCTGACAGGTGTGTGATGCTGGGAGCCATGGGCAGAAGCAGTGGCTTGTGAATAAGAAACACCAACACTGATGGTGTTGCACAGGAAACAACTGGATCTGCTGCTGCGATTGTTGGGTGTCATGAAGGGAGTCATTCAATCCCTCCCTCTACCCTGTAGGAGGGGATGGGTAAACCTGCACCAACTTCCAGCTCTGCAAGTTCATTTCCCAAAAGGGTCCAAGTCCTTCTCCCAACCCCTGCCAGGTGCTGGGCCCACAGGGAGCACTGTGGAGGTACCTTTCTCGCAGTGCACGCCAAGGAAGTCTTGAGGACACTCGCAGACGTACGAGTCATCATGAACCTTGCAGGAGCCCCCATTCAAGCAGGGCTCTGAGTCGCAGGGGGATGGCATCGCTGCAGAGCCAAACACAGGGCATCACCGAGGATGTATGGCCAGGGGCACAGGGGCAGCTTCCCTGCTGCTGAGGGCACTCCCTGCCCACCCCAGCCCAGGGCTGTTCCCACATCCCCTGCAGCCTTACTGTGGTTGGTGCCGTAGTTGGTGTGGCAGACGCAGAGGTAGCTCCCGCCGTACTCCATGCAGTACCCACCATCTGGGCATTGCGTGTTCATGTTGCACGGTGTCGTGGTGACTTCTGCAAACACATGGCCAATGCCAGCCTCCTTCAGACAGTGGCAGGAGGACACCCACATGGAAAAAAGAGTCTCCTAACTTTACAGGGTCCAATGAGACAGGACAAATCTTCTCGCACAGACAGTGAAAATGGCAATGTCCAGTCTGGATGCTCAGTGAGTTTCAGCAAGGGAGTGCACAAAGGCTGTGACTCCCTCCGCACCCATGGGAGCTGGGCTGAGGCAGAGGCTGAGAGAGGCCCAGCTCAAAGGGGGAGTGATGGAGGTGGAAGCATTGCCATCTCACCAGGTGACAATATTTCTAGGCTCAAATTCAGTGTGGGCCCCTGGCACTGTGCTAGGCTCAGGCATGGACAGTGTCTCCTTGCTGACCCACACACTGCCTGACTTAAGCATCCCAGAGGGAATGAGCACAGGAGGCAAGAAGCTTTCACCTACCAAATTCACAGAGGAGACCAAAAAATCCAGGAAGGCACTGGCAGACGGTGACATTCCCCTCCAGACAACTGCCCCCATTACGGCACTCACAGCCCTCAGAGAGCTCTGCAAGAGAGGAAACAGGAGCTTCCTAGGACCTCTTCTGCTTGTAGGCTGGGACAGACAAGTGGCCTTGCCAGATGCCACTCACAGGGGAAGCTCAGGTGGGCAGCAGCCCTGAGGCCCTCAGACACAGAGGCACAGCCTCCTCCAGCAGGACAGACCCTCTATTCAATCCTAGAGCCCTGAACAGGCTCTCTGGGGCTGCTGCTTCTCCCACTCCTGAGCACGAAGGCTCCCCTGAGATGCTGCACCCCTCTAGCAAGCGCCCTTGGCTGGTACTCACGGTCTCGGCAGTCCTGTCCAGTGTAGCCCTCCTGGCACTCACAGACATAGCCCTGCTCTGTCTCCAGACAGTTCCCTGCATTCTGGCACGGGTGGGAGAGGCAGGCGCCGGGCATGCGGGGCCCACCTGTGGGGAAAAGGGAGCCTGAGATGGACAGGTCCTGTTGGGCTGGAATATCCTCTATCCTGGAGATCCTACTGGAGGTCCCAGCATGGTCAAGCAGCCCCACAGGAAGGTGTTCCCTCCTGGCAGCACCACGGCTGCTTTGCAGACACCAACCACCAGTTTCAGCAGTGCCTATGACTGACACAGCCCCTTTGCAGCCATTTCCCCATTCCTGCCCAGTGCCCCTGACTGCAGATCCCCTGCCAGGCTGGTCGAGGCACTCACCATACTGGCAGTTGTTGCCGTAATAACCCGGGGAGCAGGTGCAGATATAGCGGCCAGGGCGGATGTAGTTGCACGTCTGCCGGTTCTGGCAACTCCGGTCGTCGCAGGAAGATGAATCTGGTAAGGGGAAAGCAAGGAAGTGAGCACGAGGAGAGCCTGGGCTTGGCAGAGAGGCCATGATAGCCAGCAGAACATGGGGGACACAGTCCCTGCTGTGGGTCATCCTGGGGCGCAGGCACCTGTCTCGCAGCGCTGTCCCACAAAGGGCTCCAGGCACACACAGGTGTAGTTATCGACCAGGTCAATGCAGTGCCCGCCGTTCAGACATGGGCTGGATTCACATTCGTTCACCTCTGCAAGGGGAGGCCAGGAAAGGTGGTCAGGTCATGTACAGGCACAGCCAGCTCACCTGCTGCCTCCCAGCCTGGATGATGCTAAGGAGGGTGAAGGTGATGGACAGAAAAAAAATAGGTGCCACTGGCAATTCCAAGCATTCCCCTCCCAAAACTACATCCAGGAATGAAGCTGACTGGGAAGGAAGCTTGCCAAGGTATGAAATGTCACCATCTCCAACCCATACCTGTTTCTGTCACTCACCTGTTTGACAGTCCACCCCTGTGTACCCCGACTGGCACAAGCATGTTGCTGTCCTGTTCACCACCTGGCAACTCCCACCGTTCTGGCACACCCTGTTCTCACATGGTGATTCTGCTGCAGAAGAACATAAAAAAAAATAAGGGCAGGGTGTCAGCCTATGTGCAGGACCAGTACATGGCACCCTCTACTCGTGGTGATACCAGGCCCAGGAAGAGCACAGACTGGGGCCACCCATGCACCTTCTGTCAGGAGACAGTGGCCATGTCCCCAGTCATGACTGTCCCCAAAACCCGTCCTTAGGCAGCTCAGCTCTTTCATCCTCCTGCATCTCCTGGATGTCAGTGAGCTCTGCTGGGCATTTCTCCCTCCCTTCCTTCCTCTCCCACAAGTCAACTCCCTTCTCGCCTTTTCCACTGGCGCGGCAGCTTGCTGGGAGCCAAATGCTTTGGCGGCACTTCCACTGGCAGGCGGAGGCCAGCAGTGGGGGAAACCTGTAACCATGGCCCCTGCCAGGGACTGGGAGGGTCTCCCTTGGCTTTGAAGAACTTGGGACCAGAGCATCACCTGCAAAAGCAGGGCCTGGAAGGCTTGTTTGAGCACTGGCTGCCAACTTTTCTGGCTAAGGGAGTGGTGGTGGAAGAATGCTGGCAGCAGTGCTGAGCAAAGCCCTCAGAAGAGTCAGCAGAAGGAAAGGCTCACGGCCAGAGAAAAGCTTCCTTTGCCTGAAGCAAGCTGAAATCCAAGTTGGCTGTCACAAACTGCTAGAGCCCAGCAGCTACTGCAGGAGCCCTGGTCTGGAGAGCCCTCCCAAGCCTGGAGTCTCTGCTTTTCAAGGGCCACGCTGCTCACCAGTCTCGCAGTTGTTGCCTCTGAAGCCTGGTGGGCACCTGCAGGTGAACCTGCCCGCACCATTGAGGCAGGTGGCTCCGTTCTGACAGGGCTGGGAGAGGCACTCATCCACATCTGAAACAGAGCCCCAGGTGGGGACAGGAGCTCAGGGCGGGGACAGACAGAGTGCCAGCACACAGCAGTGACACTGGGAGCAAGACCTGCTCCCTTGCAGCAAAGTGCTCACCAACATGGCACCTCTTCCCAGTAAAACCAGCCAGGCAGGAGCAGGTGTAGGAGGGGTTCCCCGTGATGCAGTCCTCGATACACTTCCCCCCATTCAGGCAGGGCCGCAGTGTCAGGCACACAGAGGCTGTGGGGGCAGGCAGTGGCCCCTGTCAGCCCCTACCCTGGCAGGGCTCACTGCCACCTTCCAGCCACACCAGTGCCAGGGTCTTTCCCTGCACCCGCCCGGCTCCCTGGGGTGCTTGGGGAGCCCATGGGGCTGCCTGCCTGATGGTGGGGCGGGGGCTGCTCCTTGTGGGCTCCCCTGGGACAGGGGGAAGGTTTACTTCTCCTGTGCAAGGGGGAGAGGCTGCACAGGTCTGCAGCCTGACTGGGGAGCAGGAGGTCTGTTCCACTGGCTGAGGGGACATGAACATGCCCTCACTTATCAGGGCAGAGGGAAAGGGGATGGGAGAGCCCACGTACAGAAAATCGACCGATAACGCAAGACACACAGATCACGAATGGGAAAACATGGCCGGGGGAAGTGGGGATGAGGAACCGGAAACCAAGAGCTCTGTGGGGGACATGCCAGGACCCCTGGAGTGGGGAGCATGGACTAGGCCCTGGCAACCTAGCCCCACATGGCAGGCTGGCACTCAGCAGCCCTCCACTTGGCTCAGCCCAGCGTACTAGGACTGATGGACATACACACCCCTCAAGGATGCTGGACCCTCCTGCCCTGCCTGGCAGGGGCCCAACTGTGCACATCACCTCCTCCCCAGCCTCTCTCATCACTCCCCACAGGCTTCTTTAAACTAAAAACTCTTCTTCCCCTTCCCATTTCCTCTCCCAGCCCATTCCCAGCCCTAAGGCAACCACGGGTGCCATCCCCAGCCACAGCTGGTGCTGAAGACCATCCCCAAATAGCTGCCTCCCCTCCCTCCCCACAGCCCTTCCAGACATCTCTTCCACCCCGCGGAGGTGGGGGTTGAGGCAGGGAAAGATGGGGCTGGAGAACAGTGTGGGGTTGGGTTGGGAGTTAAGTAAACCTAACTGCTGTCCTCTTACTTGTATTGCTGCAGCCCCCCACTTGCACCTGGGCATCATCGATTCTGAACACCCAGCGCCCGGGGATACCCACATTTGTCGTCATCTCCACGTCAGCGATGTCGTCAGTGCGGGATCCGGGGATGTTGAAGTAGCGCTTTCCATCACCAGCGTTAAAACCTGCCTGGAGGACAAAGGCAGAGAGTAAAGAGACATCACTAATGCACTGGAAAAGGCAGCTGGAGCACCTGGACTCATCTCTCCTTCACTTGTGGCAAGCCTCAGACCAACTTTCCCCTCCCACATGCCACAGGCCAGTGCTCAGTCCTGTCCACATGACAGGACAACAGGGTGAAGTGGACACTTGGCCTGCTCAGTCCCTTTTTGGGGATTCAAATTCCATTCACTTCCTCTCCACCTGCAGCATCCTGCCTGCTGCAGGCTGGCAAGCAGGGAACCAGGCAAGGAAAACTGTCGGTAAATTCACACATCCGAGTGGGTACTGGGGTTTTTGCGGGTGTGGGTGTTGGCTTTTTTTCCCTTTAACACAACAACACACACAGGGATGAAATAAAACTACAAGCAAAAGTTGTGCTAGCTGTGGCAGCTGCTCTTAAAAGCTGAGTTTAGGAAGGAAAAGGGACTATGAAGCAGCAGCCAAGGCAAAGACCTGTGGTTTTGGGATAACAAAGCCCCCTGTATGGTCTCCACTTTGGGAGCCAGAGCACACACAGATATTTAAAAACTCTGAAGAAGAAAAAAAAAAACAACAAGCAGGGGGAGATTTTCCACCTCCAAGAAACCAAACAGCAGCCATGAGTTCACGAGGGTGATGTGCTACCCAGGCACCCCAGGGGCCACCTTTGCCACTTACCTGTGCTGCGATGCCACCGAGCCCAGCAAAGTCCCCCCCACTGCTGGCGTGCATACCCGTGGTCCAGGTGATGGACTCATAGTTAAAGATGGTGAAGGAAAGCTTGCCATCTGTGATGAGGACAATCTGGAAAGTGTTTACCTGCAGCAGGGAGGGGGGGAAAGCAGTGAGGGATGATGAACCAGCCATAAAGTGACAGCAACTAGATTCAGCATAGGGGTGTTTCCTTGAACCCCAGTCCTCCTCCATGAGCAAGGGCATTAGAGTTTAATTATTTTTCATCCTAACTTGTTGTGACCCTGAGCTAGAACAGCTCGCTTCTCATCCCAGAGGAACGGGAAAAATGGGGGAAAATACAGATATTGAGCATCTGGGAGGCAAAAGGTGCCTCACTTTTGCCCAAGAAGGCTGATGTCGTAAAGCCTCCACACGGTACAAAGAGGAGGGTTTGGTGTTGCCAGTGCATTATTACTCTGTCACAACAAGGTATCGTGATGGAGCCATCATGGTCAGCTGGGCTCTGGTGACAGCTCCATGCCACCAGTGGAAGGTCTGGCACCACACTGAAGGCACACGGCTCTGGTGGCTGCTTTGCCTCAGCTACTCACTGGTGAAAATGAGCTGCCCCCGAAGAAGGTGACTCGGTACCAGGTTGCAATGAAGACCCACTGTGCAGAAAACCCTGGGAACTCAGGGAAATACTGGGCAATGTCCCTGCTGGCTCTCTCCAAGATGGGCTGCTCGGTGCTCTCTCGGTAATATATTTCGCCTGCCCACCGATTATCCACATCTGCCCAGAAAGCAGCCACCACACGCCGGTCCTTGGAGATGGGGAAGGCCACCGGCGTGAACTGGGAGACCTCCTTCAGGAACGAGATGATCCCATTGTTGTTTACCTGCAGAGAGGAAGGGAAAGAAACGGGTGGCCACAGTTGACTCCTGCTGCCAGCAGGAATCCATGTTTTAGAGGTGCTTTCCGTTTCATCTTTCTCTCCCCCTCCCCTTTCCACAAACATTGGAGCGCTTCCCCTTCCTGCCCTTAGAAGCAGAGACATGCCTCAGCACCCACAACACCCCCAGCCCCCGCCCCAGCTGCCTGCTCACTGGAGCGCGGCCGCGGGCCACTGCCCGAACAAACCCAGCCCTGTTCTCCGGGCCAGGGGAAGGGGAACAGCTGCAAAAACTGCAGGAGCCCTGTGCATAAAACAAACAGCGCCCGGCGCGTGGGGCCAGCTCATGGCACTGCTCTTGGCAGGGCTGAGGCCCTGAGCTCGCTCCCCGGTCTCACGGCTCACAGGCAGCCCGTGGGGCTGGACCCTCCTGGCAGGGGGGCTGTGGGCACTGGGCCAGGGTGGGAGGAGCCTTGCTGGGCAGCAATCCATGCACCGGCATGCACAGCACGGCGTGCACAGCACGGCGGGTGAGCCACTGGGCTCTTGATCCCCAGGTGACCAAGCACCGCCACCCCACGCAAAGCCCTCGGTGCTCCAGCAGGCTGCTCTCATTAAAGTGGGGGATGCCAGACCCCCAGGGTGAGATACTTGGGGCAATTAGGGTTCCGGGATGCCTGGCAGAGACAGCCTCAGCCCAGGGAAGGAAACTGGAAATAGTAGTTGTTGTTGCCTCCCAACTTGGGGCTGCAGTGGGAATGGGGAAGGTGAAGATACCCTCTGCCTGCCTGAACAGGCTGGAGGTGGCAGGAATCAAAAGGAAATACTCTCACCCTGAGCTCCCAAATTCCCTGGAGGAGACCCTGCCAGCACTCTTTCCCACAGTGCCATGACTGGCAGTCCAGTCAGCTCCAAGCCACTCTGTTCCCCGGCTCACAAGAGACCGTGGGACAGGCAGGAACATACTGACTGCAGCCAAGCTCTCCAGTGTGCAGTGTCTGGCTCTGGCAAGCCCCTGGGCTGCAGGATGGAAAAGGGGGCCTGGTACAGGCAAGAGGCTCTCAACTGGAGAGAGCAGCTCTGGCACACAGGCAGGCAGTGGTGTCACACTGGTGTGCCAAAAAGGAACAGGGAGCCAGCATCCCCAGGAGCCATGTGGAAGCCAGAATGCCTTCAGCCCAGCTGCCAGCACACCCAGGCATGGGGTGAGCCTTGTGTAGTCCCTGGGGAAGGTTCCCAGTCCCTGAGCAGGGTTCATAGGCCCTCCATTGAACACAGGGCAGTCCTTGCTGTGACTAAGGGAAAGAGGATTCTGTTTTCCCAAAGCCTCCGTAACCCCACTGTGTCCACAGAGGAACATTCTTCCCTTGATTAAAGCAAGATGGGAGAGAACCAGAGCCAAGAAGGGCTTTTTTTGTTGTTGCTGGTTTTTGTGAAGGAGGAGGGAGGTGGTTGGAGGCAGCCCTTGAGAACAGAGGTTTCCAGGTGAAGCCAGCCCTGTGCCAGTCCCCCTGGCCAGCAGCTCCCTGGGGAGGAGAGACCCTGCCACATGGACTTCTGTGCTGGGGGCAGGCAAGCTGGCCCTGCAGAGCCGTGGGGTCTCAGCTCAGGGAAGGGGATGTACTGTCCTCTGATCCCTGCAGCCCCTCCAAGACCTAGAGCTACACTGTGGATCCTCTAGGGGACAACCATCACGTCACCTGGCTTCTCCCAGCCCATTCTGTCCTTCCACAGTGGCTCAAGCCCCAAGCCTGGATCTCTCCCACCCGATGGCAGGGCTGGCGCTTTGATCAGGGGAAAAATGTGACCAGGTAGGACCAAGGACCCCCTGTGCTGAGCCAAGGCAGCAGAATGGTACAGGAGCCCAGCTCTGGGATGGCATCAAGGCAATGCTCAGCCCTCTCCTCTGCCACCTGGGCCTGGGTCATCATTAACCCCAGAGCAAAGCAGGGAGGTGGGACCAGGACGCTGAAGGATTCATTGTGCCAGGTGGAAACCACCGTGGGGAGCCCAAATCTCACTTCTGGATGCAATACAACAGCACCCAAAGACCCCATGGACAACGAGACACTTGGGGTTGTCCCTCTGGCCACAGCTACAGGAGACATGATGGGCCAGGCGTGACTCGAGGTCCTTGGCCACAGTCCCCTCCCGGGGTTGCAAGGGAGTGTGTCACCAGTAGTCCCAGCAGCCCAGTGGGTGCAGGAAAAGGCAAGGGAATCAGAAGTGCTGAGTGGGCAGCCCAAAGTGCAGCTGTCTTTATTCCACATCACACTCAGAGCCCCACCAACACCCGCTCCCTGCAGCACGGGTCACCAGCCAGGGGCCACCACGCTAGGGCTGCAGCACAGCGACTCTGAGCTCTTGCCCACAGATGTATCAGCTCCCTGCTGCCGGGATCCCCAGCATGTCACTGGCCAGTCTCACAGGATGTGGGTATACAGGTAACACAGGCTTAGCCAGGGCTAAGTCCAGGCTCCCACGGTGGGTGAGGGCTTTGCCCAGCATTGCCAAGGCAGTGGGACCCCCACACTGAGCCGTGGGTCCTGCCTGCTCCCCGAGCCCGGGGCCCGCCGCATCATCCTCGGCAGGCCGCGATCCCTCCGATGGTTCCAGCTAAGTGGGCACCACCTGACGGCCCCCAAGGAAACTCGGATTCAGGACAAGAAAGAGGAAATAAGAGGAAGGGAGGAGGAAGAAAGAAACAGAAAAGAGGGAATTAAAGGCGGGGGAAAGAGGAAATAGGAGGACACAAATATGAGGAAATAAGCAGAAATAAGTGGAAATTACTCACATAGAGACCGGTGTGCCCCGCACCAAAGAAGGGGAAGGGGATGGAGAGGGGCCGGAGCTCGGAGCCACCGTCGTCCTGTTTCCGCGTGGCGGCGTCGCCCTGAGCCGGCCCGAAGGGGTAGAAGTCCCCCAGCGGCACCTCCGCACCG
>VXBR01001727.1:45199-62582 GCA_013400215.1 Cisticola juncidis | reverse complement strand
AAAAAACCAAAGCAAAACAAACACACCCACCCCACATTTATTATCGGGAAATGGTTTGACTGGGAGAGGCTGAGCTCCCAGGAAAGTCGAGGGCTACTCCCAGGGAAGCCCCACGAAAAGCAGCAATGGTTTTGAATAATTATCAGCTCATGATGGGTTCCAAAGCTGGACCCCAAGATCAGCCTGACTCCTGCCATGCCAGGGGTCCAGGACCACAAGTTCCCCAAGCAGGCAACCCTGTGTGAGCCCTACTGCCGATCCCAGAGAAGTGACCCTATCACTTTAAAAATCTCTTGGAAGAAAATGTTAAAAGGAGAAAAAAAAAAAAAAAGAAAGAAATCCAAAATAAATAAGCAGCCACATCCGGATTTCTCCCCTAGGACGTTAATAAAGGTTTTATGGGTTTGATATGAATTACCCTCCCTGGCCATTCATCGCTGACTTTCTGGAAGGCATTAGGCTGCACACCCCGGCCCTGGCCCCGGCCTCTGGGGACACCGTGATGGGATGCAGCAGGACCACTACCATCCCTCACAGCCAGTCCGTGCCTCTGGGATGCCAACCCAGACCCATCTCTTCTGGGGAGTGACTACAGGGCCATCTTCTGGCCATCACCATCTACCACCTTACACCCCTCCGAGTGAGCCCCACACTGCCAAGTCCCATCTCCTGGCCCTTCCATGCCAGTCCTGCCACAAGCTCAGCTTCCAAGGAACACAGGGATATTGTGGCAGAACCTGCCCTTCTGCCAGGACCAACCCCACAGGGCCATCCTGGGCTTCCCCTGGTAGGTTTTACCTCGAGAGAGGGGAAGGGCAGCCATCCCAAGTGTGAGGGGAGGATTTTCTTCCAGGCAGGCTTTGCACAGGAAAGCATCACCATATTCCCCCCATGTTGTCCAGCCCAGCTCCCCGGGACATTAAATTGGAAGCAGTAAATGGAGCAGGGAGAACAGCTGTGGGCCCCAGCTGCAGACATTTCCTCTGGGCCTGGAGCTGGAGCCAGTGCAAAGCTGGGCTCTGTGCTGAGAATGCTGGGGGGAGTGTGAGGGAAAGCAGCCCTTTCTCCACAGCATCTGGCCAAGCTCTGTCCTCCACCACCCACTCCATCTCCAGGAACAGATGCCCCTTTCTGCCACCGCCTTTATGGCATCCAGCTCTTTGATGGCCAGCAAAACGGGGCCAGGACCTGCCACACCCTCCCAGTGGGTAGTTCTGGTGAGGCTGTGGGCTGTGGAGGGGACAATGCAGGTCCCAGGGGTCTCCTGGACTCTCACCTTCACTGGGACCAGCACCTGGAGGTGCTCCCCAGCCAAGAACCACCTCCAGGAGTGAGAGATGGAGGCAGAGATCCTTCTGCTGACCCCAAGCCTGCCTCTCTGCCTGGCAGCACAGTTTCAGGGCTGCCCCTGGTTTCAGTCTCCCCCTGGTTCCTCCTGGCCATCACTCACAGCCCCGTAGTGGAGCTCAGTGCCTCCCACAAAAGGCAGCCCTAGAAAGCCACTGGGAAAGAGCCCGAAATCCTACCCACCCCCACCCCAGTGCTGGGGGAAGGACATGTGGAAGGGGCCTGGGGAGCTATTAATGATCCAGAGCGCATTCAGCACGGATGCTTTCAGGCAGAGGGGACTGCAGGTCAGCACATGGTTTGGATTTGGCTCTCTCCTCCCTTCCAGCTAATTGGGCCAAGCCCAGAGAGCGTTCCCTGCGGATGCCAAACACGTGTGTGGCACAAGCATCACCTCCTGTGGGGGAGAGCTGGTCCTGGAAGCTCCCTCCCCAGGCTGGGAGAGGCAGCCAGGTAGACCAGGGAGGTGTGTGAGTGTTTGAGGGGATCTGATGTTTAATGAAAGGGTTTGAACTCGTTAGCTGGCCCAGGCTCAAAGAATGCAGCAACACAGATCACGCGCACAGATGTGGGTGGTGGGAAGGGGCTGGAGGATGGCCAGGAGGATGGAGGTTACTGCAACACCCAGCTCCTGCTCCCTCAAGCCCCCAGCAATGCCTGCCTCTGCTCCACAGGGCCATGGAGCAGGGGGCACCTCTTCCCCTCTCCTTTCACCTCCTGCTGCCAGCCTGGGACCCTTTGGAACCACACGGCCATGTCTGAATCACGTCTGGTGGCCACATGTCATCTGAGCTATGGTGGCAGGGTGGCAGCTGTGTCCCCTCCCTGCTGCTAGGGGACTCCCAGGTGAGCAGAAGGACATGGGCCTGGGGGTTTCCAGGTGCTGTTCCCCTGGGAAGCTCAGGGCTGTTTGGTGATGCTGGGGGAGCACAGTGCCACTGGGACACAGAAAAGGAGCTGTGGCTCTGCCAGCCACTGCTGACACCAGCACAAATGGGGATGTGCAACCATTGAGGACACAAGTCCTCCTCCCTGGGGGAAGCCCTGGCCCAAGGCTCTTGCCCCACCACGGCAAAGCCAAGGTTTTGAAATGCTGAGGGTGCTGCTGGCTCTGCAGGGATGGGAATACTACCAGGGGATGCCCTCAACCTGGTAGCACTAGGGGTCACCTTAGGACTGCCACCCTGTCACTCCCCACCCCAGTCCCTGACCCCACACTTCTCAGGGGAGGACAGGGACACAGCATTTCACCCAAGGCTATCCCTGGCTCCTGGGGCAGTCCCAGTGCAGGGAACAGTGCCAAAACCAGGACTCGAGGCTGAAACAAGAGCCTGGTGAAGTCCTATACCCTGGCTGGGGCTCCTGCAGCTGGCAGCTGGGTTAATGGCAGTGAAAGCCAACCCATCAACAGCTTTAATGAAGCTCCCAAACCTGTTGTGAAGCCACATTGGGCAGTTCAGCATCACACAGGGCTGAGGCTGGCCACGGGCACCTCCAGCATTGCAGCAGAGCATCAGAGAGCAACCTCGGGTTTCCCAATCCAGCTGAAAGCTCCTCGGATGTTCTGCTGCTTTGATTATTTGACAGACCATGTTTTTTAAATTATTCTTGTATAAATATTTACACATTTTTACAAGAACCATGCTTTGAGCAACGGGCCATGGCAGATGAAGGGCCGGAGGGGAGGGGGCTGGATGCTGGCTTGCTCTGCAGGGCAGCTGGGGGTGAGCAGGACGGGCAGGGATGGGCCGGGATGCAGGGCAGCGCTCCTGCCTGTGCCCTGGGGCAGCGCTGGGTGCTGACAGCACACACCCCCCACGCCCCCCAGCCAAAGGAGATCCTGCCTTTGCCCCTCTCTGCCCCGGCCATGCCCTCCCCAGGCAAACAGGGACTGGCCAGAGGGACGGGAATCGCCGGCTGCCAGCCCCTTGCAGCCCCACACGCCTCCCTGACCTCGTCCTGACCAGGTCTGAAACTTCTTCCCGCACACACCCTGAGCCAGAAAAGCCCCACTGGGCAGCAAGGACTGTTGGTAGGGTGGAGATCACATCTCCATTGCCCACTCCCACCTTGGCACTGCACCCCAGCCCACCCCAAACTCAGACCAGGTCGGGGAGAAGGTGCTGGGAACCCTTGAGGGTGTTCAAGGAGAAACAGGAAGGGATGGGAAGGCTCTGGGACCCCCATATCTGCCCCTAAAGCCCCCAGTCTGCAGGGATAGTGCTTGCAGCAAAGTCTGCTTCTGGACTTCCTGGTGGGGACCCCCTCTGCCAGCCCTGTCCCGCTCCCCAGGATTGTTGCTGTGGATTTTGGGAAGGACAAGGGTGAGCTCCCCCCATCCCCCATCCACAGATGGGATCCACAACCCAGCCTCGAGTTTTCCACCGAGCTCAGCAGAAATTCACCCAGAAGGTCAGTGACCAGAGAAAGGGATGATCCATCATTAAATAAATTGTTTTCATTTCCCAGGATAAAGGGGAGGAAAAGGGGAGGAGGGGAGGTGTTGTTGGATCAGGACTGGAAAATAAAAGAGCACAAGGCAGGAAAACCGCCTCCTGTACTCCCTGCAGAGAGCAGCCCCAGCTCCTTCCCTGAGCCCTCACAAGAGTTTTACAGCCAAAGCCCTTAATGTGATTATAATAATTATTTCTTTCCTAGCAATTTCACCCCCCTTGGTGTTTTTAGTGTTGGGGGTTGTTTTGGTTTTGAGTTTGTTTTTTTTTTTTAATAAACAGCCTGTTTTGAAATGTCACAGGGGGAAGCCAAGACTCCAGCTGAGCCCTGGCCGGGAGGAAGGAGCAGGGGCAGGGGGAGCGTGCGAATGTGCGTGGATGCGTGGAGGCAAGCATGTGTGAGGGGACTTGGGCACCGTGGGGACACCCCCCTGCAGCCTGCAAGCACACCCAGGGCTGGAAAACCTGGCTGTGCCCCAGGGATGAACAGACGGGGGATTCTTCTCCCTCCCTCTCAGCCTGGGTGCCCCTTGAACCCCCCCCATCTCGCACCCCTCATCTCCCACCCCTCTGTGTGGTCCCCCCAAGCCCCAGGGCAGAGCTTTGAAATCTGTTGAAAAGAGACCCCTTTTGCCAAAATAAACAGCCTGTCATGTTAAATTACTCTCTCTTCCTCTCTACCTTCCCTGCCTTGTCCCCCTCCCCATTCCAGCCTCTTTGTTGGGGGCCATGCCACTCTGGGGGCTTGTGGGGGCAGAATTTCTGGGGCAGAGCAGAACCTACTTCCCACATCCCAGTGCCCCTGTGCCCTGCCATCTCCTCAACCCACCAGCCCAGCACCCCAATACCTTTCTGCTGGGTGAAGATGGCATCTTGCAGGGTCTGGGTTGCAGCAGTCACACTGCACAGCCCTACAGAGAGGCAAGCTGGGTGAGGGGCACTGGGGGCTCATTGCAGCTCCTCGCCCACCTCTGCTGTTCTTCCATGCCCCCAGGTTTTTTCCTCTCTCTCTTACTTGTACTTGCCCTTTTTTGGGGGGTTGTTTTCTCTCTCCTGTTTCTAACAGAGCAAAAATTTGTGTAAAACACCGAGATGGAAATGGTGATTAGCTCATCCAGGCCAGACTCTCTGCCAGTAGCAGGGCACTCCTCACCACCAGCCTCTAGTGACTTGTCCAGACACTCTGCACTCCAGCCATGTCTTCCACAGCCTAACTGACCTTCTTGCTAGGAAATTTTCCCTGCTGTTTTTGGGCCAATGGAGGTGTGCTCAGCTTGGGCTGATTGCAGGGATGAGTGTCCAGGAGCTGTCCCAGATGCCCAGCCATACAGTGTCCCTGCCCTATGGCTCATCCCACGCAGCACGGCCCCAGCCAGGGCTCAGCCACCCATCCACGTGGGTTCTGTGAGATTCTGTGCCCACTGCCTGACCCACACCATTCCCTCCCCATGCCAGCTCTGCTCCCTCCTGCTCAGAGCATTGCTCAGCATCTGGCAGCACCTCCAGCTGCTCCTAGCTCTTCTGGCTGGCCAGCTTTGTCACCAGAGGTGCCACTGCCTGGTATCACTCCTCCTTCTCACACCGTGCCCACAGCAGGCTCCCTCACTGTGCTCCCTGTGCCTGGCAGCAGCCAGAAAGAGGCTTCTCCAGGACCTACCCCTGGCCCCTTGCCAGGGGGGAGAGAAGAGAATGAGAAGGGGAGAGGAAGTGGTAGAGGAAGGAGAAAATGGAATAGGAAAGGAGAAAAACAGGGTGAAGAACAGGAAGGAGGGAAAGAGGAAGAAAGGAGGAAGGGAAAGGCAGAAGGGGGAAGGAGGAAAGGGGAAAAGGGGAGTTCCCAGCCTGCAGGAAGGGGCAGAAGGCAGCACTGCAGCATTTGCAGCACCAGCCTCTTGATTTTTGACACTCAGAGGTCCAAAAAGTTCAGGTGTCAAAGGCAGAGATGAGTCAAGGGGATCATATCTGGCTGGCTCTTCCTGGCATAAGAGCTCTGGCAGCAGGATGTCAGGGTCACACTGTGAGCTCAGCCAGCACTGTGACAGGAGGGCAGGGTTACCCCACTAACACAAAGATATCTGGGGGTACAGCCACATTTCCCTGCCCTGCCCAGCCTTACCTTCCTAGAGAACCATTCCTGGCTCTCAGTTCAGCTCCTGCATAGTGCCCACAGCCCCCTCCAACATTCCCGCCAGGCACTGACAGAACGAATGTCCTGGCTCCTGCTGCAGCAGGGACTCCATCCATGACAAAATGATGCTCCATGGGCACACAGCAACCCTGCCAGCAGTGAGCCATGCCCCACCACCCCCAGAAAAGTGGTGGCTCTGCCCTCTTTTTCCCACACCAGGGCATGAAACAGTAATCTGTCTTGTCCGGCTTGGGTTCAGCATTCTCCAGGATGAGCCCAAGCCACTCTGAGGGGGTCTGCTGCTTTCAGTCCCTCTCTGGGACAGCAGCCAGTCTGTCTTCCCCACAGGATGGAGGAGGGCAGGACCTGCCCCCTCAGCCCTGGCTGAGACAGCCATTGATGTGGGGGAGCGAGCATCCCCTGCTCAGATGGGGTGGAACAGAAGCGCAGGGCTCAGGTAAGGGGATGCAGATCCCATCACCCACTGCTGGGGTTTAAAATCTGGCTGAGGCTCCCCAGCTCAGAGCACCCACAGCCTCCTGGCAGTGGGAAGCCCAGTGCAGGCTTAATGGCTCGAACTGAAGGTGCTCAAGGATGCTCTGCTGTGGAAGCTGTGATCCTTGGAAAGCAGAGCTCCTTCAGTCAGCTGGCAGAAGGATAGATGAACATGAGGGACAGACTCCTACCTGCAGGGCAGCTCCTCAGCCACGGGGAACAAGGAGAAACTGGAAATAACCCCTGGGGAGATCCAGAAACCTCAGCTGGGCTGTTTAAAAGGATAAGCGTGAGCCGCAGGAAGGTGGCAGGACCAGCCATGAGCCCCATGGCACCCTCCCTCTCTTCTTTCCTCAGAAGCGGTCCCCACGCTCCTCTCGGGCCCCCTGCTGCCACGGAGCCTCCCCCGCTTCCCCATTCCCTTCCCTCCTCTGGCCAAGGGCAGAATCAGTTTGCAGGAAAGCCCGGCACGGCTGAACCGCGCTGTCCTGCTGGGAGAGCCCATCCTTCCATCCACATCACTGAGCTCCGGCTCCGCGCCTGCGAACCTGGGGAACGCACCTCTGCTAGGCGACGGCACAGAAAAACATAACGAGCCGGAAATCCCCGTTCTGGGATCTGTGGGATGTGGGGAGAAGCGAGGGCAGGTCTGAGGGTACCACCGCAGGCAGCTCGGCATACACGGAACCCGAGCGCGGAGCGGGCCGGGCACGGCCGCGGCTGGGCTGAGGGACCGCACGGAGCCCTCCCCACGGCGGCTTTGGGGACTAAAGCCCCGCTTGGCGCCTTCCCCCGGGGAGATCCTCCCATAGCCCTCCCCACGGCGGCTTTGGGGACTAAAGCCCCGCTTGGCGCCTTCCCCCGGGGAGATCCTCCCATAGCCCTCCCCACGGCGGCTTTGGGGTCGAAAGCCCCGCTTCGTGCGTCTCCCCAGGTGGATCCTCCCGGAGCCCGGCAGAAACCGCGCCCCGGGCGGGGCCCGTGTGCGCAGCCAGGCGGGCTCGCTCCCAGAGGGGCGCGGGGGAGCCGCACCTGGGAGGCTGCAGCCTGCCGGAGCCTGGTGGAGCCTGAGCCTGCGGCTGACAGAGCCGCACTGAGCCCGCAGGGCTGCTCCGGTCACTGGCAGGGCAGGCTCAGGGTCCTGCAGCCCTTCCCCAGCTCCCGTGGGTGCCGCACGGGCTGGGAGCGGCCGGCAGGAAGGGCTGGGCCGGGCCGGGAGGACAGTGGGTCCCGTCACCTGGCACTGCCCGTAACAGGGCGCTGCCGGCACGTAGTCCCTGTGCCAAGGGGGGTGTGGGACAGCACAGCGTCACCCTGGCGTGACCCGCCAGCTGAGCACTCGCTGTCACCCCTCGCATTGCCGAGGAGGGACCGCGGTGTGACTCAAGCCCTCGCCCTGGGTTTGCCCTGCACCTCTCCCTGGGAGGCACCCAGCGCTGGTGCCTGTCCACGCCCGGCTCTGCCTCCCTCTGCCCGCCCCGCGACGGCAGCCGGCCCTGCCCTCCTGCCCACGCACCCTGCCTGAGGCGGGAGCAGAGTAAGCCAGTAGTAGAGCTGCCAGTTGTAGGGAACTAGCAGAGCTGATATGGAAGCCAACACTTCCCTCTGGCACAGCTACCTCGGAGTGATCGAGTCCCGCGAGAGGCAGCGGATGGAGCATTTCCAGCGGGCCGAGGACATCCTGCTCACCCTGTTGGAGACTGTCCATGCCAGGGAACCTTGCTTCCTCGTGGACTACGCCAGGAACCTGGAAGCCTTCGAGTTTGGTCTCTGTGCCTCTGAGGATGCTGTCACTCTGGAGGTGCCCCTGCGTATCAACGGCGATGCCCTGCGTGTGCTGCCATGCCACGCCAGGGACAGCCTAGCCAGGCATTCCCCAGAGCTCAACACCTGCCTTCTGGGAGTGTGCTCTGCAGGGAGGGATTTGGAGGACTGGACTGGTGCTGTGGATGTGATGGAGCACGGAGGTGGTGCAGAGTGCCTGCTTCCAGACAAAATCCTCCAGCACCTGAAGGAGCTCCTGGTTTCAGCCATCGTGCAGTGCCAACGCCTCTTCCTGCTTCAGCCAGGTGCGTACACTGGCAGGGTGCTTCCCGCCAGGAGCTGCCTCCAGTGCCTGCCCAGCTGCCCCACTTGGCACTGATCCCTATGCAAACATGCTGGGATGTAGGTTCCTGGACATGTGGCCCACCCAAAAGCTGCAGGAGCAGGTGAGAGAGCCCCTTGCTGTGTGCTGGGATGGGGTTTGCCTCCAACTGAGGGAGATGCAAATTATTCCCTGCCATCCCAGGGCATCAGAGTCATCCTCAGGCATCTTCACCTGGCTCTGATAGCACCCTCCTTGGTGGGTGCAGGGTCCCCCTAGCCCTGCTGTTGTCCCCAGGCAGGGTTTGCTCAAGGACTTGGGGGCTGTGGTTTACCCTAACCACATTCTCCCCTCCACCTCTCGGCCTCCAAGTGCCCCCTGCTCCCTGGAGGAGGCTTTTTGGAGAGTGCATCAGAGAGTGCATTTTTGGGAGGGCCTCAGAGCTGGACCAGGACCCTGGGGCACGGGTCTGACCCTGTGAGCACACAGGCCCCAGCTGGCAGCAGTGTCCCTAGGAAAGGCATGGTGGGAGGGTCCCTGGGAAATGCCCATAGCAGTTCCATAAGCTTCTTCATGCATTTTCATCTCCCAGTGTGCTTCTTGAAGTAAAGCTCAACCAGGGGGTGATGAAAGGGTGGTGTGAGAGGACCAGTGGGTCTGAAAGTCTCTTAACCCAATTGCAGCAAGTCCACCATCCCCTCCTTCCTCTGTGGCCAAGCTTCACCTTCCTGCACCCCCACAAAGCAATGAACCTTTCCTGATCCATTTTTCTTGAATTGCATTGCTTTTCTTGGCACTTTTAAGCCACCCAGAAGCACAGCTCAGTTTGATTGCTTGAGACTTCCTGCTGTCTCTGACCTCGAGCCCTGTGACACTTCTTCCTGTAAAACCACCCCAGCGTGGGTGGGAGAGGGTTTTTACCCGAGGAACTGCAACCAGACTGCAGCACTGGCAAGGGCTGAGTCGAGTGGGGTGGGACACGGCCACGGGTGCTGCAGCACACACCTGGTTCAGCCTGTGGGACCGGCTGCACTAACCTCCTCACTGCTGCCAAACCCTCTGCATCCAGGTGACATCAGTGCTGAAAACCTGCGGGAAGATGCCCTGGAGCTCTCCCTGCTGATCCGCGGCAGCTGGAAGCCCATTCGCTTTGACATTGTTCCCGTGGTGAGGAGGCAGCAGGAGCCGCTCCAGCTCCAGAGGCGGCGGAGCCACAGGGGCTTCCCTGAGGGCAGCCTCAGGAAGGCCACGGAGGAGGCTCACTTTGTCCCTGCCTCTCCCCACTGCTGGAGGTGAGAGGCTGGGCTGCATGCACAGCGGGGTGATCCTGCCCCAGGGATCCCCCCTGGCTGCCAGCACTGCTGGGTGTAGGCAAAAAGAGATTGGGAAAGGGTGGGGGGGTGTCAGCAGAAGTCAGCCCCTCATGATGCCCAAACCCTCTTCCCTGTGTTGGAGAAAAAAAACCTCAGCCAAGTTTCAGACAGCTCAGGGAAAAGGGGGGAATGCACCTGAAGGAGCCCCCTGAAATTATTCACTGGAGCTGCACCCTGACTGTGCAGAGGGTGGCAGCTCTCAGACCCCTGCTTGGGCTTCAGAGACAGGCCCAGGCACCTGGCAGCAGCAAGGTGAGGAGGTGACTCCCAGGGTGGGCTGCAGGACAAAATGGGTCTGGACTGACGTATCCCTGCTGCCAGCACAACCACCCAGCCCCATGGAGGGGCTGAGCAGCCAGCTGGACCAGTCCATATTTATTTTGGGTTTAAGGTCGTCCAGCTGGCTGCTTGGCCCCTCAATGGGGACCAACCCAGCCTCTCCTCCCCACTACACATGGGGGAGGCACAACCCCACTTTGCCCCACTCTTGATCCTCCTGGGAGGGCAGGAGCTGCTCAGCAGTGCTCCCATCTCACTCCACCCCTCTGAAGTTCTGCTGTGCCAGAGGCAAGTACAGGAGGTAGATCCAAGATGCTGCATTCCCTGGGACCCCGTGTGTGGCATGGAGGGATCCCCCTGCACACCAAGTCACTGTAGGCATACTTCCCCATCCTGGGAGGATGCAGGTCTTCATCTCCCCTCCCACCAGACCCCACTCTCTTCCTGCAGATCCTCCACTCACCTTCCCATCCTGAAGCTGCTCCAAGGAGTGGACACCCTGAAGGGGCCCCGCCTGGACAGCCTCCGCCTGCTGGACCAGCTCCGTGAGCAGGACTGGGGAGGGGAGGGTGGCACAGGCAGCCTCACCTTCAACCACCTGAAGGTAGGTGGGTTCTGCTGGCTGGCACCAGGGCTCTCTGGGCAAATACAGCCAAGGCTGCTCCCCTGCACAAGAACCCAAACAAGGGTGTGCACCTTTGGGGTGTGCCAGCCCATGGCTGTGTCTGGAAAGTTTATGTGCTGCTGCCAGCCATGGTTAGAAGGCTTTGATCCTTCTTCCTTTGATTGAACCAGCAACATCCAGCTGGAGTTGTGTGTGTTGTTCAGAGCTGGGGCTCTGCTCTGGTGTGCAGGGCACCATCCCAGCCCAGGCTGCCTGTGTCTGTGGGATGGCATCCCTGTGCCATGCTGCAGGCTGCCCCATGCCCTGGTGTGCTGGGATGTGCCTGTACAGGGCTAAGGGTGGCATTTCTGCTGAGAAAAAACCTCCTCTCCCCACCCAACCTGTTTTCAACACTCTGGAGCCATGCCAGCTGGCCATGCTGGGGACAGCAGCTGGTGGCACAATCCGGGTGTGCCCTGCCTTTTGATGGCTCTCCAAGCCAAGGGTCAAGAAGGATTCAAGGATATTTTCTGCTTACAGAATGGCTCCAGCTCCAAGTAACCCAAATCCTGTGTGCTTTGCTTTGTGTTGTGTTCTTTGATGTTTTGGGGAGGGTGGTTGTGGGTGGTTTTTTTTAAGAAAAAGGGCAGATATATATATCTGGCCTTCAGAAAAGTATTATCTGCTCCAGCCCCCATAGATTCAGCCCCACAAGTGGTTCATGGTGACCTGCAGGGTGTGAAGGGGCAGCATTCCTGGGATCAGGCCTTGTGCCTGATGTTGTATTCCTCTCTCCCTCCTCACAGATGGTGCTGCTGTGGAGCACAGAGCTCTTCCCCTCCCCGGAGGACTGGCAGGACCTGGAGGGCTCTGTCTACAGGCTCTTGGTGATCCTTCTCCGCTGCCTGGCCACCCAGCACCTGCCCCACTTCCTGAACCCAGAGGAAAACCTCTTCCAAGGAGCAGCCCCAGACCTTGCCTCCCTCTACTATAAAGTCGAGAGCTTTGCCTGGGACCCCCAGCGCTTCCTCCACTTCCATTTTGGCCCCCAGGGGTTCAGTGGGAGCTGCCAGGCAGACGCTGAAACCCGAGCCCTCCTGCAGCTCCCCATAGAGGATGGGTCCCACTGGGATACAGCCTACTTTGATGTGCTGCTCAGCCAGGTAAGCCCAGCCCTCCAGCTGAACTCAGGAGGCAGCACCAGAATCCCCCTGGGCTAGGGAGCTCGGGATGCTTCCATGGCCCCACCGGGCCCTCTGGCACGCTGTGGAGGCTGTGGGAGGCTGGGGCATGGAACTCCAGCAGAGCAGGGAGCCCTCTCCCCTCACTCTCCCCCTGCCTTTAGTTCCAGGTGTACCGGATCCAGGACAGTGCACGGCGCTCAGCAATGTCCCAGCTCCTCTCCAGGATCCGTCAAGAAATCCCTCAGCAGAGCTGATGCCCCAATGGGGCATCTCAAAACTCTGGGGGGTACAAGGAGAGCTACAGGGCCAGGGAGCAGCGTGCTGCTGTGTGATTTTATTGAGGAAAGGTGGTACAGGGAGAGGGCAACTCTGCTGCAGCTGGGGGCACACACAGCCTCTTGGCTGCCCTGGGCACCGGGTGCTTCGTGATACAGAACCTGAGGGGGGCTGGCTGGCACTCTGCACTACAGCCGAAGTTGTTGGTGATGGGAGGGGAAGGGACCTTTGGTCAGATCCTGCATCCAGCCCTCTGTCAGCTTGCTGAGGGTCACCATGCCCGGGGGCCAGGGGAAGGGAAAGCACTGAGGGGCCGGGCCATTGGGAGGCGATGGGAGAAGCGATTTTGAGCCACGTCTCACATCTGCCGAGCACAGCCATGTCCCCGGCTACCCCAGCTTCCTTCCACTGTGCCTTGGCGTGCTGGGTGTCCTGCCAGCACCCCAGGGCGGCAGCGGAGCCCCTCTGCAGCCCGGCGTGCGGGCAGCGCCAGCCCCCGCCCCGCGGCGCTCACAGGCGGCTGCGGCGGCAGCGCTGCAGGGCGTCCTGCAGGGCTCGCAGCACTCGCTGCACGTTGTCGCTGGTGGAGTTGCAGCCCATGAGGCCGATGCGCAGCACCTGGGAGGAGGAGGAGAAGGAGGAGGGTGAGTGTCCGTGCCTCGGACCTCGGCGGTCCCTGCGGAGCGGGGCTGCGCGCAGCTCCCCTGCTGGTGTTTAACGCCATAAAGAGGTGTCACCCGCTAATTACGTGCGTGGTTATTCAATGAGGCGCTGATTGTGTGCGGTTGTGCTGCTATGCGTTGCTCCGGGCAATGGGACACCGCCAGCCGCACGGGCTGTGGCTGCCAGGGAGCGGCACTGAGCGCAGGGTTCGTGCCCAGCCGCGGGCACGGCAGGGGAGGGCTCTGCCCACCTTGCCCACCGTGGGGCCCAGGCCCCCGGCGATCTCCATGCCGTGGTTGTCCATCAGAAAGGCCGTGATGTCCTTCCAGTCGTAGCCCTCAGGCACCCTGACAGTGGTGATGGTGGGAAGCCTGGCCTTCTGAGGAAGAGAGAAGCTGGTTTCAGTCCCACGGCCCCTGGTGACCCCAGCACACTGCCAGGAGAGAGCATCGCTGAGGGAGATTTTTCTCTGGCATCAAAAGCTGCCCAGGCACATCTCCAGCTGCACAGGGCTGTGTGCTCACGCTGCCCCTACTCCGTGGTGGTGGTGGGCATGCCCTGCACCCACCTCCTCCTCCACAAAGAGCTCAAGCCCCATGTCGAGCAGCCCCTGGCACAGCTGGGTGCAGTTGGCCCGGTGTCGCTCCCACGAGCTCTCCAGACCCTGTGGGCAGAGAGCAGAGAGAAGGTCTGTGCTGCTGCCAGGCATCTCCTGGCACCCAGGGCTCCTCCAAGCCCCAGGGGCACTGCTGGTGCTGCTCACCAGCTCTGCCAGCACGGCCAAGCCTTCCCTCAAGCTGAAGAAGCTGTTGATGGGGGCCGTGTGGTGGTACCTGCAGAACTCAAGGAGCACCCACGGGGGTCAGCTTGGCTGCAGCACAGCAGCCCCTCGCTCATGGTCGGGGAAACTGAGGCACAGCCTCCTCCCTCCTCATCACCCAGTGCAGAGAGTTGTGACCGGCAGCCAGGGTGATGGGGAGGCAGGGCCTGAGCCCTGAAGGGCAGAGCAGCCCCTGAGCCAGCACAGAGGCGAGTGGGGAGTGGCTGCAGCATCTGGAACAAGAGAGCCTGCCCTCACCTCCGCGGCTCCCCGTCACAGCCCCAGTAATTTGCCAACCAGCCCATGTCCAGATAGAAGGACGGGGGCTTCGTCTTCCTCCTCAGCAGCTTCTCCCTGGTGAAACAGAGTACTGGGGAGAGGTGGGACCTTGGCCCCGCTACCTCCAAGGTGGGATCAGCCCCGTGGGAGGGAGGATTCCCCTAAAGTGAGCGCAGAGATTGGCTGCAGCTCCCAGTCACTGCCCAGGGATGGGATGGACTCTGCCCCCATAGCACTGCTGCTGGGCATCCTCTCCACAGAGCGGGACCAGAGCAGGTGGCTGGCAAAGGAGAGAGGTGATGGCCTCCCCAGCCCCATCACCCCCCACCCTGGTGAGGCTGGGCTGCTCTTACCTGGCTCGCTCACTGAATGAGATGGGGGCACTGCCAGGGGGTGCGTTGAGGACTTTCTGAGACCCTGAGTACAGGACATCGATCTCTGCCCAAGAGCAAAGACAACTCCTCAGGAATCAGAGGCTCCCAGCAGGAAAATGCTGAGCCCTCTGACCTAGCTGCAAGTGGTGGGTGGGAGGCACAAGGATGGCACACACAGCAGGTCCTACTTGTGTTCAGGCTGCTTTGGGAGGGCCCCTGGCACTGCTGATGGTCCCCCAAGGGGAACCCCCAGCCAGAGAGCCCCCAAGACTCTCTGGCTGCAGCTGGACCAGTTTCTAGTGCCACTAGCCAAAATGCAGGCAGAGGGGCTGATCCCACTGTTCCCTCCTTGCCCCAGGCATGAGCCCCTTTGTACCCTTTGCCCATGATGGCACTGTGGTTCTTACCCTGCTGGTCCATGAAGATGGGGGCTCCCCCAAGTGATGCCACTGAGTCCACAAGCAGCAGGCAGCCATGCCTGTGGGAGGACAGAGCTCAGCCTGGTGTTCCTGCCACCTCCTCTTGCCACACCTCTGCCTGCAGCCCTGGCATCCTGGTCCCCCACAGGGGCTGCTTGTCTCACTGGCACCGACTGCTTCCAGCACAAGAGAGCCAGAGAAAAGCCCAGCACACATAAATCCCCAGGGCCAAATCCCCAGTGGGGACCTCGTGGTGCCCTCAGTCCCTGTGGGTGTCCACCATGCACTGACCGGTGGCACAGCTCGCCCAGCCCCTCCAGTGGCTGCAGCACCCCCGTGGAGGACTCGCCGTGGGTGATGAAGAGCACCAGAGGTTTGTGCTGCACCAGGCCCTGCATGACACAGAGGGAAGGTGACCACACTGGAGCTCAGCTTGTGCCCTCTGCATAGGGGCGAGCACTCACCTGCTCAATGTCTTGGAGAGTGAAGTACTTGCCCGGGGGTTTCAGCAGCTCACAGACGTTGGCTCCTGGGAGGAATTTGGGAAGAAGAGAGTGAGGTTTGGGCACACTTCCCACTGGGCTGTCACCTACCTGCTCCATGGGGCAACTGGTCATGCATGAACCAGGAGCAGAGCCACCTGCCAGGGTCTGGCCTCCTGCAGCTTTGCCCAGCAGAAAAGCCATAAAGCACCATAAATGAAGTGGCATCATTCCTGGAAAGACCTAACATGCTCTCTTGCAGAGTGCTCTCTGTTTTTGTAAGCCATGTCACCGAGCACTGCCAGGGGACAGCAAGCCGGGCCACCCTGCCTCCAGGCCCAGTCCCCTAGCCCCATTCCCAGCATACCCAGCCTCCTGGCAATGTCGGCAGCACGCTGTCCCCAGATGCCATTGATGGCCACCAGCAGGGTGTCCCCCTGCTCGAGCAGGTTGGAGAGGGCGGCCTCCATGGCACAGTGGCCACTGCCGCTGATGGCCAGGGTCAGCCTGTTCTGTGTCTGGAAGGCGTACTGGATGCCAGCCTTGATCTCATCCATCACCTGCGGCGGCACAACGCTGCTGTGGCTCCTCTGATCCCAGCAAAGCCATTCCAGCCCCTCCCAGGGGTGAGGAAGAGGAGGGCAGGTAGGGAGAGCTGGGCGGGGGCAGCTCACCTGCAGCACTTCGGGGTGCATGTGGCCCAGGAGCTGCTGCCCGCCCGCAGCCCGGATGCGGCGGGGCACGTTGCTGGGCCCCGGCCCGAGCAGCAGCCTCTCCGGCACGGCCAGGGGCCGCAGCAGCTCCCCCGGCGGGGGGACACGGAGCAGGCTGGTGGCCATGGCACGACGAGCTGTCCCCAGGAGCTGAGCCCGGAGAAGAGGAGCAGTGGAGGCTGCCTGAGCAGCTGCCAGCATTGCAGCACGGGGTATCCTGTGCCAGCAGTGTCCGGTGTCCCCATGGACCTTGACCCAGAATTCGGTGCTCCCCCCTAAGCAGTCTGGACTCTACCCCTGGCTGCCTCCTCTGTCTGGTTAATGTGTCACCTGTGCTATCCCTGCTGGCTTGGGCCCCTCAGTTTGGGGGATGCCCCCTTGCTAGTGCTCATTTCTCTCCAGGTATGCCAGCCTCTGGGACTTGCAAGGCTCTAGGCAGTCCCTGTCCCCACGGTCCCCACATCACCAGGGTTAATGTTTCCCAACAGTATCCCAGCAGGTGGGATCCCTGCTCTGGGCACTTAGATCCTGTGCCATGGGATGGTTGTGCTGAGACTGGTCTGACACAGCTGCCATGGTCATAGCTCCTCCTGCAGAAAAAGGTTCCTGTTGACCAGGGCTGCCTGGCCAGGGACAGGCACAGGGACAGCCTGAAGGAGGCCAGCCACTGGACTGATGTGCAGCAGGGCTGTGGACTGGACAGACCCTGCCACAGCGAGCTGTGCTCTGCAGTTCAGCCTGGGTCATGTGCATCCCTGCATCCCAGTGTGTCCTGATGATGCCACAAGGCCCCACGTGCAGTTTGATATTCTGTTACCTGCTGTGTGTACCCACAGCGCATCGCATTGTGCCCAGCCTCTGGCACATTCTCTGCCATGAAATGCAAACAAGCTGCCTGCTGCCAGCTTTAGCAGACCCACGAGTGGGTCCCTGCCCATAGGAGCCCCTCAGTAAGCAAAGCTTTGGCTAGGGAGGACAGCATAGGGGTGAGAATTCCCGGCAGAAGTGGCACCAGTGGCTGCTGCTGAAGACGTGGGACAGAGGCTTGGGGCTGGCAGCAGTGCCAGGTGAGGGCACATCTGCCCAGCAGCTGGGTGGCTACGCTGAGAGGAGCTGGGGCAGATGAGTTTGCTCCTGTATGTCTGCTGCAAGCCCCAGTCAGCCCGGGGACTGCCGCCCAGCCATCATCCCACCAAGGCGATGACGACACATCGGATGAAGAAGCTCTCGCAGTTTCCTGTCCCCTAGGGAGATTTGGGGCACGGCCGGGGCGGGCACGCGTGGCCTCGGGGCTGCCGTGGGGCGAGGGTGGCCGTGCTGCTGGAAACAGCTGGCAGCGAAGGAATAATCCGCTTTCTGCGCTGGCTCTCGGTTCCGGGCGCAGATGGGCAGGAGCGGCCGTGCCCCG
>VXBR01001727.1:29159-44453 GCA_013400215.1 Cisticola juncidis | reverse complement strand
TGCCTCGGAGTTCAGGAGCGGCTCTGGAGGCAGCGGCGGATGCCCCACCTGGGCTCTCGCCGCGGGTATCTGGCAGAGATGCTGCGATGCTGAGACTGTCCCTGTCCCCCAAGGACGAGCGGCCGCGGTGACCTTGCGCTGTGGGGTGGCCGGACAGGGCCCGCCATGTCACTGCGGGCCGGTGCGGTGGCCGCCCGCTGTTGAAGGGGCAGGTCCCGGGGTGCAGGGCTAGCGCAGAGCTCCGCTTGGTCATCCGGGCTCGCAGGGAGCAGCCCTGCACCTGCCCTATTGTCTTACTCCTCTGCTTCCTTCTCCTCCTCTTCCTCCTCCCCCTCCCGGGGCAGTGACCCCTCCCCTCGATCCTGCAGACCCCGTGGGAGCCGCTCGGGTCCCATGCGACAGCAGCAGGGCTCGGGGAGGACAAGGAGCCAGCCGGGCACCTCCCGTGCCACCCCACAGCCGGACCCCTCCCACCGCAGCACCCGGAGCAGCCCGGTGCGGGTGGCCTGTGTGGCACCGGGGGCAGGGAGGCGGCAGACCCTCCCCCTCCCCTGGGCATGGCCAGGGGTGTGGTGGCTCTGCCATCTCGGCATGCTGCTGCTGACCTCCATTTTGTCTGGGAGGTGGCAGCTGGCGCTGGCAGAGATGCTGCCACCACCCTCCAGCTCCCTGCACATGGCAAGAGCTGCAGCCCCTCAAGACCAGGGGCGTGTGGGAATCTGTTTTCTGCCCTCTCCCCTGCCCAGCAATGCTGAGCACCCACCAGAGCTCACTGCCTTTTCTGTGCAGCTTGTCCCTGCTTTGGGTTTGAGTGTCTGGAAGAGAGGATGGAGGGAGCAGGGATGGGGGGTGGGGTTATTTTGCAGCTGAGATGGGGAGCAGAACCCCTCATCCATGTCCTTACATTTGCTACCTGTAAACTCAATCTGCATGGAAATCCTCAGGGAGCTGCCAACTGTGCCCTGAAGCTGTGTCCCCACTGGGGTGGGTAGGAGGTGAGGACGCACGGGGCAGGGTGATGGGGCTGGGGAAGCAGGGCTGGATTTCATCTGGGTGTGGGAGGCATTTGCCCTTGTCCTGGGCTGTCCTCTGAGTGCTTCCCTGCCTGCAGGTGCTGCTCTGGAGAAAACTGCACTGTCATGGCCCCGTGTGTGGGGTGGGAGGGGGGTGAGGAGCTTGGCTGGCAGCAGGGATGGTGCCATGTCATCCACAGCATGCTCCCTGCTGCCCCAGGGGTGGGACAGAGTCCCGTGGTCCCAGTCAGAGCTGGGGGCCTCAACAAAGGGTGCAGGGGAAGGGCTCACCACAACAAAGCCTGGCAGCTGCTGAGAATACCCTGGTGCAGCCAAACGGGGCGTCCTCCCTTGCCACTGAGGTGAGGTGGGGCTGGATGTGTGCAGACAAAGGGAAGCTCACCCTGCATTTCCCTGGCTGCAGGCAGCTCGGCATCTGCTGGAGCTGGGGGACTGGCAGCAGGGCACCGTTCCTTAGCATCCTTTGGGGAAGAGCTTGCTGGTTGGTGGCACTTGGGGACAATGCTCCCTATCCTGTTGGTCACCTCTCAGCAGGAGAGGCTGCCAGTTGGTAGCCCTTGGACGTAAGATTGGTTCCATTAGCTAATCTCTGTCCAATTAATCTTAGCTGATCCAGTTAATCATGGCTCTCCAGGCCTTTTGCTCCTCACTGGGGTGACTGATGTGTCACAGGGATGGGCAGAGCCAGCAGGCTGCACGGGAAGCAGGGGAAGAGATGCCCTGCACAACTGGGGGACAGGCCCAGATGTTCCCTTGGCCATTGCTCCCTACAGCCTCCCTTGTGTGCAGGGTAGCCCTGGAAGGTGGCAGGGAGGGCACAGGGAGCAGGGCTTGGGTGCTGGCACGCTGCCAGCCCAGGGCGGGTCATGGCTTATCGAATTTCTCTCGATGGCAGCAGATTAGCAGGCGGTGGCTGCTCTGGCTGTCCCCAGGCATGGTGAGCTGTCCCTGGGCTGGGGGGGCTGCCTGGCCCTGGCCCTGGCCCTGCCTCTGTACAGGATGCTGAGTGCCTGCCATGGGTGCAGGCTGGATTCTGCCTGCAGCTGAGCCAGGGAATGAGTCAGGAAAGGAGAGGAGGGTGAGAAGCAGCTGGGTCAGTGTCTGCTGGTGGTCCCCAAGGGCACACGGTGTCACCTGGGGTGCTGCCATGGCAGGGATGGAGCTGGAGAGCTGCAGAGGGGCAGAGGGAAGCAGTGCATTGCCCATTGAGGGAGCTGAGGGAAATGGATGGAGCAGAAAATGGAACTGGGGCTCTTGCAGCAGGGAATACTGGCAAGGAGAGGAGCTCACACTGCTGGGCAAGGAGAGCCAGATGGGAATATGGGAATACACTGGGAGCCTCAGCTGTGGATGGCAGGCAGAGAGAAAGGGTCCTGCTGGTGAGAAGGGTTTTTCACAGCCAGCAGCAGTGGGGGTTCCAGATGTGGGGCTGACTGGGCACAAGAAGGCAAAGAAAGGAAAGCAGCACCAATGGAAGGTACACAGCAGGATGAGGCACATGGAAAAGGGGTTCGAAGGGGGAACCAGAGTTTCTTCATGGGAAGTGATGGGGCTGGAGTGGCTGGGAATGGCACAGGGGGGGGAGGGGTAAGAACAGGGGCTCTGGTGGCCCGTGGCAGGCAGCAGGCAGTCCTGGGGCTGGGCAGCTCACTGATGGCTGCTGCTGTTCTGGGGGTGTGCAGGAGGCAGGAGCCCAGGGACCTGCCCCACCTCTTCAGAGCTCTGGGAGCTGGAGAGGCTGCAGAGCTGGGGAAAGGGAGCTGTCTTGACTTGGGAGGAGAGGGAGATGTTTGACATGGGCAGTTGCAGGTGAAGATGGGATTTGGCCCAGGGATGAATCCATTGTCCTTGAGTGGTGCCAAAGGGTGGAGCAGCTCGAGCTGATGGCCTCGAGAACATGCAGCCCTTCCACATGGGAATGCATCCAATCATTTCATGGGAAAAACAACTTCTTCATTCCCCTTTGGCAAGCGCTTCTGTTTAATTTTTCCTTTTCCCCATCCGAGTGGGGAGGCAGAGGCCACTGGCAGGCAGCAGCCCTCTTGCTGTCTTAGAGACTCAAGGGTGGTGTTAAACACCTGCTTAAAATAATCCAAGCTCAAGAAAGCCTGAGACCAAATGCTTGAACTCTGGAATTTATGGGTGTGATTGCTGGCTGAGCACAGTGGGAGCTCCGGAGCCATCCCAGCGGGAAGATAAGAGGAGGGCTAGGGAACTCCAACAGAAGAAGCTTTGTCTCTGCATGCTGTTGGACATGCCAGCTCACTTATAAAATAGGCAAAGGGTTTCTGAAAGGCAGTGCCAGGCTTGTAACACTTTCTTGATGCAAATTTTTCCACTGTGTCTATGGTTTCCTCTCACCCCCTTGGAAATCAAACCAGAGCTGTCAAACCTCAGGTAGTTTTAAAGCCATCTCCTTCTCTTGGGATACTTTCAAATTTGGTTTTTTTCTTCCCTTCCCCCACCCTCCACCTTTTTCCACAAATTCTGCTGAATTTTTCATTCCCACTATGGGAAAACACATCTCATGTTCAAGATCCCTCCTCACTGCTCCACTTTCCTTTGGTCATGGCCCATGTAACCAGAGCTGTGCCTGTGCTCACTAACGAGCTCATTTCTCCCTGATCCCCTTCCTCCCGGGGCAAATATCCTGCTGCCAAACCCAGGCTGGAAAAGCATCAGGGAATTCACACACACCTTTGCAGGTGGGATGCCAGAGGAGCAGTTCGTGACCATTCTCTGAGGGGTCCTGTGCTCAGGAGGGACAGGGAGCCAGGGAAAGGCAGGAAAAGGGGATGGATGTTAGAAAGCAGGAAGGGATTTTGCCAGGTACAAAAGGATCCCAAAGGATGCAGCAATCAGAAGAAGGATCCCAGTATAATTTTCTGGTCAGTGCTCACGAGGCTTAACTGGGAATGGGCTGCAGAGAACCTGGGCATCAGTGCTGGGGTAGACAACTGCTCTGGGAGGTGTTGGAGAGGGGTTTATTTTGTCTTGTGAGATTTGCAATTAATAATTTTTTAGCAAAAGGACTGGAAACACGATGGTAAACTGGGAGCAATTAATAATTTTTTAGCAAAAGGACTGGAAACACGATGGTAAACTGGGAGCTTCAGCTGAGTGCAATGGCCGCTGGCTTCCCAGGAGGGGCTGCTGGTGCTGATGCTGCAGGTCTGCTTTGTGGGAGCTGAATGGGAGGCACATGCCAGCGACTGTGCTCAACAAACACCTCCTCTCTCAATGGAATGCCACGGCTTTCCCCCGCCCTGTCCTGCTGCCCAGTCCCTGCTGTGCTGGCCTTGGAGGGAGGCAGGAGCTCGGGTAAAGGGCAGGGGACTTGCTTGCAGATTAGGGGGTACCTGCTCAGTGCCACTGGCACCCCAGAGTGTAGAAGCTGCTCCTTGGGGCTTATGCTGATGCTGGAAATGCCTACAAGGCTCTGTCCGCTGCTGGGGTGCCCAGCAAGTGATGCTGCAGGGAGAGGGAGGTTCCAGTGCTGCCCTGGGGAAAGGGTAGGGAAAAGGCCCCTGGGACTGAGCTGGGGGTCCTGACCTGAGCTATGACAGGAAGAGGTAAAATGAGGGCAGATCGAGGTGTGAAACAAAAATGTCATCTTTAGGGCAGAGGCAAAACAGTGCTCCCAGGAGCTTTCCTTGCACGGGCTTTCCATTCAGGCTGCACAGTTGCAAGATGTGGGTTGGAATGCAGGTTTTACTGACGCCTTTTCCTCCCTCTGGCAGGACAGGCTCGGCTCCCCCTCGGCAGGAGCGCGGTGCGGCCGGCGCCATGGCGGGAGCGTCGGTGAAGGTGGCGGTGCGCGTCCGGCCCTTCAACTCCCGGGAGATGAGCCGGGAGTCCAAGTGCATCATCCAGATGTCAGGAAGCACCACCAGTGAGTGCCTCTGGGGCAGGGGGGCTCTGGGGGCTGCCTGGGGAGGGGTATGTGTGGTGTGGGCACAGCAGTGAGCGCTGGCCTGCGGGGATCCGTGGTGAGGATGCCTGAAGCACCTCGAGTCCTTTGGATGGGGAGGATGGCAGCTTTCCATGGAGAAATGTGGTCTTGCTGTTGAAATGGTGGGATCTACTGAGCCCTTGGATTGTGAAAGGGGCAGTATTTCCCACTAGGCAATGAGGGAGGAATCACAGAATCACAGGATGGTTTTGTTTGGAAGGGACATTAAAGATGATCTTATTCCAGCCTTCCATTATAGATCAGGCTCTTCCACATCCAGCCCAGCCTTGAGGCTGTGCATGGGCCAGCAGGTGGTTTTTAATGGCAATACTTGGCCAGGTACCACTCACTGCAGCGTGCCAGGAGCCATCCCTGCTTCTCTGGGGCTCCTGGAGATGCCACAGCAGCAGGATGGAGGGGTGGAGGAAAATTTGCCGAGGGAATGGTGTGCTCAGGGTGGAGGGTATAGCACAGAGGCTGGGGGCTGTGTGTCCTGTCAGGAGCCTGGGTGGCCTTTGCCCCTCTCTAAATGACAGCTGCTGGCAGTGTGGTGTGGGCATGGCAGTCAGATCCCTCCTCTCTGGCTCTGGAAGCCTCCAGATGGGGCAGTGTCTAAAATAACTCCTGCCTGCCCGCCTGGGCTGCCTGCGTCACTGCGGTGGGTGAGACATGGTGCCAGCCACCCGCGCCTGCAGGCTGCCATGGCAACCCTGCTGCTGGGAGAGGAGGGCACCCAAGGGTGCAGGGTGGCTCTGGGACCCCACTGAGCCCCCCGGCCACCCCAGGCCTAGGGAGCAGGAAGGGTCTGTGGGGCAGCATCTGCTGGTCCCTGAGTCCTGTGGGGTTCTCCCTTCGTGGTTGGACAGGGATTCTCCATCTGTCTGGGGTGCAGAGCTTTTCCCCTCCTGGTGAGGAAACCTCCTGTCCTCCTGCCTCCTGTCCATTCCTACCTGCCTGGGGCCAGGGAATAGGTGGGGTAGGTGTTCCCCATTCTGGTTCTGATGGCTGGGGGGACCTGTTGTGCCCCAGTCCCAGGCAAGAGCATAAGGCATCCCCCACTTCCCCATGGCTGTGTTTGTTCAGAGCTGTCTGCCTGCTCATGCTGCACACCCTGGCTGTGCCCCCAGCCCTGCAGCCCCTGCCTCTGCCTGCACCAGGGAGGGCAGCAGGGCTGCAGGCAGGAGCCCTTTGCTGACAGGGAGGATTTTCTCCATGAATGGACAAACCTCTGGCTAATCCTCTTGGCCAGGGGGCTGGGGAGCAAATGTGGGGGGCTCAGAAGCCTGCTGCTGCTGTGGCTGGTGGGGGCAGGAGGATGCCAGTAGTGCTGGCAGAGCAGGACTACCTCAATCCCCCCAGCTTCTTGCAGAAAAGCTGAAGATAAACATGTTTGAGGGGAATGAGAGCAAGTTTTCCCCTTCCCAGGATTGTTTGCAGAGATTTTTGTGTGTGCTGGGGTGGGGAGGCAGCTTCTTCTCCTGCCTAATGCCTTGAGCCCCGTGGGAGGCTGCGGGGCCCAGGGTGGGAAGGGATCAGCCTTGCTCTGCTGTCCTTTTGCCTGCAAAATTCCAGCTGCCACAGCCTCCCACCTGCTCACCAACACTGCTGCCCTGTTCCTGTGGTGCCCTGCTCTGTGGGCACCATCCTGGGCACCAGCACTGCCAGCCCCTCTCCTGATGGCTCCCACCAGGGTGGTGTGGAGAAGACCCCTGGCTCTGATCCCACAGGGCCATTCATGGTCTCTGTCTGCAGCCGTGCCTCTGCTGGCTTTAAAATCTGGTGATTATTTTCTCTGATGTGGGTTCTGGGTTTTTCTCCTGCTTTGTGCCTGCCCCAGGCTCTTCAGGGCAAGGCAAGGGATATCTCCAGAAGTTTTCCTCCTTCCTGCCCCCTTGTCTCTGTGTTTGTCTTCACCCCCACACCTCTCCTTGCCTTTTGAATCCCAGTGGCCCAGAGCATTAATCTTTTGCAGCAGCTTTGCAGAAGTCCTATATGCCTGGTCACAGGAGGAGAAAAATCCCATCAGCAGCATCCATCTGCCTGCAGGCAAATAAATGGGAATGGCAGGGGCATGGGGGGAGTGTTTCAGCTCAGGACAGGAGATGGCTGCTCTTGGGATGCTCCTTCTCCTGTGTCCCAGTCTCTGGTTTCCCAGGGCAGCTGGGCAGCTGCAGCTGGGATGCTGGAGCTGCCTGGTGCCATCCCCAGCTGCTGCTCTGCCTGTGCCCAGCGTGGGCTGGCACTGGGGTGCAGAGCAGGGCCTTGTGCAGCTCCATCCTGCCTGCTGCTCCTCTCACCTTCACCCCTGCTGGCTGTGCTCAGTGTCACCTCTGCAGGGCACAGACACACCTGGGGACCCGGTGGCACAGCAGAGCTGCCAGGCTGGACATCAGGAGCCATCAGAGATGCTCCATCCCACTCCTGCATGACCTCTGCCCCTGCCCCTCTTGGCAATGCCCTCGGCACAACAGCCAGCATTGGCAGGGGTCAGGAATGGGCAGCCACAAGCTGCCCACAAAGATCTGCTCTTCCAGGGCCCTGCACACCCCTGTTTGCTGCTGCAGGATTAGCAGTTCTCACCTCCCAGCCCTTTCTCCTGGTGGTTAGATTGCCTGCAATGCAGGAGGTGTCTGCAGCGTTGGAGCTGGGCTGCCTGCAGCAGGCAGGCAGGCAGGGAGCCCGAGCCAGCCCCTCCTTGGTGCCAGAGCTGGGCTTCTGTCCGTGCTAAGGAGCATCTCAGAGGCACCATGAGGTGGTTTTGTGGTCAGGGCTGGATCCTGACCCCACTTCCCACCCTTCCCCAGCCTGCCTCGCTGCTTTTGCAGGCAGGGCTGGGTTATTCTCAGGTGAGAAGTGGTGGGCTCTCTCCAGGGGAGTAGAAGGTGCATCCATTGAGGTCATGGAGGATGGATTCGGAGCAGGAAACATCCATGTGTGTAACACTACACATCTGGGCATCAGACACCACAGCAGGGAGCTGCACAATGTCTGGGGCTGCTCAGGAAAGCCCCAGCTGGAACTGGGAGTGGGTCCCAGCCCTGGCTGGCTGAAGGGCAGACCAGGCTGGGATGGAGAAGGCTCAGGGCTTGTGGCTTCTTCATCCTTGGTGGTGCAGGGAGCAGCTGGGGCAGCAGGCACAGGAACTGAGCTGCACAGGCCTCAATGTCACTTCACTGTCACCTAACACGGCTGGTGGCTGAATCTCGTGATCAGCCGCTGGTTTGGGTTTCTTCTGATGCATCTGTTGGCTCAGAAAAAAACCCACATGGTAAATGCTCTCCAGGAGGAAAAAAACATCGCATGAGGAAGAGCAGTGATGCAGTCTCCAATTTCCATAGCAACGTCCTTTTCATCAGGGGATGACAAAAGCAGACTCTTGTTTCCACTGGTGGAGTGACACATTAATCACCCTGCTGGGCTGGGCCCTGGGGAGCCCTGGCAGGGCTGCAGCTCTCCCACCCCGCAGGTGCCAGCGTGGGAGCTTTGGACACGCTGCCCTGGCTGTGGGGAGGGCAAGGCTGTGACCCTGCTGTGCCAGGGGGCTCCCATGGTCAGGTGCCACAGCAGGAGGGGACCCCAGGGAGGGAGTCATGTCCCCCTCGCTGTGTCCAGCAGAATGTCTGGGCAAGGCTTTGCCCTGCTCCCTGGGCTCTGCTGGCCATGGCACTCACCTCCTCTGCTTTCAGAGTTGGGGTTTGGGGGTTCTGGACCCATCTGCAGAGCTGGAAGGGTCCCAGCCACCTTCCAGGACTGTTCAGGAATGAATCCCATCACCCTTCATCCCTCCCACATGGAGCGAGGGAGAGGGGGAATGGTGCAGGCGTGTCCTGAGCCTGGTTTCCTCACATTCCCATCTGTTTGTCCCTAGCTATCCTGAACCCAAAACAGCCCAAAGAGACACCAAAAAGCTTCAGCTTTGACTATTCCTACTGGTCCCACACCACGGTAAGCATTGGGAGGGCTGAGCCCACCTCGAGGGCTGGGCTGGGGGAGGCAGGGGGGCCTCCTTGCCAAATTTCTCCATGTCCCCCTCCTCTGTGCAGCCTGCAGACATCAACTATGCATCCCAGAAGCAAGTGTACCGGGACATTGGCGAGGAGATGCTGCAGCACGCCTTCGAGGGCTACAACGTCTGCATCTTTGCCTATGGGCAGACAGGAGCAGGGAAATCCTACACCATGATGGGCAAGCAGGAGAAGGACCAGCAAGGCATCATCCCCCAGGTGTGCCTGGGGAACACCACCTGTCCCCCTCATCACAGAGGAAAAGAGAGCTGGGAGGAAGGAGGGCAGCAGGGTGGGGGTGAGGGCAAGGTCAGATAAAGCACTGCTGTGGCAGTGAGCTGGCATGGCTCTGCCAGGAGGGGGTCAGGGAGGGTCACACAGGCTCTCCAAGGCTGGAGGGACCGTGGTGTGGCCACACAAGGCCAGTGTACGTGAGCAGCAGGGTGCAGGTGCTGAGCTGCTCACCAAGAGCTGCTGTGTGCCGGCCCAGCAGGGCATGGCGTGGCTCTGGGGATGCTGATTGTCCATGTCAGCACGGGGAACTCTGCCAGCTCCCCAGCAGCCATTCTGGCTGGCTTTTGGGGTGAAAAGGTAGAAATCCCTGTATCCTGGGCACCCCAGGCAGGAGCATCCTGCTGGCTGGGGCTGAGCCTCGCTCTTCTGTCCGCAGCTGTGCGAGGACCTCTTCTCCCGCATCAACGACACCACCAATGACAACATGTCCTATTCTGTGGAGGTAGGCACCCCCTGCCTGCCCAGCCCGCTGCCAGCTGCCCACCTGGCTCCAGGGGTTGTGCCAGTGTGCAGAGCCCTCTTTGGGAGTGCCTGGGGGGCTCATTCTGCTGGCTCTGCCCGTGCCCTCTGCTCTAGGTGAGCTACATGGAGATCTACTGTGAACGCGTGAGGGACCTGCTGAACCCCAAGAACAAGGGGAACCTGCGGGTGAGGGAGCATCCCCTTATGGGCCCGTATGTTGAGGACCTTTCCAAGCTGGCTGTGACCTCCTACAATGACATCCAGGACCTTATGGACTCTGGAAACAAAGCCCGGTGAGTTGGAGAAGGAGGAGATGGGGAGGGTTTGGGAAGTTTGCAGTCACTTCTAGAAGGTCCTGCTTCACTTCCTTCCTTTGCCAGCCCAGCTGCTCTGGAAGTGGCAGTCCTCTGCTCACTCACTTGCTTTCACCTCACCTTCCATCTGCTTTCCAAGTGCACTGGAGACAGCAGCAAAAAGCCTGAACTTGTGCACATTTTCTCCCCAAGTCCTCTCTTGTCCTCCAGACTTGCCTTCTCACCATGTACCCTGTCCTGGCATGAGCCCTGGCCCCGTCACCTGCCCCTGCAGTGTTCCTCCCAGAGTGTCACACCTCCCTGTCCTGCTCTCCCTGCAGCACAGTGGCTGCCACCAACATGAATGAGACCAGCAGCCGCTCCCATGCCGTGTTCAACATCATCTTCACGCAGAAGCGGCACGACGCCGAGACAGACATCACCACTGAGAAGGTGAGAGCAGGGCCTGAAAGACTCAGGGGAGCCCAAGGGATCCAGAAAGGACTTTGGTGTTCTTTCATCAGCACTTGGGACACGGTGCTGCAGCCTGGTGGAGGATTGGAATGGGAGGGAGATAAGTGCCAGGCACATTCTAGGCTCATGGTCCTGTGAGGGACTGGCCCCTGAACAGGATATTTGGCTCCAAGGATGTCAGCCCTGCTCCTGCAGGGTGACCCTGCAGAGCCCACTGCTGCCCTCACAGCAGTGTCATCCTGCAAGGGGCTTTGGCTTGGTGCTGGGCAGGGTTTGCTGTGCCCACAGGGCTGACATCCTCCCCTCTGCCTGCAGGTCAGCAAAATCAGCCTGGTGGACCTGGCCGGGAGTGAGCGAGCTGATTCCACAGGTGCCAAGGGCACAAGGCTAAAGGTGAGAGCTGGCCTGAGATCCCCTTCTGCTGGTGGGGACACCGTGTCCTCCTCCCTCATCCCCAGCCCAAACATCTCCTTTCCCTGCCTGCTCCCTTGCCCACTGCACTGCCAAAATCCTTGACTGGGTTTGAAAGTTGCCTAGTGCCAGTTTCACCATGGTCTGAGTCCCAGCTGGGGGGTGTTGGTTGCCCAATAAGACCAGCTGCTCTTTACCCATACCTGAAATACTGGGTATTCCTCATTTTCTCCTGGACTTTAATGTGGCTCTGAGCATCTGGGCTTTTCCTCTTGTAACCAGGAAGGAGCAAACATCAACAAGTCCTTGACCACTCTGGGGAAAGTCATCTCTGCCCTGGCTGAAATGGTAAGTAACTGGAGAACAGATAAATGATGGCACAGGGAGAAAATGGGCTTGGGCCAGCAGGGGTGGGCTCAACTCCAAGGGATGGAGCATCCCAGCTCTGAGGGATGGAGCATCCCAGCCCCGAGGGATGGAGCATCCCAGCTCTGAGGGATGGAGCATCCCAGCTCCAAGGGATGGAGCATCCCAGCTCTGAGGGATGGAGCATCCCAGCTCCAAAGGATGGAGCATCCCAGCTCCAAAGGATGGAGCATCCCAGCTCTGAGGGATGGAGCATCCCAGCTCCAAGGGATGGAGCATCCCAGCTCCAAAGGATGGAGCATCCCAGCTCTGAGGGATGGAGCATCCCAGCTCCAAGGGATGGAGCATCCCAGCTCTGAGGGATGGAGCATCCCAGCTCCGAGGGATGGAGCATCCCAGCTCCGAGGGATGGAGCATCCCAGCTCTGAGGGATGGAGCATCCCAGCTCCAAAGGATGGAGCATCCCAGCTCCGAGGGATGGAGTATCCCAGCCCCGAGGGGTGGGCAGACACATCCCAAGCTGTCTCTGTGGCTGGGACAAGCTGGGCTGGTGAAGATGCCATCCGCATGGGGACCTGTGCCACTCTCTACTTGAGGGCCAGGGATCTGTGGTGGGTGCCAAGGAAAAAAGCAGCTCCCTTAAATAGTCTCTCCATTTCCTTTGCAGGATTCAGGGCCGAACAAGGTAAGAGCCCAGGCGGGATGGAGAGGGGGGGCGTTGGTTTTGAGCACAGTGTGAGTGGGTGTGAGTGGGTTGCAGGGTGGCTTGGGAATGAGGCAGTGCCTGGACTCAAGCCTTTCTTCTCCTGGGGGCTGGCAGAATCTTCAGCCTCCTCCTCCCTCTGGGGATTTTGCTTTAAACAACCCCCTGAGCTCAGGGCATTTCACAGGCAGGACTTGTAGCCCTGGGCAAAGATGCCCAAGGTTGCAGTGGCTGGGATGAGCCATCCTGCTCCAAGTCCCCGTGGCTGGGGACCAGCTGTCATCTTCCCTTTGAGGAGAGCAGACAGCCTAACAGCCCTTCCCCTCTGCTCTCCATTCCCCAGAACAAGAAGAAGAAGAAGACGGATTTCATCCCCTACCGAGACTCGGTGCTGACCTGGCTGCTGCGGGAGAACCTGGGTGAGGACAGGTGGGGGGTGTGCTCTGGGGAAGGGCGTGGCTGCCAGGCAGGGTGGGACAGGGGACACAGGGACCGGCGTGTCCCTCATGGGTGTGTCTCACTGGGCAGGGGGCAACTCCAGAACTGCTATGGTCGCTGCTCTCAGTCCTGCTGACATCAACTACGATGAGACCCTCAGCACCCTCAGGTAGGAAGAAATTCCTTGGTTCTCCCTGCTGTGGGCAGGAACAGGGGAGGCTGCCTGAGGCCCAGGCACTGCCACACGCTCTCCTCACCTCTGTGCTGTCCCTGGCTGGGGATGTACTGTGGAGGCCACCTGCAGCCCAGACAGAAGGCCCAAGGATTGTCCCAGCACTGGGATCCCCCAAAGGATCACTTGCTGGAGGGGGTCTGTTGCCATGAGGTTTTTCCTGGTTTACTGGGCGTTCATACTAAAGGAGAAGCTTGTACCTTCTCACGCTCGTGAATGTAAACACAGGACCATGTTTTGTGAACATTGGCAATGTTATAGATTCCTTCTCCAAGAGAAAGGGAGGTTGAATGACAGCCTCCTTCACCTGTGTGGTAGAGAGGTGAGAATACCACTCTCCAATCCATGCTCACCCTGCTATAGATATATATATGGGAAAATAAACCAAGGCAGGGTCTTCCTGCCTGCATGCTCTGTGAACCCAGAACCTGTGTCCCAGTCTCATTCCCTAGAAAGCCTCACAATAATAGGGGTCTGCAACCCTTGCCTGCCCACAGAGGGGGTTTGCCCCTGTTCCTGCTGCTGTTAAGGCCCTGCGCTTCCCCAGGTACGCCGACCGTGCCAAGCAGATCCGCTGCAACGCTGTCATCAACGAGGACCCCAACAACAAACTGATCCGCGAGCTCAAGGACGAGGTGGCTCGCCTGCGTGACCTCCTCTACGCCCAGGGCCTTGGGGACATCATTGACAGTAGGTGCCACGGCTGCTCTCTGCCCGCCTGCAGGGCTGATGTCCCTGCAGCTCCCTGCATCCTGCTGCACCGGCCCCACGGCAGCGCCCTGCTGCCTCTGGGCAGCCCCTGCACGCATTTTCACAGCCCCCAGTCCCTTCCTGTCGCGGGGGGAGCTGCTTTCTGCCCAGCAAACCTCCCCTTCTTGCCTTCCCCCACCATCTTCAGCATCCAGCACCCAGCAGAGGTGCCAGGAAGGTGTTACTGGGACTGCAGCTGCCCGTGGGCTCCCCTCCCTGTGCTGTCTGATACCCTACTGAGATGAACCCCTCTTGTTCTGTTCTCTCTGTCTTACCCCCGCTCCCTGCCCTCTCTTTCTCTCTTAGCCCATCCTGCTGCGGGAGGATCCAAATGTGTGTATTCCCCATCACTGGTACTCTCTGTTGCTTCACAGCTTTTTGGAGAGCTGGGCTGTGCCCAGGGGCACCCGTGCAGCATGGGGAGGGCTCCTGCAGCTGATGGAGCCCTGTGTGCCTGCAGGCTGCCCATCCCCAGGGACCTGGCACAGGGCAGGTCGTGGTTAGCACCTGGGCTTGGGCTGAAGGGACCAGTGTCCTCCCACTTGGCCGTGCCAAGGGCTCAGTCAGCAGGGGGACCTCCTCCTCCATGCTGTTGTGGTTTTCTGTCACTGCTGCTGCTGCTGCTTCTGCTGGTGCTGTGTCTCACTGGGACTGGAGCCTGGCACAGCCCTCAGGGGGGTGGAATGGGGCTCCACTGATGCCATGGTGGTGGCCAGAAGGCTTTGGCTCATGGATGAGCACTATGGCTCTGTCCCACCCCGGGTCAGGCAGTGCAGCCAGGCTGTGGCAAGCCTGCTGAGGTGACAGGGGCCTGCTTGTCCCCTCCTGGCTCAGCTTCCCTGAATGTGGGCTAATGGAGATGGGTGACTAATCCTGCACCAGCTGACCTGTGCCCTGCCTGCCTCTGGCACACTGCTCTGAGACCCAGTGACTCCTCAGGGCTGGAGGAGCATCTCCCATACCTGGGTCCTAAGCCACCACAGGTGACTCACAGCTGTCACAGCTGGCGAGCACCACTGCCTGTAGCCCTGGCTTCATTCTCTGGCTGCCTGGCCAAGGTGCTGCTCCAGCAGGCTGTGGGCCTCCTTTGAGCAGATCCTGTGAGGAAATCCTGCTGCTTCTCCTGCCCTGGCTGCCTGACCCCTTTGTAGGGCAGAGGGCCACCCCCTCTCATCTCCTTCCCTTCTCAATCTCTGCTCCCAGATTTGGCTAATCTGGGGCATCTGGGTAGGGAAAACCACCCAGGCTGTATGAGATGGAGAGGATGACAGAGGCACATACTTGGGGAGGACGTTTGATGCCAGACCCAATGGATGCAGGACCTGAGGTTGCAAAAATGTGTCCCTGGGAGCCCAGGACAGCTGCTTCCAGCACCTGCTTCACCAGACAGCCCTGTTCTGAGGGGCTGCCCGGGCTGGGGAGGGGAGTGCCTGCCCTTGCCCTGTTGCTGTCTGTGCTGCTGTGCTGTTGCCTGTGCCTTTTCCTGTAACTCCTGGCTTTTTTCTCGACGCACCGGCCACTCTTTTTTTTTTCCCAACAGCTTTTCTTGTCTCTGTCTTTCTCTGTCGTTCTGTCTGTGTGTCTTTCCCCGGCCCATCCCTCCTCCCGCGCCCGTAGATGTGTCCGACTTTGAGAACAATAATGATGCTGGAGGGGCAGAGCTGAGTCACCGGCATGACAATCTCTCCACAGTGACCAATGCCATCGCTGGGATCAGCCCCTCTTCCTCCCTCTCTGCCTTGTCCAGCCGCGCTGCCTCCGTCGCCAGCCTCCATGAGCGCATCATGTTCGCTCCAGGCAGCGAAGAGGCCATTGAAAGGCTCAAGGTAAGAGGCTGGTGCCCTGGGTCCCTTCCCCTTCCCCTTCCCTTCCCTTCCCTTC
>VXBR01001727.1:14446-28339 GCA_013400215.1 Cisticola juncidis | reverse complement strand
GACTGTGGGGCAGGTGCGTCAGGAGGATGGGCACTCCTGTCATGGGAGGAGGGCTCCTGGTCTGGCATGGTGCAGGAGGGGGCTGGCAGAGAGGGAATGGAGAGGTCTTTGTGCCTCACTCTGTGAAGAAGGGGCTGATGGAAAGGTGTGGGTGAGATGCTGCAGCTGGTACACACAAGCCTGAAACTGGGCCCAGTGTCCCACTGGAGCATGCTGGACAGGACTGGGCAGAGTGGCCACGTGTGCTGCCCATGGGATGCACTGACCCCCTGTTTAACCCTCCCTGCCCAGGAGACAGAGAAGATCATTGCAGAGCTGAATGAGACGTGGGAGGAGAAGCTGCGCCGGACAGAAGCCATCCGGATGGAGAGGTGGGTGGGTGGGTGGAGTGGGACAGCATGGGGTGGGACAAGTGGTGTCCCTTGGGCATTTCCCATCCTCTGCACTTTGTTTGAGCAGTTGAATTTCCTGGGGCAGCCAAACAGTCCAGCCAGACCCTGGGTTGCCCCTGGGAACCCCAGTACCCACCATGTCAGCCTGCACAGAGGTGGGCTGCTCTGAAAAACCCACCTGAATTGTGACAGGAGCTGTAGCAAGCCCTGCACTGCAGTCCACGGGACAAACCATGGGCTTCCATGCTAGTGCTGGCCCCAGGGGTGCATGGAGTTTTGACAGGCACTTCTTTCCCTTGCTCCTTCAGGGAAGCGTTGCTGGCCGAAATGGGGGTGGCCATGAGGGAGGATGGAGGCACCTTGGGTGTTTTCTCTCCAAAAAAGGTAGGATCATCCTATTCTCTTCTTCCTGGGGACTGGTTTGTACTCCTGCAGCTCCCTTCTGGTCTGGTCTGTCACAGCTGGCCAGTGCCATGTATTTCACTAGCCTTTTCTGGACTCTGAAACCTATGGGGGAGATGCCAGCATTGAACCTGCTGGCCACAAACATGGGCAGAAATAAATGGGTAAATGCACACCCCCACTGCTGGTGTGCTGTCCCCCTTCGTGAGGGTATTTGCTGATGATCACTCTCTTGGACTTCAGAGTTAACTTACAAAAATTCATACTTTCAGATATTTACAATTGCCACCCCAGAAATGTGGGTGGGCAAATATTCCATCTCTTTATTGCTTGCAGCATTTGGCTTGGCCAAACCTCTTAAGTGTGTGTGTCCCCAGCTCAGGTGGTGATAAAGACTTCACAGCCTTCCCCTTATGTGGCCCAGTTGATTTTTGGGATAAACTTGTGCACTGTTTTGTTTCCTGTCCCAGCTGCTGCCTGTTAGGACTGCAGACCTTTGGGTAGGAGGCGTAGGGGTTTATTCCCCCAAGCAGGTTGGTCTTGGAGGGGGGGCATTGCTGTGGTGGTCTTGGTGCCTCCTTGCTCTTCAGCTGTCTGGCAGGTGGAAACTCTTCTGATTTCTCCAGTGGCTGGTGAGGAAAGTTGTGTTGATAGTGTGCAAATTCCATTTTGTTACGGGCATTGCACTTTGCTGTCCTGCTGTGTGCCATGGCTGGGGTGGTTACAGCTCCAGGAGCTCAGTGCAAGGCCACCACCAGCCTGACAAATCTGGACAAAAACTGCAAGTGAAGGAGGTCTCAGACCCCAGGGTCCTTTGTCTGTCCAGTGGGGCCAGAGATAAAATGTTTCAGCCAACTTCTGTCAGCCACGATGGAGAAGAGCCCACCTTTCCCTTGACCTCCAGCTCTGCTGCCCTGTTTGCAGTGATCTCTGCTGTCAGCCAAGGCTTGTGGCACCATGGTGAGGGTCCCCTCTGCATGCTGGCTCTCAGCAGGCTGATAAGGTGTTCCTTACAGCCACTGTTCTGTCTGGTGAACTCAGAACTTCTCTCACTGATACTGCTGGGACTGCCCCGTTCCCTGAAGGTGTAATCCCAGCAGCTGAGCTGGCTGTGGCCAGAGAGGGCTGTGGGAGAAATTTTCCTCTTCTCAAGAACAAAGTGGTTTGTGACCCAGGGGAAGAAAGGGATGTGAAGGACCTGTTAGGAAGAAGACCAGAAAGTGAAATTCAGCCTGCAGGTAGGGCTTCAGGTCTGCACAGCTTTTGGATGAAACTCTGGGACCTGCTCTTTTTGGATGCATCATCTGGTGTACAATCAGTGGAAGAAAACAGGCACTTCTACTTCCTTTTTGACCTGGCAGAGGGCAGGGTTAGATTAGATATTGGGAAGAAATTCTTCCCTGTGATGGTGATGAGGGCCTGGCACAGGTTGCCCAGAGAAGCTGTGGCTACCCTGTTCCTGGTATTGTTCAAGGCCAGGTTAGGTGGGGTTTGGAGCAACCTGGTCTGATGGAAGATGTCCCTACCCATGTCAGGGAAGTGAAAAAAAGATGTGTTTTTATGTCCTTTACAACCCAAACCATTCCATGATTCTGTAAGACACAGCACAAGTGAGAAAGGTCCTGCCCCAGGAGACTCTGAGCCATATCAGGGATTCGCTGTGGGAAGGTTTTGGCTTTGTGTGGGAACATAAATTTTGAAAGGTGGCCAGAGGAAGGGTAACTATCACTCAGACCTGTGAGGAGGAGGGCAAGGGAGCTTGTGGAAGCAGGGCATCTTCATGCCAGCCTCTCAGTTCTCTGCAGTCCCCTGGAAAACTGCCCATCTGGATGTGTTGCTCTGAAGATAGAGAGGGCAGGAGAGCCTGTGCAGAGACAGCCTGCGGTGCTGCTGAGCTCCCACCTGCCCCCAGAGCACCCCTGTCTTGGTTGGGCAAGACAAGTGTCTGTCAGGGAAAGTTGGAGCTCTCCTTGGAATGGAGAATGTAAAAAAACCCTACCTCCAAACATTATAATTTTGGTATTAGGGGCTTTCAAGCTAAAATATGGGAATAGGAATAACAGTTCTTTAGTAGGAAAAAATACAAATGCAGTAATACAAAAAAACCAAACAAGCAAACAAACAAAAGTCTTAGAAAANCATCCACCCCCTCCCCCCTGGAGTTACAAGAGATAAAGGGAAAAAAAAAAAAACGACAGAAAATCAAATAACCCACAAAAACCATCCCCCAACTGCTTTCTCCAGATGAAATAGAAAACTCATTGTGTTGGTTACATAACCCAAGACAACCCCTCAGAGCCTGGGCAGGCAGGGCACACAGGGGTGACTCCCTGCTTGTCTCTCCCAGACACCGCACTTGGTCAACCTGAACGAGGATCCGCTCATGTCCGAGTGTCTTCTCTACTACATCAAGGACGGGATCACGAGGTGAGGGCCAGGTCCCCTGCAGCCCTGGGAGCACTGTCCATGTCTCAGTGCCTCACTTCCCCAGGTGGGCACTGGGGGGACAGCTGTCCCAGGGCATCCCCAGAGTGCATCCCCAAAGTGCAAATCCCCAAGATTTTGGTCTTGCAGTGCACCAAGGGTTGCTCCTGTCAGCTCCAGGGATGGGGCTGGGGGGAGACTCAGGAGGGGCTGCTCTGAGGGAGGATTGAGCTAGATTTCCTCTGCAGGGTTGGCCGGGAAGATGCTGAGAAGAGGCAGGACATCGTTCTCAGTGGGCACTTCATTAAAGAAGAGCACTGCCTGTTCCGCAGCGACACCAAAACTGGTGGTGAAGGTATTGCTTGTCCAGAGAGCTTCACTGTCCTGGGGACCCATCCCTCTGCATGTCCTCAGCCCCTGCCCCCAGCTGAATGTCCTGCCCTCCTCAAACTAGTTGGGGTTCACTGCATGGCTGTGGGCTCTCCTTGCTTCCAGACGAGCTGCATCCCTCATGGCTGGGAGGGGAGCTCACACAAGACATGTGGGAAGAAAGCAGGGTGAGATCAGGGCAGGATGGCTGAGCAGGCTGTAGATGATTCCCCCACTCAGGATGTGGAGCAGAATCCACTCCCCAAAATGGCAGGAGCCTGGGTGTGAAGTGGGAGATGAACCTGGGGGAGGATGGATTTTCCTTCTGGAGGCTCTGGTCTCCTCTCATATGCAATCTCCAGCTGCCCTTATTCCTTGGGAGTGCTCTGATTAACATCAGGTTGGCTGAGTCCTGTTAGCTGCCCACAATGTGGGTGCTGCTGGTGGGTACCACCCACACCTGGGGTGCTGCCTGGGGTGGCTCTCCCTTCCTTCTCTCCCTTCCTGGCTCTCCTTTCCAAAACTCCCTTTTGTGTTTCCCTTCCACACAAAACCCTGTGTGCCGCTGCTGGAGCGGTGGAGCAGGATGTGCAGGATTTATCCTTCTGCTTCCATCTTATCTTCCCTTCCCTCCCCTCTCCCCTTGCCACCATCTCCACAGTGATTGTGACCCTGGAGCCCTGTGAAGGTGCTGACACCTATGTGAACGGCAAGAAGGTGACAGAGCCCAGCATCCTGCGCTCAGGTGGGTCTCTGGGGCTGGCATGCCAGAGCTGCTCCAGCCCACCTTCCTCCCTCCCACGGGGGCCCTGCCCTTGATAAACCCACACCTTTCCCCCATCCCATGCCCATCCTCTCTGCAGGAAACCGCATCATCATGGGCAAGAGCCACGTCTTCCGCTTCAACCACCCCGAGCAGGCTCGGCAGGAGCGCGAGCGGACGCCGTGCGCGGAGACCCCCGCAGAGCCCGTGGACTGGGCCTTCGCCCAGAGGGAGCTGCTGGAGAAGCAAGGCATCGACATGAAACAGGAGATGGAACAGCGGTGAGAGCGCGGGCTGAGCTGCCTGGAGCTGGGTGTTCACCTCCAGGCTGGTCATCCCCTCCTTCCCTGTTTCCACCCAGGCTCCAGGAGCTGGAGGATCAGTACCGGCGGGAGCGGGAAGAGGCGAATTACCTTCTGGAGCAGCAGAGGCTGGTAGGTGGCTGGGTCATGGCTCCTCAGGCTGCCCAGGCATGGCTGAAATCCTGGCAGATGTTTGTGTGGAGTGGATTGGTGCTCTAAAAACAAGGGCAAATCTCTTGTTCCTGGAGTTGTCACAAGCGCTGATCCAGAGGAGGGGAGGCTGTGTTCCTGCAGGGGAGAGGAGTGTGATGCAGCAGCATGGAGGAAGGACACAGCAGTGGGTTGCATCACCTCTCTCCCTGTTTCCCCCAGGACTATGAAAGCAAACTGGAGGCTTTGCAGAAGCAGATGGATTCTAGGTATTACCCTGAGGCAAATGAGGAGGAGGAAGAACCTGAGGATGAAGGTAAGGGCTGGGAGCCACCATGAGGTTTGGATGCTCTCTGTGGGAGCATGAAGAGCGAACTGTGGATCAGTGTCCTGGTGGTGGGGTGACTGTCCCTCCATGTCCCCACAGTGCAGTGGACAGAGCGGGAATTCGAGCTTGCCCTCTGGGCCTTTAGGAAGTGGAAGTGGTACCAGTTCACCTCCCTCCGTGACCTGCTCTGGGGCAACGCGATCTTCCTCAAGGAGGCCAATGCCATCAGCGTGGAGCTGAAAAAGAAGGTGGGTGGCTGGTGGGTGGCTCCTTTCTGCCTTGCTGCAGCACCCACGAGAACTGAAGTGCTGAGGAGAGGTCACCAGAGGCAGGAAGTGAAGCCTTCTGCCCTGCCAGGTCTCACCAGCCCCTGTGCCCTGTGCAGGTCCAGTTCCAGTTCGTGCTCCTCACGGACACGCTGTACTCGCCCCTCCCTCCCGACCTGCTGCCTCCCGACGCTGCCAAGGACCGGGAGAAGCGCCCATTCCCCAGGACCATTGTGGCTGTGGAGGTGCAGGACCAGAAGAACGGAGCAACACATTACTGGACCCTGGAGAAGCTGAGGTGGGTGAGAGGTGGCTGTGCCAGGAGGGTTTGGGTGCCCACAGCCCCTGTGTCTCACTGCCACCATCGGCGTCCCCTGTCCCTGCAGGCAGCGCCTGGACCTGATGCGTGAGATGTACGACCGAGCAGCAGAAGTGCCTTCCAGTGTCATTGAGGACTGTGACAATGTGGTGACTGGCGGGGACCCTTTCTACGACCGCTTTCCCTGGTTCAGGCTGGTGGGCAGGTGAGCGCTTTGGCTCCTTGGAGGCGTGGCTGGGACCCAGAGATGTCCCACAGGAGGACGCTCCGCCAGCGCCGCCCGCCGCGCGTGGGGCGTTCATCCCCGTGGGGCACGGTGTGGTGGCTGCCAGCACCCCGAGGGACCCACGAGCTGCTGCCTGCCATAACCCAGTGCTGGGAGCCATGGGCTCCAGGCGTGGGGGGTGCTGGTGGCTGCCCAGCAGGCAGGACTCGTGTGCCGTGGTGGCAGTGGTGAGTGTCCCTGTGCAGCGCCGGTGTCTGAGCGTCTGTCTGTGCCGTCTGTGCCGCGCATCTCCGTGCGCTTCCTGCACGCCGGACCCAAGGCTGCAGGGCCAGCAGAGAAGAGGGGCTGGAGAAGGCTGGGGCAGGGGGAGCAGGGGCTGAGCTGTGTGGCCTGAAGGTGTTCCCCTGAGCTGCAGCACGAGGAGGGATTCTCTCCAGCAGCAGGGGGAGTGGCGAGAGCCTTTGTGCCACCTGCTCTGTCCCTGCGTTCCCTGCAAAGCCAGCTAAGGGAGTCCCCAACATTCACACTGGTTCCGTGGGTTGCTCTTTTGTCTGGCTGTTGGTGGCTTTAGAGATGCACCAGATGGGCAGGTCTTTGTTCCCAATGTCCCTTGATTTAAGCAGACAAAAAACCCGCCCCAAAACCTAACCAAGAAAAAACAAAACAAAAAAAGCAAAATTCCTGTTCTTTCTGTTTGGAACAGCTGGTGTTAACATGTCTTCTATCTTGTTGTACTAACCTTAGTTCAGATATCTCTGGCTGCAACAGCTCTCCTCTTTTCAACACATGCATGAGCGAGCGCATGGCTGATCTCACCCCCTCCCCTACCTTCTCGAACCCCGACTCCGACATCACCGAGCCTGCTGACGAGCAGCACCAGGGGCAGGAGGAGGAGGAGGAGGAGGAGGAGGACCTGGAGGAAGACATCTTTCCGGAGTGCCCGCTGTGTGATGGCCGGGATCCATTTTACGACCGCTTCCCCCTGTTCAGTTTAGTAGGAAGGTTGGTGAGGTTTTAGGAGAGCATGCCGGGAAGGACCTAGCTCTTTCGCATGAGGGAGCTGCCTTTGGACACGACTCCCACCTCCGGGGCATCCCGGAGGTGCAGGGGGTGGCCGGCCGGGATTGCCTGAGGTTCCCACTGAGGTAGGGCTGTGAGAGGCACAGCGTGGTGAGGGATGGCAGGGGAAGGGGGATGGTCCTTCCTTTGTGTGGGTGCCTTTTTGGGAGAGCCCCTGGGAAGGGGAGCTCTGCTGTGTCTCCAACAGCAGAGGAAACAGGGGAGCCACCTGGGGGGCTTGGTCCTGGGCATTTCTGTCCCCATCCCACCTGGCTTGGGATGACCCTGTGGTGCTGCTGACTGGGGACACGCAGGCACTGTTTTCCCTGGAAAACACAGGTTTTCCCTGTGTGCCTCTGGGACTGGCTTGGCTATCCCAGCTGTGTTGGTCAGTGTGAGCCCCCCTGAATTGGAGGCTTGGATGTCCCCAGGTGGTTGTGGGAGATGAAGCTGAGGGGAGTGAGAGGAGAGCTGAGTGCAGAACAAAGAGCCAAAAGCAGTATTTGCTCTTTCCAGCTCTAGCCAGTGCTTGGCTTGGGGCCATACCTGCCAGCTGGGCATAGGAGATGTCCAGGGAGGTTGTGGGGATCTGGGTGTAGGCTCCAGCTCCTCTTTAGCTGGAGCTGAGGACAAGAAACTTTGATTTCTCATACCTGTTGGCTGGAGACCCCCTTGGGCTCCATCAGTCTTAGCCAGGAGAAGCCCACCAGCTGCCCCAAATCTGGCTGTGCCACCAAACCTGGAGCCATCTGCCCGTCCCTAGAATGGTATGAGGAGCTGCCAGCTTTCTGTGGGGTTTTCACAGAAGAGAAAAGGTTTCCCAGCACCAGGAGCTGTTCTGAGAGCCTTTGCCTCAGGCAGGGGCTCCTCTTCCTCTGTGTGCCAGAGCCAGGCAGCGTGGTGGGAAGGAGGGAGCAAAGCAGGCAGAGAGGGTGGAGGTGGGGTAAGAGTCCTGCAGCCTCAGACCGAAAGAGCTGGGTTCTTCCCCTTTTATTTTCTTTTTTCCTTTTTCCTTATTTAAAAGAAAAAAAAATCAAAACAACCCCAAAACTCTCAAGGGCACCTCAAAAAACCAAATCAGGCCCTGTGGCAGCGGCCCCACTCCATGCCGGGGCCGTGTTCCCCAGAGCTTGGTGCCTCCTGACTTCTTTTGAGTCTGCCCTGGGTTTGGCTCCCCGCGCAGCAGCTCCGCCGGCCACATTTCTTGTGAAGTGTGCTTGGATTGGTTTATGATTGGATCCTTGTCTTCCATTTTTTTCTTTCTTTTCTCTCCTCTCTTTCTCCTTCTCTCCTTCTCTCCTTCTCTCCTTCTCTCCTTCTCTCTTTCTCTCTTTCTCTCTCTCTCTCCTCTATTTCTCTCTTTCTCTCTTTCTCTTTCTCTCTCCTCTTTCTTTCTCCTCACTTTCTCTCTTCTCTCTTTCTCTCTCCTCTCTTTCTCTCTCCTCTCTTTCTCTCTTTCTCTCTTTCTCTCTCTTTCTCTCTTTCTCTCTTTCTCTCTTTCTCTCTTTCTCTCTTTCTCTCTTTCTCTCTTTCTCTCTTTCTCTCTTTCTCTCTTTCTCTCTTTCTCTCTCCTCTCTTTCTTCTCTCTTTCTCTCTCCTTCTCTTTCTCTCTCTTTCTCTCTCTCTCTCTTTCTCTCTCTCTCTCATTCTTCCTCTTCCTCTTCCTCTTCCTCTTCCTCTTCCTCTTCAATTTTTTTAATTTTGGTTATTTTAAGGGTTTTTTTATTCTTTTTTAGCTGCTGGCTCTATCTCTTCAAAGCTTTAGCAAAAATTGGGGTTATTTCACTTTCGTCTTCCTTTGGAAAGGCTTTTCTTTGATCTGAGCATGCCATCTTTGCACCTCACCAATCTTGTGGTTAGTGTCCCTGCCCTCCTTCCTCTAGTGACACACTTGTCCCCCTCCTCCCTGCCTGCCCCACCTCCTTCCCACTCTTCCCTGCCCTCTCCAGCCCTCTGCTTCCACTCCAGCTGCCCTGTGATTTCGGGTGGGTGGGCACACACAGATCCCTGCGCTCCGGAGGGCTCTCTGTGCTCACAGGGCTCTGCCCCAGGCATCAGGTCCCACTGGGAAGCCCTGGCATGGTCTGACCACTTGTTCCCAGTGGCGTCTGGGCCCATCAGGAGATAAAGATTTGGCATCACCTGCTTCCACAACTTGAGTCCTTTGAGATGCTTTTGGTAGAAAAAGCCTCGAGGAGCAATTGAAGGTCAATGGGAGCCACCACAGCAGGGAGACTCTCCGGACTTGGGGGTTGGGGTGCAAGTGCAGGGCTGCAAGAGCACTTTGGAGTGCCATTGGATATGAAGATCCCTGTGAGGCTGGGATGCCCTGAGCAGCACAGCAGTGCCTGGAGGTGCAACCCTCTCGGGAGCCTCCTGAAGCAGAGATGTCCTGGCCAGCCCCCAGCACCATCCTGCCCCACTGCACATGAAGATGCTGGCAGGTGTCACAGGGAGAGGTGCCAGGCACCCCACGCCCCACCTTGCTGGAAGTGGTGCTGCCAGCTCACACTTTTGGCAGGGAGCTCAGTGCCAAAGGTGACCTGTCACTGCGGAGGGTACAGCGTGCCACCATGGCCACAGCTGGATGACCACTGGAAGCTGGCAGGGAGGTGGAGGGAGGCAGCAAGAGGACCCAAAACCCTTGGGAAGCAGAGAGCAGTGGCTGACAGGAGGTGCTGACAGAGGCATGGTGCAGCCATCGTGTTGGACTCTGTCGTGGCACCTCGCTGTGGTGGCATTGGTAACCTGGGTGCTGCAGAGGAGAGCAGGGAGGCTCAGACTGGCCAGGCAGGTCCATCTCTGTGACCTGGCAGGTGGCCCAGGACCCTTCACCCTACATGTGAAGGGATGGGGAGGGGGGATGCAGACCCTGATGCTGCCAAGCCACACCATGCAGCCTCCCTCCCAGTGGTCTCCAACGCTGCGGGCAGAGCCAGGGCCATGAACCCCCAGCAGGTTGACCTCTGGAGGTCCAGGCCCTTGTCCTCTAACCTCCTTCACTCCTGACAGCCTCCAGATCCCTTTTCCCCCTTCCTTCCCCCTGTCTTGCCCTGTCCTCCCCATGGTGACTCTGCAGCCGTGCCCCAGTCGTGTTGCAGCACCTCTTGCCCAAGTTCTCCAGCTCTCTACCACACAGAAGGTTCTCTCGCCCTGCGGCTTCATGGTGGCACCAGCGCAGCCCTCTCCCCTCCTGCCTGCCAGGGAGGCGACAGTCGGGGAGGTCTGCCAGCCTGGTGTGTTCTGTGGCGTTGTCCCCGGCGTGTGCCACCCTCCTGCCCGCCCTCCTGCCCGCGGCACGCTGCCTGCCCGCTGCCCCAGCCCCTCCGCCTGGCCCTGGCTGCCTTCTCTTTAGTTTTGCTTTGCAGCGCTGCGGTCGCGCCCCGAGCAGTGACCTGGGATCCCGGCCGCTGCCGGCCACGCCAGCCGTGCCTGGGCACCCGCGGGTGGGAGCAGTGACCGCTGTCCCCCCTGTTGTGTGTCCCCCCCTTCCCTGGCAGGGCCTTCGTCTACCTGAGCAACCTCCTGTACCCCGTGCCCCTGGTGCACCGCGTGGCCATCGTCAGCGAGAAGGGCGAGGTGAAGGGCTTCCTGCGCGTGGCTGTGCAGGCCATCTCAGGTAGGAGGGGACCCCCACCCCACAAAATGCGCCCCTTGCACCCCCTGTACCTCTGTGCTGCTCACCCCGGTGCCTCCTGCAGCGGATGAAGAAGCCCCTGACTACGGCTCTGGTGTGCGGCAGTCGGGGACGGCCAAGATCTCCTTTGATGACCAGCACTTTGAGAAGGTGAGGTGGGGCCGGCTCTTGGTGGGTGCCCTTGGACCCCAGATCCCTGCCTGCCACCTCAGTGCTTCCATAGGTTCCCCCAGGCTCCTAGAGGTGGAGGGAAAGGAAAATGTTCTTGGTCCACCAGGCAGACCAAGACCTCAGGCACCCACCGGTGCAGTCTGCACTCGCCCACGTCCCAGGGGGCTGCCAGGGGTGGGAGAGGAGAGCTGGAGGTGCCTGGGTGCTTGGGATGCTGGTGGTGGTGCAAGCAGGAGCACCCTGGGGCCCCCCAGCATCCCTGAGCTGCTCTCCTGGCACAGTTCCAGTCAGAGTCGTGCCCGGCTGTGGGGATGTCTCGCTCGGGGACCTCGCAGGAGGAGCTGCGCATTGTGGAAGGCCAGGGGCAGGTCAGCGACGTGGGGCCCTCTGCTGATGAAGTCAACAACAACACCTGTGCAGGTGAGGAGATGTGACAGGAGCTGTGACAGGAGCTGTGACAGGCAGGTTGGGAGGGGATCCCTGCCCCCAGCCTCTGGCACCCTCCCCGGCATTGAGAGCCCACTGCTCCAGTGAGGGGCTGCTGGCAGACAGAATCACGGAATCACAGAGTCAGCTAGGCTGGGAAAAGCCTTGGAGATCACTGGGTTCAACCCAGGACCTGACACCACCTTGTCAGCTTCCATGACACTGAGTGCCACATCCAGGCTTTTCTTGAAAAGTGTTTTCTTAAAAAACACTTCCAGGGACAGTGACTCCGCCACCTCCCTGGGCAGCCCCTTCCAATGTTCAATCACCCTTTCTGTAAAGAACTTTTTCCCAATGTCCACCTGAACTTCCCCTGGTGCAGCGCAAGGCTGTCCTGTCACTGGTTACCTGGGAGAAGAGCCCAATCCCCACCTGACCACACCCTCCTTTCAGGTGGTTGCAGAGTGTGATGAGCCCTCCCCTGAGCCTCCTTTTCTCCAGGCTAAACAATCCCAGCTCCCTCAGCTGCTCCTCACAGGATTTGTATTCCAGACCCTTCACCAGCCTTGCTGCCCTTCTCTGGATACACTCCAGCATCTCAATGTTGTTCTTAAATGTTGCTAACACTGAGGGGAAGACATCCTGCCTTGCTAAGGGTCTCCTCCTCCTCCCTGCAGTGACCCCAGAGGATCTTCTGGACAGCCCAGAGAAGCCTGCCCCAGATGGGCCACTGGAGGTGGCTTTGGACCACCTGAAGCTGGGCAGCATCTTCACTTTCCGTGTGACAGTCCTGCAAGCCTCCAGCATCTCCGCAGAATACGCTGACATCTTCTGCCAGTTCAAGTGAGCCCCTAGGGCCCCCCAGCCCTGCTTCTTCCACCAGGCTCCAGCCATCACCTGGGAGCTCGTGGTGAATTTGGGAAGTTTCCTCCACCTCTGAGCCCTTTGTTGTTGGGGAGGCAAAACCAAGGGCTGTGAAATCTGCCCAAGCACTTGTTTAATCACTGGCAAAAGGCAAGGAGAGACTCCTGCCAGCTTCAGGGAGTCCTGTGCCAGCCAAGAGTGCAGACAGCAGCTCTAGAGGGAATAGGCTCTTGTTGTGGTCCTTTGCTGTCACTCCCCTCCCTGCTCTGGCATGTCCCCATCCCACAGCCCCTGAGCAGCCTTCCTTCCCTCCACAGCTTCATCCATCGCCATGACGAGGCCTTTTCCACAGAACCCTTGAAGAACACAGGACGAGGGCCACCCCTGGGCTTCTACCACGTCCAAAATGTACGTAGCCCTCTTCTACCACTCCTCTGCTCCTGCAGCTGCTGGGGTCTCTGCAGGGCCATTGGCTGGACCCTCTCCCAGGGAAGCAGCTTCCTCCTGGCTTTCCCAACCCCTCAGACACCCAGCTAATCCAGGCTTAGACATGGTGGATATGCAGGAAAAACACCAAAAGCTGCTGTTGTCCACCTGAAAAGGCTGGGATGTCACTGCAATGGGGAGAGCATCCCTGAAGCTGGGGAGGAGTGGGTGAGGGATGCAGGGGACCAACAATCTTACACCCTTCCACATCCCAGGTGCTGTTTCTATCCCCTTTCCCAGCCAAACTGCACCATCAGTGGCTCAGCAGCTCTTTCTCTTCCAGATTGCTGTGGAGGTGACAAAATCTTTCATCGAATACATCAAGAGCCAGCCAATTGTGTTTGAGGTGTTTGGCCATTACCAGCAGCACCCCTTCCCACCTCTCTGCAAGGATGTCCTGAGGTGGGCACATCTGGGCCACCCCAGCCCCCAGCTGTGTTAGGGGTGGGCTGCCTGGGGGCCCAGGGTGTCCCCAAGGCATGGGTGGGGCTGGCTGGGGCTGGGGGTCCCTGGGGATGCTGTAACCAAGCTGGTTCTGTCTGCAGCCCACTGAGGCCGTCCCGACGCCACTTCCCCCGTGTGATGCCACTCTCCAAACCAGGTAGGGAACCTGGACTCCTACTCCCATTTAGGGTGGGTGTGCCCTTCCCCTGAGGGACCAGTTAGGACCCCAGAGGCACCACAAAATGTACTGTGGGCACAGCACTCAAAAGCCCTGGACACCATTTCCTCAATACTCAACAGATGGAAAGCCCCCATCTCACCTCCTGCACAGCAGCAGGGAGGAGGTTCCTTGCCCTGGGTGGCTCAGGTGGGCACCCAGCCCCACTGTCCCACAGGGATGGCAGGATCTTTGCTGTGCACGGCTGCTGAGCCCCCAGCTGGGGGGGTTTGGCTGTACAGTCAAACACCAGCACAGGGAGAACCTCCCCTGGTGGTTCCAGGGCAGCAGCACTGGGTGTGTTGGGATGTGTCCATGCTGACACTGCAGGCACAGTGGGATGGCTCACACCAGTGATCAGCAAGGTCCCTGGGATGAGGCTCTTGTTGCTGCCTCTGCATGTGCCCTGAGTTCCCCTCCTGCTCTGCCCTTTCCCTGACTCATTCCAAGCGCCAGCAGCAGGCTCAGCCTCTCACCTGTCTTTTGTGACCCACTGCAGTGCCTGCCACCAAGCTGAGCACCATGACTCGGCCCAGTGCTGGCCCCTGCCAGTGCAAGTACGACCTGATGGTCTTCTTTGAGATCTGTGAGCTGGAGGCCAACGGAGAGTAAGTGAGGGAGGGAGAGGAGAGGGAGAGGGAGAGGGAG
>VXBR01001727.1:1893-14266 GCA_013400215.1 Cisticola juncidis | reverse complement strand
GAGGGAGAGGGAGAGGGAGAGGGAGAGGGATTTGCCCAGTGCTCAGCACCTCTGGGCAGGCCGGCAGGACTCTGTGTCATGCTGCAATCCTCTCTTCCAGCTACATCCCTGCTGTTGTGGACCACCGTGGTGGCATGCCATGCCATGGGACCTTCCTCCTTCATCAGGTACTTTCTGCCCAAGGTGCTGTCCTGGCTGACTCCTGCTGGGACCTGTGTTAACTACTGTCCCTTCTCTCTGGCCTCGTGGGTCTCAGGGCATCCAGAGGAGAATCAGTGTCACCTTGGTGCATGAAACAGGCAGCCTCATCCGCTGGAAGGAAGTGCGGGAGCTGGTTGTGGGTAAGCCAAGCCAGCCCCCAGCCCACTGAGCTCCCAGCCATCCTCTCACACCGTTTCTTGCCCACACTCCCATGTTCCCATGTGGAGCTTTATGCCTTGTCTCACCTCCTGCCCTGCAACAGTAAAGCGGTGGCTGCCTGGCAGGTGACACTGGGACACTGCTTGGGCAGGACACCTCAGCCCCTGCCACAGGAGCTGGACCAGGATCTCTGGTGCTGAGTGGCCAGCAGTGGGCTGAATGGCCAGGGGGGCTGCAGGCAGGCAGGCAGTCTGCCCCTGCCCTCATGGGAACCCTCCCAGGGCCACTGCCTGTCACCTCAGAGGCAACTCCATGCTGTGTTTGCAGGTCGAATCCGGAACACCCCAGAGGCAGACGAGTCCCTCATCGACCCCAACATCCTGTCCCTGAACATCCTCTCCTCGGGGTACATCCACCCCTCCCAGGATGACCGGTGCGTGGTGCTCTTTTCCCTGCTCTTCCCTTGCTGTGGTGAGGGATGGAGGGGTTGAGTAGCAGGCCCTCTCCCCTGGCAGGCTCTTGGCCCTTCTGCTGACCCACTGCTGCCTTGAGGCAGGGTTTTTCTGAAGCTGCACCCTTTTCTGAAGGGTCTTGGGGTACAGGGCTGCCAACCCCCTTCCTCCTCCTCCCCCGGGCCTTGCTGTGCTGGGGAGTGCACTAAAGGGAATTTGTGTGTGGGTCCTGCTCTCTGCTGCTGGCTGTGATGGGCTGGCACAGTGAGGCAGCTGGTGCTGATCCAGGAGGATGTCCCAACTCCATGGCTAGAGGGGAGGGCTGTTTGTCCTGTGTCCCAAAGAAATTGCTGGAAAGGACACTTGGCACCCATGGCGGATCCCTATCTGTGTGTAAGGAATGCAGGAAAGCCATTCCCACCCACTGTGGGTGACTTCAGGGATGCCCATCCCTTCTGTCATAGAACCACAGAGTGGTTTGGGCTGAAAGGGACTTTAAAGATAACCACATTCCAAAGCCCCTGCTATGGGCAGGGACACCTTCCACTAGACCAGGTTGCTTAAAGGTGTCCCCACAGTAGGTTTGGTGGGGTGTGAAAGAAGTGGGACCAAAAGATTTTTATTTCCAAAATCTCCCTGTGTGAGTCCTGCAGTGGCAGGAGGAGTCATAAGCAGAGCTGTCCTCTGCACCAGGGCTACTGGTGGAACTCGGGGGACTGGTGGAGGTCTCTGGCCAGAATGTGTGCATGAAGGCAGCTGCAACAAGACTGGGATGGTCGTTGCCAGCACTGGGAGCAGCAGGACTGGTCCTTGGCTGTGTGTGTTGTGGTCACTGGTGTAGGAACCTCCTGGCAAGGAATGGGGACCACTTCTTCCTTCATCTGCTTTGTGATCACCACTGTCCCAAGGCAGGGTGTTTTTGGGGAATGATGGGGGTCTGGATAGGATTTGGTACCCTGAGCACTCTCAGGGCAGCTCCTGGACATGGCAGAGCAACCAGGGCAGAGTATCTGGGCAGCAGAGGCGAGTCCTGGGGTCAGCACACGTGCACGTGTGGGATCAGGAGACTTTGTCACAGCCTTGGGGGTACAGAAGGAGGCCAGATGGAGATGGCCAGATGAGGAGGGCCCAGGCCAGTGGTGGTTTCTTTGCTGGGAGCTGGGTGGCTGTGGCACCTGTGGGCTCCTGGGGCTGCTCAGTTTTTTGTTGGTTCACGATGTGTTTGGTTCTCTGGTCCCAGATGCAGCCATATGGGATCTTCAGCATGCCTGAGGTAGCCTGGCAGGAGGGATGTCCCTCCTGCTCTGCCTTCTGCCCCGTGAGTCCTGCAGGACAAGGGGACACAGCTCGGGCTGGGGGGATACTTGGGGTGTGGAGAGAAGCGTGGAGACTGAGGGCCCATTTGGGGGCGCAGAGCGGTGCACGTGTCATATCTGTCCCACATCTGTCCCATGGAGCCTGCCCCCTGTGAGGCAGGGGGAGGAGGGGTGGCCAGCTGCCTGCAGGGCTCTAGCTGCCATGCCCCCCACCTCCACTGCATTCTTCACATGCATTCTTCACCCTGCAGCTGTGAGGACAGGCAGAAGCAAGGCAGAGAGCAGAGCCAGTGCCCACTTCACCCTCCTCCCAGCCGCTTGCGCTCCCCGCTTTGCTGCCTTGTGCCACGCAGCCTCCATTGCCTGGAGCAGCCCTGGCTTCCCCTCTGCAGCCTCCCAGCGCCCCGGAGCCCCTCAGGAAGAGGCTGGGAGAGCAGTTCAGCTCTCTCCTCAGCACGCAGCCGCCCCTGCATCGAGCGCCCAGGGCGGAGTCGCGGGGGGCAGCGCCTCGTGTCCCCCCTCGCTTCCCTCAGCTGCTACTGCCCATCTAAGCCCACACTAACCATGTGATTGTTTTGTGTTTTTGCAGGCAGTTTCTTGATTCGGATATGCCTAGGTATTATTTGTTTCCATTGGTTTTTTTTCCACCCTTCCTTCTTCTCTCCTTTCTTTCTTTCTTCCCCCTTGCCTCGGCACGCTCACTCCCGCCAGAGGCAGCACTTGGACATCCAGCCCCTCATCCCTTCACATGCCCCATCCCTCCTCCCTCCTGCGCTGGCACCTCTTGCTCACTCGACCCCTTTTGCTGTTCGTTTGGGCCACGCTCTGGCTGGCTGCCGCTCCCCCTCGCACGCCCGCGTCTCCATTGCCTGATTTGGGTTTAATTCTTGCTTTTCAACTTCGCTACTCTCCCATCTTTCCTGGCATCTGGCACCGAGTGTGCCAGACCCTCCATTGTCTCCTGCCCCAGCCCCAGCTCAGCCCCTGGTGCTGCTTGGAGTAGCTGCAGGGCTGGTGAGGACAGTGGAAGTTTTGGGGCTTGTCCTGCCCTTTCCTGGGCACCTGGTAATGAAGCAGCGCTGCAGTTGGTGTGGCAGCAGCTGCCCACGCTGTGCACGGTTGTCCTGTGTGTGTAGGTGTGACATACAGGTGTGTCTGTATGCAGGTGTGACATGGGTGCAGATGTGGCACAGACTGTTGTACCCCTGTGTAAAGGGGTGGTGGCTGTTTGGGGACTTCAGGCTTCAGCTGGGAGCACTGGTGAGCCTGGAATATGCACAAGAGGTGCCAGATGTGTGGATGTGCCACCAGCCTCTGGGTGGGAGCATTGTTGAGGCCTCAGGGAAGGGCCCACCATGGTTGCCCATGGCAGAAGAAGAGGGGCATGTGCCTGGGAGACAAGGGATGGAGTGTCCCGCGTCCTGGCACTTTGTGCCTGAATGTTGTCCTCCCTACCAGCACCTCAAAGCTGGTCATGCTCCGAGATATCCGAGGGCAGAGCTGTACCTGCAGCAGCATTCTGTCCCCTCCCAGGGTGCAGGGAAGTGGATTCATTGATTCAGCCCTCCAATGCAAGATGTGGGTTCACAGTCGTGCTGCCTATGGTCTGTCAGCACACTGATGCTTTCCTTGTGGACCAGGGGATGGGCCAAAGTCACCTGCTGTGTGAGTGGCAGTGGGATGTCTCATCCCCCAGCTAGCACTGTCCCAGGGGACTGAGCTGGGTGGAGCTCCTTGCTCTGGGATGGCACAAGGGCAGAGTTAAAGGCACAGGGAGCACATGTGCTTCCCTCCCAGCTGCTGGACCATGAGGAAGGCGGGAGGCAGAGGGTTTTCACCCAGGCTGGTAAGCCTCTGCCTGCCCTCGCTGAGCTCCTTTTGGTTCCCTTTTTGTGTTCAGCCAGGCCGGAGCTCCCCTGGCCAGCGGTGCTATTATGTGCGAGCCCCTTCCAGAGGGGCTCTTCTGACCTGTCGTTTCTCTGTGTGTGTACATGTGTGTGTTTGTCCTTGGGTCACCTTCCACTTATAGCATTTCGCTGGGAAATGACACTAGGTATTTCACGCGCACCTGCTCGGTCTGGTCCCTCCTGCTTTTCTCTTTTTCCCCTTTGCCTCCTCCCTATGCTTTTTGCTCTTTCTCCCCTCCCCTGAGGCTCCTCTTCTCCTCCTCCTCCTCCTCGGGGAGAGCTCTTTTCTTAAGCAACCTGTGTCTGCAAAGCAATCCTTCGCCTTGGCTGTGTCCCACGCCGGTGGGGTTTTGTGTTTTGTACACCTTTTGAAAGTGTCACTCTCCCTCTTCTTCCAACGTGGGGGAAGTCCAGAACCTCTCCCTACTCCCGCTGGCTGCCCTGGCTCTTGTTAGAAGTGCTCCTCAGCCACCTGGATGCTGCATCAGGGACGTGCTGAAGTGTTCTCATTGAGATCTGGCTGAACCACAGCTTCCTGAGGATGCTCAGGCGGGAGCCGGGGCCGCAGCAGCTCTGGGCGGTTTTGGGGAGTGGGTGCACCATAAAGCCAAGGCTGACCCGGGAGGGAGCCCAGTGTGGTGCAGGGGGTGAAACGGGGCCAGAGCCACCTCACCAGAGGCCACCTCCTGCTTCCTCACCCTTGGTTGCTCTACCCAGGGAGGGCAGCTGCCACTCTTGATCTGGGTGAGCTGTGCCATCATCTCTGGGGTCCTGTAGGCTTGGGTGAGTGGGACCAGGTGTCCCCTGCTCCTTCTCCCAGCCTGGGAGCCATGGAAAACACAGCAAAGGGGCCTGAGGCAGCAGAATGGGAATGGGGCTGGCAATGAGGGTAGAGCAAGAGCCAGGGGAGACAGCCTGACAGGGGCCAGCCACCAAACCATGGTCCCCAGCTTCTCACTGGGGCCCAGGGCTGGCAGACAGGGCAGTCCTGGGGAAGGGGCCCTGGCTGGTGGGGGGGCTGTGCTCCCAGAGGTGTACTGGCAGCACACCCCCAGTGCTGAGCATCCTCCCTCCTTCCCCTTCTGGCCACCATCACCCAAATGGCAACAGCCGCTCTTGGCAGGGACTGGGAGGTGCTGTGCCCCAGCCTGGATGGCGGGGACTGACCCGGGTGCACTGGGGGTGGCAACCCCTGCTCCGAACACAGGGGTGGGGCATGAACCCTCCCTCGCCCTCCTTTGCCTTCCTAGCCTGCTCTGCCTTGCCTGCACCCCGAGACCCCACTCCTCCTGCGGTCCCTCCTCCCCAAAACCCCAGTCCATTGACCATTTCAAGGGTGCCGTGTCCTCTTCCCACCATGCCTTGTGCCCTTTGCCTTGAGCCTGTGTCCTCTGGAGTGGCTGTCCCCATCCGTCCCCACTGCGCATGTCTGTCTGTGTGTCCTTGCAGGCCTGCTGCAGCGCTGTGGGGGGGACAATGACATCTCCTTGCTCGCTTGCCAGGGGTTTGAGGGAGGTTGTTTTACTGGCCCTGCTGGGTTTTTTTGGCAGGACTTTCTACCAGTTTGAGGCGGCGTGGGATAGCTCCATGCACAACTCGCTGCTGCTCAACCGTGTTACCCCTTACCGGGAGAAGATCTACATCACCCTGTCAGCCTACATCGAGGCAAGGACCTTGGTTGGGGTCACAAAGTCTGGTATTTCCCTGCTGTTGGGGTGCAGCCAGTGTGAGCCCTTCCTTAGCCAGTGCTTATGGGGTGCAGGGTTCAACTTGATGCTTTGGGGCCATGTGGGACCCCAGGACTGGAGCCTGCTGGGCACAGGGGTGGGAGAGACCTGCTGGGCTGCCACCCTGCAGCACCTCTGATGCCTCCCTCTGCTCTCCTGCAGATGGAGAACTGCACTCAGCCCGCCGTCATCACCAAAGACTTCTGCATGGTTTTCTACTCCCGGGATGCCAAACTTCCTGCCTCACGCTCCATCCGCAATCTTTTTGGCAGCGGCAGCCTGCGGGCTTCTGAGAGGTACCAGGACGCTCCTTTTGGGGACAGGAGAGTCATCACCTAGAGACTGGAGCTTTTCTAGGGCATCCCAGCAGCCTGGCTAAAAAAAAATGGGGTGTGGGGATGGGACAAAGCCAGTAATGCTTCATCTCTCTGTGTTCACAGCAACCGCGTGACAGGAGTCTACGAGCTCAGCCTCTGCCGCGTTGCTGATGCCGGCAGCCCAGGTGGGTGCCACGCCTCTGCCCAGGTATTCAGCTGGGGCAGGGAAGCACAGCCAGGCCTTTGGGTTAGGGGCTGTGTGTCTGTCCCCCCAGCTGTGTGTCTGTGCCCACAGGAATGCAGAGACGGCGCCGGCGTGTGCTGGACACCTCTGTAGCCTACGTCCGGGGAGAGGAGAACCTGGCTGGCTGGCGGCCCCGCAGTGACAGCCTCATCCTTGACCATCAGTGGGAGCTGGAGAAACTCAGCCTTCTGCAGGAAGTGAGAGTCTGGGCTAGAAATGGGCTGAAACTCTGCCATTCACACTGGTGCTGGGGGGAATTCCCCACCTGGCTGGCACAGCCGTGTTGGCTGTGGCAAGAGGCAGGAATGGGGCTGTGCTGCTGGTACTCCTGTGCATCACTGCCAGCCAGGTCCCAGCAGATCCAAAGCTAATGAGTAAACGGGATTAAGGGGGCCTGGGTATGGGGAAGAGGGCCACCCCTGAGCCTGAGTGCCTGTGCCCAGGTGGAGAAGACAAGACACTACCTGTTACTGCGCGAGAAGCTGGAGACCACCCAACGCCTGGGCATGGAGAGCCTGTCCCCCTGCTCCAGCGAGGATTCCGAGTCCCGAAGCACCTCCTGCATCTCCTCCCCGCTCTCTGCTGACGGGGCACCCGAGGGCCGCACCTCTCCCCCTGAGACCCCCAGCGAGAGGCAGAAGGAACTGGCTGTGAAGGTAGCACCCTGCAGCAAACCAAGCTTGTGGGGATGAAGCCAGGAAGTGGCTTTTACAGGGGGCTGGGGATTGTGGCAGGAGAAAGCCCAAGGGGAGTGGGAAGTGGGATGTGCCTCATGCCCCACTGTCCTCCTCCTCTCTCTGCAGTGCTTGCGCCTGCTCACGCACACCTTCAACAGAGAATACAGCCACAGCCACGTCTGCATTAGCGCCAGTGAGAGCAAGGTACTGCTGTAGGACCAAGGAGGGATGTGTGGCTGGCAGGGGAACAGCAGGGTGGGGCCATATGGGCACTATGGCACAAGTCATGCCTCCTCTGGGGTGTCTGCTCCCTCTGCCTCCTCTGGTTTTTCCCAGAACTGGTGGCTCTCAGGACTATGCCAGGAGAGGACCCTGCCAGCCAGGGGTCTTGCCTCTCCCTGTCTGAGCAGGAGCCTGCTCCTGTCCATGGCCTGGCTTTGTGCAGAAGCTCTAGTTCACACCTCCATTACTCCACAGCTGTCTGAAATGTCTGTAACCTTGATGAGAGACCCTTCCATGCCAGCTCTTGGGGTCCCCACTCTCACCCCCTCCTCGACCTGCCCATCACTGGTGGAAGGATGTTACAATGCCATGGAGGTCAGGTAAGAAGCTGGCTGGGAGATTCTGGTGACATATCCCAAGCAGAGCAGCTGTATCACTGGGACACGGTCCTTGTCTAGGGATGTTCCCTAGCCGTCACTCTTCCTATATTCCATCCTCTCCTCCTTCCCCAGACCTCCCCAGGTTTCCTCCAGGGCAGAGAGCCCCGATCTGGAGCCTGTGGTAGAAGGAGAGCAGAAGAAGTCCCCAGCCCGCCGGCCTGAGGAGGAGAAGGAGCCCCAGCGGTTGCTGGTGCCCGACATCCAGGAGATTCGAGTCAGGTAGGAGCAAATGGGGCAGCCAGCAAGGGGAGCACCTGTGGGCAGGGGGTCCATGCCCTGCCATTGCCAGCTCCTCATGGCCTGTATCCCACCTCTTACCTTGATCCCTTCTGCAGTCCCATTGTCTCCAAGAAGGGCTACCTGCACTTCCTGGAGCCTCACACCAATGGATGGGTGAAACGCTTCGTGGTGGTGCGGCGTCCCTATGTCTACATCTACAACTCGGACAAGGATGCAGTCGAGAGGGCCATACTCAACCTGTCCAAGGCTCAGGTGGAGTACAGTGAGGACCAGCAGGCCATGCTCAAGGTAGGGCACTGGGAGCCAGCCCCACCCTGCACAGCCCATTGAGCGAGGGACTGAGGTCTGGCTCTCCCCTTGCAGACCCCAAACACGTTTGCGGTGTGCACCGAGCACCGGGGCATCCTGCTGCAGGCGAGCAGTGACAAAGACATGCACGACTGGCTCTACGCTTTCAACCCTCTCCTGGCTGGATCCATAAGGTACCAGGGGCAGCTGGGGGAAGGGGGGGGGGCACAGAAGCCATTGCTGGGGTGGCTGCAGGCTCCCAGTGCTTTCCATGCTACAGCCCCCAGCCAGGTGTGGGGAGCATCTCCTGTGCAGAGCTGTGCCTGGACAGGCTTTCAGCTGGCAAAACTTGGACCATATTAATTTTGAATTGAGCTTATCCATATTTAAATGCTTCAGTCTAGGGCCAGATTCCAGGTGGTACAGAGGTGGTGTTGTGCTGAGTTCAAAGCAACATCCATGCCTGGCAGGGCCACTGGCCTGTTACAGAGTTTTTGAGACTGTTTAGGAAACTTCCCTGTCTGACCATCCAGGAGCCACTGTGGGAGTCCCACATGCCCACCTGAGCTGGGAGGCCCCTTGCCAGCAGGTGGTTCCAGTGAGCCGACAGGGGCTTGCTTGAGTTCCTCCACATGCTCTGACAAGGTTTCCTAACAGGCTCAGTCACAGGCTTCCCATAGCGGAGTCTCAGACATCTCGATCCTAAAAATAATTCAATCATGGTGCAATAACGAAATAACAGCTGGAGTTGGGTGCCTCTGAGAAAGGCCCCTGAACAAAGGAAACCCTGGGCTTTTAACCCTCTTAGTCTAAGGGCACTCTAAGGACACTAAGTGTCCCTCCCCTGGCTGTGCCGCAGGTCCCTGTGCCCTTTGTTATGCAAACGATCGGCAGTTCACGGACTTGCCTCAGGCTCCCCCCTGCAGCTCAGATCGCAGCTGCACACCCAGCTACCCGCACTAAATGTTTTCATTCCTCAAGACCATCTCATGGGCTTCCTGAGATCACCTCAAGTGGCAGAACTAGGGGAATAGGAATAAGTGCACAGAAATCTATGCTCTGGCTAAAGAGACATTAGTTTCATGTCTCTCCGGCTGTCTGGATTCAAGTATCAGCCTGGAGATAGGACGCTGAACCTGGGAGTCCACACCTCTTCTCATCCACATCTCTTAACACTTTTGTCCCTTGTTTTCCAAATCAGATCCAAGCTGTCCAGAAGGAGAACAGCCCAGATGAGAATCTAACCTGAAAAATACCCTCCACCTCATCCGTCTGCCAACAGGATCAAGATAGCTGATTCTGTCTGAAGACTCCCCATGTTAATATCTGATCTTTCACACCATCTGCTGCCCCAGCTCTCTGCTCCATGGAAGGATCTGTCTTGATTCACAGCTTCACAGGGGAAACACTTCTGTTTGTAGCTGCAAAAGCCTTGGACCCGCCTGGGCAGGATTCCTTGTGCACGTGCCATCTTCTGCCTGTCCCTCCATGGGTGACCTTCATATCACACCATCTAACACTCCAAAAAAGGTCCCTATCAGAGGGGAGGGAGTGAGAAGCGTGGTTTTGGCTAAAAGCTGGTCTTTGATCTAGAGAGATGGGAATGCAGTAAAGTTCAGAGCTGGGAGAGCAGGAGGAATTGCCCTCAGGCAAAGGGAAAGTGGTAATTTAGATGTGGGGTTTCCCTAATTTACCGGTGTTTCTGCAAGAGACAGCAGAGTAAGATCAGGTGTCAGTACTCTAAGATTATATTTATAAAGTATTTATTTCTATTTACATCACAAAAATCCCCTAAGTTGAGTCCTGGCCCCCAGCCAATGCCTCCCCCAGGCAGGGGAGAGCCTTGGTGGCAGGCTGGGGTTCCGGAGATGCCTTCCCCGGGACATCCCTGCCTTGTGCCTGGCAGCAGTGCAGCTCTCACCCTCACTCTATGCCCTTCCCCAACTGTTTGCTTTGCCTTCCCCTACAGCTTAAACTACTCTTCCCCTGAGCAGTGGCCAGACAGCCCACCATGTCTTCCCAAAGAAGGCAATTCCTACCTGTCCCATCTACCTCTGGAAGGGAGGAGCCCACAGTCTCAGCTGGCCAGGGCACCCATGTCCCTGCAGATGGGGCACTGCACTTTGGAGCTTGGTCCTACTGGAGGGAGATGGAGAGCTCTGGGTATGGCTCTGTCTGTCACACCACGCTGGGCTACCCTTTCCAACCAAAAGCACTTAGGCCACCTCCACTATCCTAGCCTGGGACTCCCCAGTGTCTCATCCAAAGGGATTTCCCACTCTTAGGGCAGGATACCAAGGATCCCAACCCTGCAGGGAGTGTGGAGGTTGCAATGGGAAAATTCCCCAGGAGCCACGACTAGGAATGACCATCCCACCCTACAGGATCCTTTTTGCCCTTTCTTAAAAGGGCTTGCACATCCCTTCTTCTCCCTGCAGGATGACAGACTCAAAGCAGATCAAAGGGTGTCAGGGTGGGGAGGGGGCTTCTTTTTTCTGTTATAGCTGGTGTTTTCTCACTCTTCCTCTGCTGCAGAAGCAAGCACCCACCTCCCTCCACCCTGCTTCCATCAGCATGTTAATCTGGGGGCTTCCTGCATCGGAGGTGTTTTTGCTGAAAAGACCTTCTCCTCCAGCCATCACTGCTTCCCACCTCCTCCAGCAGCAGCTCTCTCTTTTCTCCCATCTCTCACCCGTGGTTAGATGTTTTTGTTCAGGGCTTCCCAAGTGGCCAGCAGCATCTGGCACGGCTCTGTGTTGGAAGCCGAGCATCTTCCTCCGTGCATCTCCCAGGCACTCCCCCAGCTCTGCTGTCTCTTGTCCAGCACGGCCGCGCCTTGGCTCTGCCGCACCTCCCTGCACTGTCTGTGGGGTGTGTGTGTGTGTGTGTGTGTGTGTGTGTGTGTGGGACGTGGTGCTGTCTTCTCGTTACACTCGTGTTGTGGGGGGCACGGACACGCAGGGACATGGCAGAGGACTGGAGGCTTGCACTGGCCCCCTTGCTGCATATCAGGCACCCTTTAACTTGGGTTTCAGGTGACAGAAAGAGTTTGGGGATCCTTCTGAGCACATGCTGGTTCTGCCTGGCCTCGCCATAGCTCCTTGGGCATCTTACCCCATAACAACAGCCTAAATCTGCAGTGGGGCTGGTCCTCTCAGCCCAGCTCCCCTGCCCAGGACAAGCTCCCCAGCAAAGTGGGCTATTTTCCTCTCTGTGGTCCTTTTTAGACCTGGAGGCCAACTTGTGCCCTTTCTGTATGAAGAGGGGCCCGCCTGGGGGCACAGAGAGGCTGAGCTGGGGCAGTGCAGGAGCCCAGCATCCTGGCTCCCGTGCTCTGAGCAAGGACTAGTCGGTACCATCCCAAATTTCAGTGTCAGGGGCTAAGGGTGGAGGAACAGGGGGTACCTGAGGGGAGGCACTTCCAGAATGGAGGCAGAGATGGGACCAGTGTCTGTCAGGGACCAGACACCGGTTCACTGGCCGGGGCTGTGTGGTGCTGCCTGTGCCACAGACAAGACGCAGCCAGCTGAAGGGCATCCTCCAGCCGGAGCCGAGCCATGCCTGAGGCCAGCAAACCTGCAGAGCAGGCGGCTCGGCTGGAGGTCGGAGCCGAGGGAAGCAGAGCTGCCCGCTGGATGCGGCACACGGGCCACTTGCCATCGTACCAGCAGCGCTCTGACCAGCACCGCGCTCCTCGTCACGGCCCTGGCAGCCCTCCCCTCAGCAAGGAATGCAAAGCGGAGGTTCAAGCACGACTGTAAGCCCAACGGGAAGGGAAATTCCACAGGGCAGCGGCTGGCACGGAAGGCAGGCGGGCATCGGCGGGCAGGCTGGGGCCAGAGGAGGAGGGAGGCCGCGCCCCCGCTCTCCGGCTCCCGCCGCGCTCCCTGCCATGTGCCAGGGGGGCAGTACCGCGGGTCCTGGCCGTCCGTGCGCACGTGAGGCTTGTTCGGTTCTGAAATAAATGTCGCATTTAACGCAATTCCCGCGCGCTGAGCGTCCTCTCCGGGGTCGGCGGGGTGGCAGCAGGGAGGGGCCAGGCGAGGAGCTGAGGGCAGGAGAGGGGCTGAGGGCTCACGGGGAGCTAAGGGAGGGCGGAGAGCTGAGGGCGGGGAGCTGAGGGCAGGAGAGGGGCTGAGGGCTCACGGGGAGCTAAGGGAGGGCGGAGAGCTGAGGGCGGGGA
>VXBR01001726.1:170114-196065 GCA_013400215.1 Cisticola juncidis | reverse complement strand
TTGTTTTTTCTGTTTTTTTTTTTTTCCTTTCAACTCACATTGTAAGTCAAATAAAAACAAAATACACATGAAAAAACTTCCAAACGAAGCTGGTACTGGACAAGCACAGAGCAGGACACTCACTCAGCACGAGTGCAGCCACTCACAGAGAGTTCCAGGAGTCCTTAGAGTAGTGTAGGAATTCAACACTGCACACGACAGCACAACTCGAGCATGGTCTTGGGTGCTTTGCCTGGGGTTTTGTGTTATTTTCCTTTCGAGACAAGCTTGCTGCTGCCAGTCACACCTCAGAGATACCAAAGCAGTGCGAGTTTGCAATGTTTAATGCATAAAAACCAAGCCCCCCTGGGCCCTCCGGGTCGGTCTCTTCTAAGAGTAAGGACTATGGGTGAACCAACAGTCTAGAACTGTGTGTAGTTATGTGCAAAACATTCACTAGCACTCGGAATCTCAGGGCTACCTCAGGGCAGAGGAAGTGACAGATGCAGGGGAAGAGTAAATTCGGAAATCCAGCACATGATCTGACACCTACAAAATAGCCAAGGGAGCTCTCCGCTGGCAGGTTCTCTCCCTAGAAAGTGTGTTTGAAATGATTAACAAAGTAACAAAAATGGGCAGGATCTAACTTTGGTGGAAAGTCTGAACATTTTCACATGATGCTCAACAAGCCAAAGTAAGGTACCATCTGTAGCAAAGACTAGATTTAGATTAACTGGTAAGTAGAGACAACTCTTCAAAGATCATAACTGTAAACTGCAAATCTACTTCCAAGTCTCTCACACACCGTTCAGTCCACACAGGCCACGTTCGTTTCGCTGGAAAGACTTCAGCCTGGAAACACTAGGAAAAGAAAAGTTCCTTTAATTGGGTCTTTATAGGAGGAAAGGGTTAGTTGTATTTGCAGCCTGGGAGGCTGCCGGCGGCATTCCTGTACTGTGCAGAGCTTGGGGCATTGATCCTGCAATGCTCAGCCCCTGGCCCATCCTGATGGTGCCCATGGGCGGCAGCGGGGCCATGCCCACGGGCACGGGGGCCATGGAAGGCAGAGGTATTGGCTCCATGCTCATGGGGGGCACGGTGCTGAAGGAGGGGCTGCTGCCCATCACCGGGCTGGCTCTCATCTGGTTCAGGGTCAGCGGCTGTGGCTGGTTCACCTGGAACGGGTTGATTGGAGCTGCTGCGGTAGCGGCGCCTGCGGGGGACACAAGGGACAGAGAGAGAGCCAGAGCCATCAGCACTGGGGATGAAATGGTCTCTCCTGGCACAGGGCACTCCCTGTGTGCAGCCCCATGCCCAAAACACCCTCTGCCCCCAGCACAGCACACCCTGCTCCCCTGGAGCCTCCGACAGCCCTTCCCTGACCAACAGCTCTCGCTTCCCACAGCCCTCACTGGAGTCAGAAGTGACGAATTTCATTGCCTGCAGCAGCCCTAGCAATGACATCCACATCACTGACTGGATCTTTTAAATGCTGCTCTGCAGGCTCTCTGTGCTCCCTCACTGCAGAGAGTGAGTTTACATTGGATATTGGGAAGAAATCCTTCCCTGGGAGAGCGGGGAGGGCCTGGCACAGATTCCCAGAGAAGCTGTGGCTGCCCCTGGGTCCCTGGAAGTGTCCAAGGCCAGGCTGGAGCAACCTGGAATAGTGAAAGCTGTCCTTTCCTTTTTTAAGGTTTTAAGGTCCCTTCCAAACCATCCTGGGGTTCTGTGATTTGTATTTTGCTCTGAGCTCTCAGCAGCCACCTCCATTTTCATGTTTCTGGCACCGAGCTCGGACAAGAATTCCCAAAGTAAACAAGTTGTTTCCGAATTACAGCGGTGCTCAGAAAAGCAGAGCACAACTTTCCCAGCCTTTGAGGTTCCCTGGATTGCTGCCAGCCCTGCAAATTCCTTTTACTGCACAAGCCCAGGATTATTTGGATGGCCCAGTGACCCCTCACAAACTTTTTGTAGTACCCGGGAAGGGCAGATACACAGATTTCCTCTCTCTCCCTGCTCACTGCCAAGGCTGCTCAGAATCACTGCTTTTTTCCTGCTCAAGGTTTTAATAAATTGACTTTTTCTTCCATTGGAAGAGTGACCAAAAGAAATACTCAAAGTGCATTTCCAAGTGTTTCACCCTGTGAGCAACACGGGGAAACATCAGTGCAAATTCAGCTTTTAAAAAACATATCTGCCACATGTTTGGTGTCACCATTTCAGTCTGCTCCAAGCAAGGGCTCACTTCTAACAGGCCCAGCTTGCAGGAGAACTGCAATAGCCGATTTTTTTTTTTCCAAAATACACTGACAATGTTTTCAGATCAAAACTGTCTCACTGTGCCAGCCTAAGGCAGACCAAGCAGCAGCTCACTACTACCCTGCAGGGTTTGCTGTGTGGGACCTCAGGCTGCAGTCAGAGATCTCCTGTGCCTGCTGCAGCTCCAGGAAAAGGACAATTCCAACCTTCTTCCACAGCAAACTCCTACCTGTTACCTTTCCAAGGTAATCTCACCTGTTTTGACAAAACCCAGCTGAGGTTCAGGTGTTTTTAACAACCCCAAACCTAACAGAGATAATTCTGAGTGAGGGGAACTGTTGGAGTAAAGTTCAGCTGCAGACCACGAGCAGAGACTTGGTGTTTTCAGGGACTGTCCCTGTGCTGGGTGAGCCCAGGATGCCTCTCTGAGACCCTCCTGCTCTTGCTCATGATCTGTTGGCTGAAACAACCAAGAAAACCAAGCCCAAATCACCCATCTTTAACTCCAACAGCACCGAGCTGTGCAGAGTTTTCCTCCAGGAAGGGACAGCTCACACAGAAACACAAAGGACCGTGCAGAAACCAACCTGGTGCCAGGAACGGGTTCAGAGAAGTAACAGGCTGTGGTGGCTTGGACACCAGGGAGTCCAGGTTGACCAGGGCAGCGTTGGGGCCCAGGAAGGACTCGGGGGTTTTCCGGGCCGTGCTCTGCTTGCCCGATGTCCCGCTCGGGTGCTGGGACTCGAAGAGGTCGGGGCTCGTGGTACCGCTGTGCTGGGAGGGCAGCGTGGAACCCGACTCGGCTGCAGCAACACAAAGGCACAGACAAAACCCAGGTCAGGGCACAGGGCAGGCAGGGAGAAGCTCAAGGGTGTGAGAGCAGAGGTGTTTCTGCTAGGTCTGTGTTAGTGGGGCTCGGGGTTTCAGGCTGTTACACCCTCTCAGCATGCAAGCAGGGCAGGGTTCTTTAGCAGAGCATGAAGAAGCTACAGTCAGAGTTGCAGTGCTCTACTGAGGGAATTCCCACAGCTTTGCTGCTCCAGGTGGGACTCACAGGCTCCAAGGAACAGATTCTCCAAAGCCTTGCCTTGTGCCCTGGCCCTACACCACTGCTGTGCCCTTCCTAGCTGGATTCCACCCAGGGATTTCCTCTCAAAAAGCTCAGCTGTGCTTCAGGCAGAACCATCCTGAGAGCAATGGGACCACAGCACTGACAGGGTCTGGCAGCTTTGATTTACTGACCATTGTCCAGAGGAAAATGAGATCAGAGTATTCACAGAAAGCATTTTCTCATCTTCCTACTGGAATTTACACATTTGAGAGATTCAGTCAGCATGGTTCTGGTTGAGTCTCTGAGCATAAGCCCTGCTCCAAACGTGCTGGACATTGGAAATTAAGAAGTCCAACAAATTTCTGGGTCAATGCAGCAAAAGGTCACGGGGTACAATTCCATGGATTACAAAAGGCCCATTCCCCACGAGTTCATGCACAGGCCAAAATGTGAACAAGGAGCTTTTACTGCTGCATCATCACTTCCTTCCCTTGGTGAAAGCTGATTTTTTGTTCCATCAGATTTCAGAACAGAGACATTTGTTGCTGTGACTGTCACCCAACCTGTCCACATGCTAAGAATTTGATTCATACCTGGCTTTTTAGAAGTTCGAAGTGTGTCAAATTCAGAAAAATCATCTTTAACTGTACCATTCAAATTACTGAAGAGGTCAAAAGATGTACTTCCTGTTCAAAACAACAAGACAGCCCTGTCATTAACACATCTTGGGTTGCATCACACAGCTGATCCTCCTGGAAGCAACTCCTAACCCATTCCTGAAGCCACCACAGGTTCCAGGGCAGCAGCTGGGAGTGCTCCTACTCTGAGCCAGGAGCTGGGAGAAGGAGAATGTCACAGAATTGTCACAGAATTGTCCTTTCTGACAGCATGGAACGACTAAATCAGAGCAGTTTGCTTTTGGATCAGTGTAGGGCACACCTGAGCACGCTGGGGTTGGTTGATTGAGTGTCCTGCATTAGAGACAAGCAGATCTTGCTGTGGAAGGAGAGAACAGAAATGGATTTACAGCCTCTGCTATCAAGTGTTAATCAGCCCTCGAGGAAAACACCCCCAGTGATGATTTCATTTCTGCTTCCCCAGTGAAAGGAGGAGGAATGCCAGAGCAGAGGCTGTGGAGATGGGAAAGGCCTGTTAGCTGAAGCACCAGCACTCACCCAGAGTTTGCATCCCCATCCCAAAATGTGGACACACTCTTACCTCAGGTTGGAGGCAGAAAAAACCACACCTAAACCATCAGCAATCACACTCCTGAACAGCTTTAAAAGGTTTGTGTGGCTATTTTTAATTAGCTGAAATGTTTCCTTCATTTACTTTTAACCTTCAACACATTTCAAGCCAGAAGAGCACAAGATGACAAACCCCAAAAGAAGGAGTGAAAATTGAATATAAAAACAACATTTATCAAGAACAAAGAGCCACCATAGCTAAAGGCTCATTGCACAATGCTCCAGTTATTGCCCTTTGCCCAGGGAAAAGCTGCTTAGACAACTTTTTGCAGCACTCAGATTCCTTTGTCTGTTGTGTACTGGGATGAATGACGAGCAGAAAATGCATTTTTGGATGCTTTTAGCCACGGTGCCAGTATGAAAATGCCAGGTATTAACACCCATCAAGGTTGCATTAGTTACAGAGCATGAACAGACAATTGCAGCAGCACCTTCTGCCTCTTCACCAGGGCTCAGGGAAGGTTTCACACCCTCAGTCTGAAGGAACAAACCTTCATTTGCACCTCTAAAAGTCTCCTCCGAGCTGCTTAGCTTGTCAATCTCCATCTGCAGAGACATCCATCTGCAGAGCTATTTATCACGAGGAAAGGTGAAATTAGAGTATCATTCACTGCCAGAAATTAAGTCCTTGTCTAATTAAAGATAAAACCCAAGAGCAGCAGCAGTCCCAAGTGCTCAGCAGGCAGCCACAAATACCAGGAGGAGACCTAGAAGGGACAGAGCACAAAGCAGCACCACGAATTCAGACCTTTAAGTCTGAATAATTAACATTCAGATTTCTTTTTCCTGCTGGCTATTACAAGTCCCTTTATTTTGAAGACCGATTCTGCCAATTGTTCAGTTCCTTTGAACCACACAATGCAAGAAAATCACTCGGACATCTCCTCATTACTCAGGTAAGATGGATATGGGAGAAGAGCATTGCTCACCAGAAGTGGAGAGAGGTTTGTTTGCAGGTGCTGATCCCCAGGGATCCACAGAGGGTTTTGCTGCAGTGGAAGATGGCTGAGCAGGGGCCCACGGGTCCACGTTTTTGGCCAGAGGCTGAGCTGTGGATCCTGCTGGTGCTGCCCAAGGGTCAACAGAAGCAGCTGGTTTGGCACCTGCAGGAAGAAGCAGCAGGAGGAGAAGTCAGTGCAGCTCCCTTTGGAAAGATTTCCTTGGATATCAACCCCTCCCAGGAGCCTTTATTCTCCATTAACACTGAGCATAAATGGGAGCAGCAGCTCAGCACCAGCAACTCCCAGCATTTGTCACAAACTCTGACCAACAGCAGCACCAGGAAACTCTGGGCAAGGCAGAGGAATGAACAATTCCCCTCTCAGAACCTGAATACAAATACCTGCAGCTCCAACAGGAAAATCACCTTGCCTTTGTTCCTGACATTGCCACCACAAGTGACAATCCCTGGCTGGAGGTGACCTAAATCACAGGGTCTATTTATGAGCTCAGGGGAAAGTGAGTTTATAAAAAGCCCAGAGGTAAAAGGTGTGAGATACACAACATTAACCCTTGCACAAAGGGATCTGTAAGATTCAAAGGGAATGTTTTCCAACTCTTTTAACCCCAATGCTATTTTATAAAAAGTATAATCAGCTTCCCTGAGCCAGCTGTGCTTTTTTATTCCCATTTCTAAGCACTCCTGACACACATCTAAGCTGCCCACTGATACCCCTTTATTTTTTTAACCCAATGCCTGTATGTTCAGGGTTCTCATTTTTACTGGAAGATGCTGACATCTCTTCATTCCTACAAATTCAATCACCAAAGGTTTAACTCCCAAATGAGAATTTTATAACCCAAGAGAGCAGGACAGAATCACCCACATGCAACAACTCTTACCTCCAATATCCTGTGGGTTTCAAGTTACAACTGAGAATTATTTTAGCTTTTAAAACTCCATTCAACCCTGCTGGCATCCCAATGATCCTGTAAATCACCTGAATGCTGCACACTGTGGCACAAATTCCAGCTGGAATTTTGGGTTTTGTTTCATCAGCAGCCACGTGGTCACTACAGCTCTGGAGCAGGAAATGCCAAAACTCTCCAAGGAAGCCCCATTATTCCCACACCAGTACTTCCATTTCCTTTATCTGCCCCCAGTGCTGATTTAAGAGCAAGGCCACACTAATGACAGCATTTCCCATCAGCAGCAGCTTCCCAAAATGTCCTTTTCTTTCTTAAGGGAAGCACCTGAAATGAGAGGGCTCAGGAAAATCCCTTCCTGGAGCTTCCATCAGCTCTGCTGAAACACCACAGCACTGGCAGGGTTTGGGAAATGCAGGTTCATGAGTCATTTTTTTTACCAGCAAACTCATAAACTTGCATCTTTGAGAGTATCCCTGGGAGAATCCAGCAGGCTGGAAGCAGGGCTTGTGCTGTAAGAAATTTGGGAACACCCAAGGAAATGCTACGGCTGGAACTGGTACAAGGAAAATCCTGTCAGAGGGTGACACATCAGGCAGGAGATTTGAAGAAGGTGGATTTTGGTTTTCAGACATTTGGCTTTCAGACATGGAAAAATAACCTGAATGGCCTCAATAAAATAACCTAAAAAATAACCTAAACAGCTCGAAATTTGGGCTTTTTCTCAGTTCCTATCATCAAAAAAAAATCCAGGTGACACTTGGAATGATGACCTGGCAGTTGGCCCAGAGCTTTGTAGGTGCCTTTAATGTCATCATGACCAAGGGGGAAAAGCCCCAAACAAGGCATTTAATGATTAAACTTCCAATTTTTCATCAGGAATCTGATGGTGGTGTGTGGAATGCAAACAACTTTGAATTGGTTTTGAATAGGGGTTGCAGAATCACCAGCCTGAAGCAGAACTGACAGAACAAAGCTGTCAATCCTCATGGAAAAGTTTCCATTTGCACTGAAACTCCCTGCCCTGTAAAGAAGTCAAGAATTCCAACAAAAAAAAGATCCAGCTCCAGTTCCAAGTAAAACACTGTGAGGAACCATCCACTTTCCACTCCTTGGACAGGCTGTGGCTGATCCAGATGCCAGCCCACCACAGAGGCAGCAACATACACAAAAAAAACCAGACAAAAATTTGGCTTAGTTGCTCTTTAAAATGTGAAACATTGCCTGGTTCCCTTCAGAAATATTCCATGGATTCAGCATTGAAATCCTATGGAACAGCAAATATTTTAAATGGCAACCTGCATTTTCTGGTCTGCTATAAAAATCTTCATTTAAGTAACTTAATCATTTTGGTTCTGAAAGTACAAAAATACATCCCAGTTCTTCAGGAGCAATTAAGGACATGATAATTCAGGCTGATGGCCTTCCTAAACTCAGCACCCTGCCTAAGTATCAAATTAAATTCTGGGAATAGTCTAAACTCATGGCACTGGACACAATCGGCAGTGAGACAGGAGTTGGGCAAGTCAATTTTGCTGTGAAGACAACAGAAGTGCCACTCTCCTCTTCTTCAGGATTCAAACTGCACACACAAAACCCCAACTGCTTTAAAAAAGTGCAGCTGCCTTTGGTTTCTGCTTGGAAATGAGGAATTTAGTGGAACAAATGAAAATGGACTCACACACAAACCGGACATGGAGGAACTTTGAAACACTCACGGTTACAAAGCAAAACCTCTCAGCTGCCATTGCCTGGCAGTTTCTCTTACCAAACGATTGCCAGGGGTCAGAGGCAGGGGCTGCAGCCGTGGATCCTCCCCACGGATCCGTCTGGTTGGTGGCAGCAGCAGCAGGAGGTCCCCAGGGCTCTGTTTTGGGTGGGGCCGGTGCCGAGGAGGGCAGGGCATCCATCAGGTCCAACAGAGTGGTGTGCTGAGGGCAGGAAGAGGCTGAGCTTTACTCAAGAGCTTTGTCAGGCTGAAGTACAAACCCGTGAGGGTGAAGAAGCAATTATTATTATTATTATTTTTTTCCTTTTACACGCCTGCATTGACTAGTTCCAAGTTTAACCCGCACGGAAGAAGCTTTAAGCTACACAACCAAGCAAACCCAAAAGCATAAAAGAGCTCAGTATTAAGCTAAGTTTGTGTTACTGTATTTCAGCTTTTTGGCAGCATAACCGGGAATTTCTTAGGCGAAGGCACTACCTCCTTCTTTTTGGGAATTTTAATTGTGTCTCTGCGACTCTCCTCCAGAGCCATCTGTAATCTCAGATCATCTCCGCGTCTGAGGCGCTCCTCCTGCAAAGGAAATCAACACTGGTGATATAGACCATGAGCCTGCTCTGAGCTGCTCTCCCTGCAGGGCTCCAACCCTGCCACCCTGCGCTCCACAGGGGCTGCAATTTCCACAGAACAACACTGAGGGAAAGGAGTTTTCCTGTGAGTCTTGCCTGTGACCCTGTGCTCACAACAACAGCCAGTTTTTGCTGGTTGGAATTTACACTGCTGGTGTTTTTATTCTTTCCGAAATTCAGTTGGAAACACCACAGAAATTCAAGTGAACGACCCCTTTTTCAATTATCACAATGGTTTTTCAGCATTCAAATCATTACTGAGGGTTGTAGGGAACTAAACTTGAATTTCCCTGGCTTTTGTTCACTTCCCTCCACGCTGGTGCAAGATCCACCAAGGGAATCAAGTCTTGCCAACTCCATGTGTAATTTGAAGGTTTAAACATCTGTAACTACAATGTTTATGCCACATTTAACTCCTTTAAATATCTTTGCTTGCATCATGTCTCTCAGAAGTTGACTAATCCCCCAGCTTGTCATTTTTGAAGCTACTTCAAATGCTTAGATTCTGATTTATATTTTTGTTCCCTTTATTGCCCAATAATGATGAAGTTTACTGGGTGATAGTTTCCCTTTCCAAGCACTCATGCTTAACATATAGCTGTAAACTAAATTATCACAGGAAGCCTCTAAAATATTACAGGCACTCAGCATGGCTGACTTAAATTTTCACTCAGAGCTGAGATTTGATTTTGTTATGTATTAAAATGCAGTCATTTTATCCAAATTTACTCCAAATTCAGAATGAAGCTCCTAAGAATTAGCACAGTAACATAACCCAGGTGATAGATATGGAGTCTACTTTAAACCACGTTTTTTTATATATTTTGGTACTTTGTATCAGGTCACCCTCCTGCTCCAGAAACTCCCACCAAACAAACAGCCCAAAATTCCACTGGAATCAGAATCCACTGGCATTAGTGAAGCTTTTCAGGACCAGTCATGTTTCCAGCCCTTCCTAACTGAAAACATCTTCAGCAATGTGCTGATTAACATCCTCCCACACAAAGTCTTCTCGCAAATCGACTGTCATCTTCCACTAGTCTCAACAGCTCGGAGGCTGCAGTTACTTTAAAAAGAGATTTAAAGCACAAAAACAATAATAATAATAAAATAACCCCCCACGCACACACAAGATTCCACCTGGAGCAAAGCCAAGCTGCCATTAATAAAATAAAATAAAATAAAATAAAAACACGTAATGAAACAACCGAAGCGGGGTGCGATGTGAACTTTGGAAATGTTAGGACGCTTTGGAAAAGTTGGGATGTTTTGGAAAAGTTGGGACATTTTGGAAAACCTTGGAACGCTTTGGAAAAGTTGGGATGCTTTGGAAAAGTTGGGACACTCTGGAAAACCTTGGGACACTCTGGAAAACCTTGGGACGCTTTGGAAAACCTTGGGACGCTTTGGAAAAGTTGGGACATTTTGGAAAACCTTGGGACACTCTGGAAAACCTTGGGACGCTTTGGAAATGTTGGGACACTCTGGAAAACCTTGGGACGCTTTGGAAAACCTTGGGATGCTTTGGAAAACCTTGGGACGCTTTGGAAAACCTTGGGACGCTTTGGAAAACCTTGGGACGCTTTGGAAAACCTTGGGACGCTCTGGAAAACCTTGGGATGCTTTGGAAAACCTTGGGACGCTTTGGAAAACCTTGGGACGCTTTGGAAAACCTTGGGACGCTTTGGAAAACCTTGGGACACTTTGGAAAACCTTGGGACACTTTGAAAGCCTCCAGGGCACCGACCTGCTCGGCCACCTCTCGGCTCATGGCCAGTGCCAGCTGCAGCTGCAGCTCCTCCTCCCCGCTGGTCTGCGGCCGCGCCTGCTCCAGCTCCGACGACACTCGAGGGGACGTGGCTGTGGGGACACAAACCCGGCACGGTCAGCACAGAAAATGCAAAATGAAGGATCAGATTGGGGTTCCTGCACCCCCTGTTGGGTCTCAGAGCTCCCACGGGGTCAAGGGATGAAGTTTCTGCCGGGGGTGAGGGGGACGGGTTGGGGTTCACAGGATTCACAGAATCACCAGGTGGGAAGGGACCTCCAACCTCATCGAGTCCAATCCATGTCCCACCACCTCACCCAAACCATGGCACCAGTGCCACATCCAGGCCTTTAAACACATCCAGGGATGGTGACTCCACCGCCTCCCTGGGCAGCCATTCCAGTGCTTTATCACCTTCCTGTAAAACACTTTATTCCTTATATCCAACCTGTATTTCCCAGCTTGAGGCTGTGTCCTCTCACTCTGCCAGTGCTGCCTGGAGAAAGAGCCCAACCCCACCTGGGCACAGCCACCTCAGGGAGTTTTAGAGAGTGATAAGGTCACCCCTGAGTCTCCTTTTAGCTCTGCATGACAGTTCAGCTGTTTTAAGGGAAAAACATTCCTGGAAAATGAAAATTTTTATATGGGGCTGTGATATCAAGAAGTATCCCCAGCTTATGCTGGATTTACCAGAAAAAAAAAGAAAAGAAAAAAAAAGAGAGATATATGAAATATATATATGAGATATATATACACCAGCATACATATATATCTGATAAACTCTGATATTCTTGAGTTAACAGAGCTCCTGACTTAAAAAGGTACAGAATTATTGTTGAAGGAAACATTTGTGGGTATTTCTTACATCTTCCAGTGTCAGTGAGGATCTGCTGGGAGTGGGCCAATATTGGGGTAAAACTGGATGCCACCCACTTTTCTGTAAAATAATACAGTTTTAATGGGAAGATAAAGAACTATTCTTAACTGCTGAGCAGGCTTGGGGATAAACAAACCAGCTATTCAGACTCCAAATTTACACAAATACAGGATCATTCTCTGTTAAAAAGAGTTTGGTGAATGGGTTGGGGGTGTTGGTTGGTTTCTGGAGTTGCTTGGTGGGTTTGGGGGGTATCTCCTCCCCTGCTCTTCAAGAAGCAGCTCAAATATGCAATTTCTCAGGACACAACCCATCTTTTAGTGATGTTTTCACTCCAGGAGCACGTGAAATCCCATCCTACACCACCAGCAGGTTTAGCACTATACAGTAATTAAACTATTTTGTGCTCACTCTCTCTCAGACAATTCTTCAGCATCCAAATCACTCACACAGAAATTTTATCTTCCTTTGGCAAGGAAGTCTGTATTTAGTGGCTGGAATTATGATTAGTTTGGCAGAATATATATTGACATTTAATACATTTAATTGAAAGTTTCAAAGTAGCGTGTCAAGCTTGAAAAAATCAAGTTTCTTCCTACTGGGTCAGCTGGGCTTAGTGTGAAAACGAGACTGCCAAACTCAGTGTGAAAACCACTTTTTCATCACTGCTTCAATCCTCCAAACATTTCCCACTCTTGTGTCTCTCTCCTTAAGTTTGAGGCCAAGATGACATCACAAAACCAGTGGAACTTTCTCAGCCAGCAGGGCAGAAGGAAGTGGGCTCTCCATAAACAAGGAATGACCTTTCCTCCTCCCCACCATACCAATCCCACCCCATCTGCTTCTAAAGGCACAAATTCATTTATCACCCACGATTCTTCCACCCTGTGCTGATCCTGAAGCTCTCAAGCCAACCTTACTTCAATTAAGATGCTACTCATAGCTCAATTCTACTACTTTTTCAAACTATCTCATATAAAATAATTAAATTTAGCCTGGTTGACGAGTACTCACTGCTCCAACAGTCACAGCCAGGCTCTCCAATATATTATATTAAAAATATGATGACTAAAGCATGTGATAATTCCCAGGCACTCACCTAATACAGGTAATAAATTAGCACTAATTCTAATCATTCTACTCCAAAATGGATGATTTTAAACCAGGATGGAGGTGGAAACACTTCCCTGTGGAGCCCAGAGAATATTTTCTGTTTATCTTTGCCAGAAGAAGATTGAGCAGTTTATAGTTGTTAAATACCTCAGGCTTGCGAATACCAGAGAGAGAAAAAATATTTCAGATAAAGGGGCAAGAATTCATGGTATAAACTGGAGATACAGATGGAGAAGAGCAGTTTTGCAGGGATTAGAGAAGGAAAGACTGGTTTAAAGTCCTAACTGGTTTAAAAACAGAGCCTGGGACACATGGGACACCAGCAGAGTCACCTGAGAACAGATGGCACCTGGACCAGGAGCAGGGAGGAACCTTCTGCTCTGCTGGGCTTTAACTGGGGGGAAAACAGGATTTCTGCATTTCCTGTATCCCAGCTTTTCCATCTCTGCTCACATCACTGCATTCCAGGACAACCAGGAACCTGATGGCAGGATGACATTAAAATTAAAATTATCCAAATGGGTTTAATTCCATTGCTCTTCTTCTCATTTCCACACAAAGGACTTACTGAATGCACTGCCCAGGGCATTCCTGCCTGGAAAAGCTGGGAAAAGCAGGGATTGAACCTCACTCTGAGCTTTTCCCTGGGTCTCCACTCCCAGCCAGGCATGGGAAGGGCTGCCTTGGCCTTGGCCTTGGCAGGGAGCTCCATGAGCTCCCAGCAGATCCCACCATGGATATCACATGGATAACACACAAATACACATTATTCCTTCTCATTTTCAGGCCTTCCAGCAATTCATTCCACTTGCCTTCATTAACTCTTAAATTTCCATCTCCTTTTGATTTAAAATAAAAGGGGGAAATGTCCATGTGAAGTTCTTCCTCAGGCCTCAAGATAAAACAAACTCTAGGAATGTTTCTGTGTTCCATGTAAGCCTCTGCAGTGTTACCAAACCATCCACATTAAAGAGCTGCCAGCACTTTATTTTTTTTTTCCTTTTTGGAAAAGGATTAAGGGGAATTCAAAACACTCTTCTTGGGAGTAACCTGACAAGTTTTATCTGAGATTCCCATCCATATAGGCCTCATCCTGCTCCAAGGTCAGAATTCCCAGGATCCAGCAGAAAGGTTATGGCCTCAGGAACAGGACAGTGCCACACAAAGCATCCCTTATCCCCCAGCACATGACAGTTAACTCAGATGTTTATGTAAGATGGGACTCAATAGATCAATTCTGACCTGCTAAACCCTGCTTTGCTGGGAATCTGGAGATCCCAGTCCCTCCAGGCTGCCCAGGAGCAAATTTCTGGGAATCTGTTCCCTCAGGGAGCCCTGGGCTGGCTGCTCAAGGAAATCATCTGGAGGCTGAGTTAATCACTAAAGCAGGATTCTCCTGCACCATCTGTGCCTGCCCAGGCTCACAGAGCTCCCAGACACAGCTATTGATAATTTCCTATATTTTGGCTCTATTGAAAGGCCTCTGTAGCTGGTTATAGATCTGGCTGAGCTAAAGTGAAATACAGGACACAGAGAGCAGAGCCTGCATTAATAGTAAAAATCAGGCTGTATTTTCATTCAGAATCCCATGCTTGGGTTTTGGGGCAGTTTTTGTTATTTCTGGGTTTTTTCTTTCGTGTCAGGCTTTCTAATTTGCAGGTGGAATTCTGAAGAACAGAATTCAGCTCTCAGTCACATTTGTTCAGAAAGAAAAGCTGTTTCCTCACTCACTCACCACGGTGAACCTACAAAGATGGGCAAAACTGCAATAATCTCAAGGTAAGGACTCAGAAACCAACAGCAATTCACTTGGGAAGCAGGCAGAGATCCCATCTGTCAGTCTGCCTGAAAGACCACTCAGATAAAGATGGGATAATTGTAAAAAGCCAAGTGATGGAAAGGTAAATGCAAGCTGCTTAATCTGGAAGGAATTGTCTAAATCCACCTTGCCCCTGGGAATGAAGGAACAAGGTACAAGCAGAGAGTTGATAACACTGATGAATGTGACAAGGTGGAGCTGCTCAGCCTTCCTGCAGGATTCTGACTGCACTGAGCAGACTGAGAGCTGCTGAAATTCATTTAACACTCAGCAAATCCTTCAGGCTTGTTTTGTTGGGAGCATTTTCCTCTCAGGTGATGCCCTACACCCGTGTGAATGGACACAGTCAGATAATTCAGTGTCACTACAAAAGTCTGGATACACCAGTGGCACCTCCCACCTTCACTCTCAGCACCAGAAAAATAAATGTATGATGAGAGGATTTAATCAAGCTGTCAAATGACATCTGACAGGAGTCTGCCACATTCCTTCAACACCTCAGACTACGGGAATTCTCCACTCTGTTCAGCCAGATTCACTGCTGGGTGATATTCCCCACATTCCCTGACTAAGATGGAAAAGCAGGGATGTGTTCCAACCTGCAGAGATGCAGATCAGATTATAAAAGAAATAATTATTAAATAAAAACCAAACCTTTAAAAACAGGAGTGTTCTGAATGGAACAGGCTGCCACATCCCTGGAATGTTCAAGGCTGGAGCAACCTGGGATAGTGGAGAGTGTCCCATGGCAGGGGGCTGGGACAAGATGAGCTTCAAGGTCCCTTCCAACCCAAACCATTCTGCATTTCACAGATTTCCTATTGTGTCAAACCCAAAACAACAATTCCTCTGAATTATTTTCTACTCCAAGCAAAAGGGGAGACAAAACCAAAAGAGAGGAGTGAACACAAGCTTGCTCAGGCTTCACAAAACTGGTTTTAAATAACGAGTGAGTTTAACCTGAATAATCACTGGAAATATAAAACTCCTTAATTCAGCACAGCAAACTGCTCCCAGAGCTGTTTGTGTCACTGAAATCGGGGCATCCATCCCATCCCACCCCAGCCCTGCTTCCCAAACCCTCCTGGAGCACAGGGAAAAAGGGAAGGATGTGGGCACAACCCAAAACAACACCAGGATGTCCCAGCTTGGGCAGAACAGGATTGGGTCTTTTAAAAAGCGTGGACTCAGAAAACTTTAAACTTTTTTGGTTTTAAAACACCTCCAGAGTTTGCCAGGCTGGGAGCAGCATCCCAGCCCAGGCTTAAGATGTCTAAATTAAGAACATCCTACTTTTCCCCATGCAGCCATAAATCCAGAATCCTATTTAAGTGGTCACTGGCAGCTGGAGATGAAACAAGGCCACGAACAAGAGGCTGAAGTTTTTGAAACTGGGTGACAAATGTCAGGCAAAACCCCAATTATTTAGACCCAAAGGCAGATTAGGAGTGAGGGACTATTGCTCAAAAAAAGATTTTAAATATCCATCTTTCCTGTCCTCAGCTGGTTTAGTTTCAGCACCACACAAGAATATTTCCTTAAGGTGAAATAAAACCTGGTATCAGATCTGATGCAACTGGCACATTTTCCAGAATAAATAAAAATTATGCATTTTGTCATGGAAAGTTTAATAGCTCCTAATCTGAGCATTAATTATTTGAAGAGTGAAGATAAAACAAATTGTTCCCAGTATGGCAGAAATTGCTATTGGAGGTTGGGAAGAGCTTTATTTTTGCTTCTGAGTATCTCTCTTGGCTTCCATTTTCAGGTTATGAGACTAGGTAGGAAAAAACCTCACAAATACTTTGACAATTCTCATGCCACAATGTGCTCCCTGGAAATATCCAAGCACAGAGATCTTCAGGGCCAACAAAGTCATTAAGGCAAAGCTTTGGGGGAAAGGATTTTATTAAAAACGATCAAGTTGCACCATTTCATTTTGCACAGTTTCTAAAGGATTTTCAGAGATGAAATGAAAATATTCACAAGGAAACAGGGAAAAATATTCTTCTCTGCCTGCAGCAGTGAGGGATGATTGGACATCAGTCAAGAGATCCTTTTCCACCCTGAATTCTCTCACACTACACAGGGTATCAATATTGCTTTTATTACATTTTATTACAAAGGATGAATCTGGGACACAAAAAACAGCAATTCTTTAAGAAAACCCCTTGTGGCTCAACATAGAGCAAAAATCCAATTGTTCCCTGCAAACCTACACAGGTTGGGAAGCTGGAGAAAAGGAGTTGGAGCAGAATTCAGTCAGTGCTGCCTGTGCAGCACAACTGATTGAAGATTCTCAACAAACTGACCAAAAAGACTTCAGTGATTTAACCAAAATTGCACTTTTAGTCCCTGAAAGGAGAGGGCAGAGACCCCTCACACCCACTCCAGTATCCCAGTATCCACTGCAAGTTATTGATGAGCTGTCCTGCAGGAACTACCAAACTCTTTCAGCTCTTTCTTCTGCAAAAGGCACTAAAAATGAGATTTTATAACCCAACATAAATTCCTCAAGCCACAGAATGAATTCTGCAACCCCCACCCACCATGCCTGGAAGGACCAGGAGTAAAATGTGCTGATGGCAAAGCACCGAGGGATGGAACATTTCCTGTGGTGGTGCTGCCAAAAAGGCTCTGCCACTCTCCCAAACTTCATTTCTATTTCCCTGGTAAGCAGGGAATTAATTAGTTAATTAATTTCTATTTCCCTGCTAAACATTTAGCAAAGAGGCTGGCTGGACATTTTGAAGGGGCAAATTTCATGCTGTAGATTCCAAATCTAAATGTCTCTGATCTCTTCTTCAAAGGCTTAGAGGAATGAAAGAGAATTCTGCCAGAATATACAGAGCAGCAACAGCATCTTAGAGATGTTCTAAGGGGAGTATTTCCCAGGAGTGAAGCAGAATTTCATTCCTTTTGCAGATTTTTTTTCTAAATACAGATTTTTCAGCACAAAAGAAGGGTATAATTAAAATAAAAAACCCAACCCACACGATGGATACAATCTCTTTCACTTTAAATAATGAAAAGCATCTTCTCCATCAAATTTAGCAGGCACAGGAACAACCCCACATTTATGTAACAGATTAAATGTCTGGATTTTAATGAAACTCCTTCCTGGGCTAAAGCTCTTCCCAGTTTCCCAGTATCAGCAGGACTTATCACAGCTGTTCTGGAAGGTGCTGCTTTGCTTTGCTCCACTCAATTAAACCAGAAAAAAACCACATTAAAACCTCAAAATGTACAAAGTGACAGCCACCTGGATTTCTGCTGATCCACAGTGAAAAAAGCCCAGGAGAGCTGGAACAGAGGAAGAACTGAGCAGAGGGAAAAAAAAAAAATCCTGAGATTTCTAAAGCTTCTTAGGGGGTGAGAAAAAAAACAAAAAAAAGCTTAAGGAACCTTTACCTCCAAAGCAATCCTGCCACAGGACACACGCAGGGAAGTGGGAGCAGTAAATTCACCCTTGGAATACTGAGGGAACAGCCAAACTCGCTGCTTCTCCCATCAAAATTCCTAAAGCATCCCAGGAACAATTGAGGAACACGCCCTGCATTGCTCAGCCCTGCTGGGAGGAATAGTTTGGAGCCTCTGGTAGCATTTAAAATTCCAAACAATGGTTCCAGGCATTAATTAAAGTTGGGACTGGTGGAGCAATAATTCTGTGAAACCCAAGGTGTGCTCAGCATACTTCAGGCACTTATTTCAGCCCACTAGCCCAAATTAAAATCNGCACCGAGGGATGGAACATTTCCTGTGGTGGTGCTGCCAAAAAGGCTCTGCCACTCTCCCAAACTTCATTTCTATTTCCCTGGTAAGCAGGGAATTAATTAGTTAATTAATTTCTATTTCCCTGCTAAACATTTAGCAAAGAGGCTGGCTGGACATTTTGAAGGGGCAAATTTCATGCTGTAGATTCCAAATCTAAATGTCTCTGATCTCTTCTTCAAAGGCTTAGAGGAATGAAAGAGAATTCTGCCAGAATATACAGAGCAGCAACAGCATCTTAGAGATGTTCTAAGGGGAGTATTTCCCAGGAGTGAAGCAGAATTTCATTCCTTTTGCAGATTTTTTTTCTAAATACAGATTTTTCAGCACAAAAGAAGGGTATAATTAAAATAAAAAACCCAACCCACACGATGGATACAATCTCTTTCACTTTAAATAATGAAAAGCATCTTCTCCATCAAATTTAGCAGGCACAGGAATAACCCCACATTTATGTAACAGATTAAATGTCTGGATTTTAATGAAACTCCTTCCTGGGCTAAAGCTCTTCCCAGTTTCCCAGTATCAGCAGGACTTATCACAGCTGTTCTGGAAGGTGCTGCTTTGCTTTGCTCCACTCAATTAAACCAGAAAAAAACCACATTAAAACCTCAAAATGTACAAAGTGACAGCCACCTGGATTTCTGCTGATCCACAGTGAAAAAAGCCCAGGAGAGCTGGAACAGAGGAAGAACTGAGCAGAGGGAAAAAAAAAAAATCCTGAGATTTCTAAAGCTTCTTAGGGGGTGAGAAAAAAAACAAAAAAAAGCTTAAGGAACCTTTACCTCCAAAGCAATCCTGCCACAGGACACACGCAGGGAAGTGGGAGCAGTAAATTCACCCTTGGAATACTGAGGGAACAGCCAAACTCGCTGCTTCTCCCATCAAAATTCCTAAAGCATCCCAGGAACAATTGAGGAACACGCCCTGCATTGCTCAGCCCTGCTGGGAGGAATAGTTTGGAGCCTCTGGTAGCATTTAAAATTCCAAACAATGGTTCCAGGCATTAATTAAAGTTGGGACTGGTGGAGCAATAATTCTGTGAAACCCAAGGTGTGCTCAGCATACTTCAGGCACTTATTTCAGCCCACTAGCCCAAATTAAAATCAATATTTCAAGCCACCTCTAAATTAAGAATTTTTGTTGTAGTCAACAAGAATCTACAGATTTGAAAAGGAAAAATGTTGTTATTATTGAGGTAACAATACATGAGTTTTTCTTTAAAAGATTCACAGTGCTCAAGTATGGTTATTATAGAAAAACTATATAAATACGGAAAATTATTATTACAGAAAAATTATTATTGCAGAAAAATTAGGATGTTTGTTATCCTACTGCTAATTAAAAGCCAAAATTAAAAATTCTCACTGCTGGAAACCTTCACTCACGTTTTTTGTACCCTCTATCCTAAAAATAATTCCTTTTGGAAATAATTTTTTCTGCTTGTCTCCAGAGCTTTAAACAGAGATTTTCTCCATCCTGGTTTGATTTTTCTGCTATCTCCTCCTGCAAATGTCAGCAGGGCTGACCCCACTTGCTGATTTATGATTTAAGAAGCACTTTGGGACCCAGGACATGACAAATTTCAGATTCCTGAAGCTGGTGCTCAGTGGTTCCTGCACCCTGGCTCAGTCACAGCCCTCCACACACTCTAAATTTCATTTAAAGAAAAGATTTTCTTTCAGAATTAGACCACAACCACTGACACTGCAGCCAAAGCAGCTTTCATCAGATCATTACTTACATTAAGGAGGATTTAGTGCCAAATCAGGGCTCCTCCTGACATGACAGGGAGTCCCACCAAGCACTGGAGGAAAGAATTTGTTCTTCCCACATCACTGTATTCATTTTTTAAGAATGAAGTACAATATTTAGTATTTAGAACGGACACTCACACACCAAATACTGAGAATATAAATATTTAAATACAGATTCAAAGCACTCCTCCTCCAAGTACTGCTGAGTAAGCAATAAAGGAAATTAAACAGCAGCGTTGTTGCCAAAGTACAATAGGGGCAGCATAAAGTAGCAAAATGATTCAGGAAATATTCTGTATTTCTTATTTATTCTTATTTAAAGATAATTAATAACTAATTAAATTAATTAAATAATTTCTTATTTATTCTTATTTTATTTTATTGTTTAAACCAGGCTGGACAGGGTTTGGAGCAGCCTGGGATAGTGGAAGTTGTCCCTGAGCATGGCAGGGGGGAGGAATGAGATCAGCTTTAAATTCCCTCCCAACCCAAATCATTCCATGAGCCCATCCTGAACAGAAAGAACACAACTTCAAGCACTCCTTTAAAAGCAGAAACAAACAGAAACCCCCTCCACAGCCCCCCATCACACCAAGCACTGATCACACTCACAGGAGCAGCCTGGCAGCGCTGCCTTTGGAACTGACAGCAAACAAAAACTTTCAAAATTGATTTCCATCACCACACACATCCTCTCCAAAGCAAATATTCACCCAGGCCACCAACAGCACAGAGCAGATCCCCAGAGATCCCAGAGCCCCTGCAGGCAGCATTTCCCCTCCCAGAGGCCCCATTCCCCCACTCCAACCACAGCTCCCCAAAGAGAAGGATGAACACTTTGGGGTTGTCTGCCTGTACTTACAGCCGTGGTACGACGCTGGGGACCCTCCAGACTTGCCATACTCCTGCTCTGAGTAGCTGGTGGACAGGTTGGGCTGGCTGGAGCCTCTCCCAAAGGTGATCTGGTTGCTGCCCACCCCAGTGGCCACCTGAGCCATGCGTTCTTTGGTCTTCAGGGCTTGGGCCCTCTCTGTCTTGAGGCGCTCGTCGTCCTTCAGAAGGGACACCAGCTGCTTGGATTTCTCCCTCACGTTGATGCCCTGGTCCTTCCCATCTCGATCGATGTACTGAAAATCTTTCAATGTCTGGATAGCAAAAATATTCTCTTTACACTGCTGGGCCACCCTCTCGGAGCCAGTTTTAATCAGGTAATCTAAGAGAGTGAGGGCCTTGTAGACGTGTCGCCAGTTCTTGCCGTGGTCATTGAGTCGTTTCCAGATCATGCTCATAATTTCAGAAAAGGCCACAACATTGTAGGTCAGGTCTGCTATTTCAGTCATCAAGGAACTGGAAGGACCCCAGGGGTCATTCGAGGTCGCTTCCCGAACTTTGATTTCGGCCTCTGAGTAATTGTTCACAATGTTCTTCATCTGCCGTCTGATAGACGAAGTCGTCATTTTTATTTCCCTTTTTCCCGAGGCAGATTGCAGAACACAAAGAGCACAGGGCTAAATCTGCTCCCCCAGGAACGTTTCTGAACGGCGAAGGCTCCGTAGCAGTGGCGAATTTGTGACAAGTTCTGCTACAATCATTTCCTCTCCTCCAGAGGATGACACGAGAAACTAAAAATCATGACCTGAGTGAGGAAAGAAACAAAGCAGGTTAGACGGGGCTGATTGTTCTGCACAGACTGCAACACACACACACTCGGGAGAAATTTTCCTGGATTAATTTTTTCCTCCTTGAATTTCTTCTGATTCAGAAAACAACTTGTTCTCCTCACGAGTCACATTAAACATTTAAGATTAAAAACCTGAAGTGCTGAGCAAAATAAAAGCAAGATGACAATCACGCTGATACAAAGGCAAAACTTTAAAAGCAAACCAGAAACGAAGTCCAACCTGGAGACTTTGTTTCTGAAGCAAAACCTACCTAAAACTTTTAATTACACACATTACAGAGCTCAGATGAAACCACATGAGAAATTCCATGTTCAGCAGCCCTCTAACAACAGGAATCTGCATTCAGAAGGAACGAGGATACTTCTAAACATCAACCAAGCCATTTCTGAAACCCTGGCTAAGTTTAAAGCCCTCTCAGTCTCAGGGCAGAGATCCTGTGGCCCAACACTCTCCAATTCAAGGTGACCTTTCATGATAAGCAGATTAGAAGGAATTTTTTTCCCCCCAAATGCATTTACTTTGTTCATTTGACAACATTTATCAGATCCACGCTTTCTGCTCTGGGTATCTTTCACACAGCGCAGAAGAATTTTTAATTCTGTGAGAATGGGACTGTAAAGCCAAAATGATTGGCAAGAAAAGGCAAGGACAAGCTGTGGAGCTGGAAAGCTGTGTCAGTTCTTTAGTTAAGGTCACTGTTTCAAGTAAACAGAGGCCTATTAAGCTTTGGAATAAATTACTTGAGCAAACTGGCAGATTGGCCATTCCATTAACACAGAGCAGCCCTGAGAGCCCCCAGTGACACAAACACTGAGCAGGGACTCTGGAGCTGAGCTGGCCACGGTCACAGAGATGCCCATTCCAGATGTCCTTCCATAAAAACTCCCGAGAACCAACCCATCCCTCACAGAGACACTGGAGACAAGGAAAGCACAGATTTCAAGCCTGACATTGTTATCATTCTTCCAATTAGTACAGTGCCATTTGGAATGGAAGGAGAGTTCAGTGTCAGCACAGGTCTGTAATGTAAAAAAAGGTCTTTTTTTAACATAAAGACAAATTCCCTTCCCTAGAAACCTTTCTGGGCAGGTTTAACTACCACAGAACACACCTCATGAGTTATTTGGTTTGGTCTTCTTCCACAGAAGTTGATTTTTGGCAGAATAAAAACCTCTTATGACATGATGGACGAAGCTGATTAAATGCAGCACAAAGCTGTCATGGTCTAAAAAAACAGAGCAAAGAGCCTTCATTCCCTCCCAATTACATCCCACTAGGAAAGCAGGATTTGGTTTTGGAGAAGAAACCAAAGGAAGAACTTCAAACTGGAAGCTTTTCTGAACAGTGCTTTGGAAAAACAATCCCAGAGCAAACAGAGAAGAGAACACACTGGATTAAGGGAAACCAGCAATTTACACACTTCCAGGAAATTAAATATTTCACTTGCTCTCAAATAGACTCAAAACCCATCAATCCATCAACGCTGAGCAATTCTTCACTTTCATATCTTCAAGTCCTGAAAACCAAGGGCTTCAATGAGAGAAACACCAAGGTTTGTTTTTTCCTTTTCTTGATGGACGTGTTATTTTACTCATAACCCAAAAAACCAACTTATTCTGAACCTCACAATCAACACCCAAAGGATGACAGGAGGGAAAGCTGACAGAGCTGGTGTTCCCTTCACCAATATTCAAGGTCCTGCCTTGGCAGTGGGACTGACCTCACCCAAGAGCTCTGGTTTGTCCCTGCTTCACTCTGCTCCCTCCCCACACAATGGAAGCCTTTTCCTGGATTATTCCAAGTATTGCAGCACCACAACAACCTCTTTTATCATTAAACAGATCCAAAAGCCAAACACTCCAACTGCATAAAAGTGAGGAACTGTTTCTAACACGTGAACAAATTCTTACACAGAAAGTTTAGAATTTTTTTCCAGAGATCTCAGTGAATTAACTTCTCACAACAAACCACAAGGAAGCACAATGCACTTGCAGCTTCAGCAAAAATGTGAGTTTGCATTTTTAACAGCAGAGTTGCAAAGAAAGCAGAAACTGAGACCAGTTGATTCAAGCTGTTTCTGGTTAGCAGGAAAAAGGCTTGAGCAGATTTCTGTGAAAAGTTGGAACAGTTTAGATTTGGTGAGCCCTCCTCATTTTCACTCTTGGTCCCTACAAGTCATTTCCTCTGATTTTAAAGTATCTGGACATCTCCAAATGGCAAAGCAAACAGATGTGCAGACAAGGTGAGGCTCACCTGTGTTACCTGCAGGGAAACACCCCCTGCCCTTTTCCCTATTCCAACATTTCACTACAAAATAATGAATTCTCCTGGTGCTTTCCTACACACAGCCTGCAGACAGAAGGAATTCTTGCCTGAATTCCTCATCTCTCTCACAAGAGATTAAGCTCAGTGAATGAAATCTGCATGAGGAAACATCTTTAACTTGCTGAGACTAACACAGAACCAAGGCCAAGCCACAAAGTCCTTCATAAACTCAGTTCAAAGAAAACAGCCCCACAAATCCACCTATAGACAGGCTTGCAGCAGAATCCATTCACACCTCTGGAATGTAAAACTCCAACCAGGATTTGCCTGCACTGATAAAATGCCCTTCATATCAGCCTAAAGGTAAATATCTGCATAGCCCAGCTAAGCATGCGCCAGAAATATGGGAAAAGCCTTTAATATCAAGTGTGAAAATTAACATTAAACATCAGGAGTTCACCAGACATTTGCATAAAATTTTAATTAGCTGTATCACAGACAACATTTATCCTCAGATTAGACAATTACTGTAAGTCACATGCATGGAAAGTGAGGTTTGGAAAATAGTTATTAATTCAGTCAGTCTGTGATCTGAATGTGCAGACATCAATCTACATTAAAATATCTCTGCCTTGCTGCCTCCCCTCCCAGGTGGGAACACACACACCCCCAGAGATGTGCTCTCCTTGCCACCAGGCTGCAGTGACACAGGGAGGGGATGCTCAGGGACCTGTATTCCAGGATAAATCAGGGAATTCTTGCCAGTCTGCAAAGGATCAGGCTCACAGAAGGTGCTGCCAGGTGCTGACTGAGGAAGAAGTTCCCCAGACAGACAGACAGTCACTGACACCACACCTGCACACACAACCCCAGTCCCAACAAGAAGTCAGCTCCTATTTATGGCAAAGAAAAAGGATTCCTAGTGCCTGACATTAAATTCAGATCCTGGTTTTCCTGGGATAGCTGGTTGTGTGTCTAAATCCAAGCCCACTGTGTTTTAGGAAGTCTCATTTTCCACAAAAGGCTCAGAAAGCAGAAAAAAACCCAAGCACAAACCTTGATATAAAAATCAGGAACATAAAGCAGAAAAAAAAGCCATTTTTCTTACACTAAATCTATGCTGCTAGACAGATTTTCAAACCTGATTAATTCTCTGATTTTTTTTTGTCTCTCTTCATAAATTATTCTCAGAGAACAACTGGCTGACCAGAGGGTCTCATCACCCTGCCTATGACACAATATTCAACTGCAATCCAAACACTGTTCCCAAAACCAAACAGGAAAAGGGGCAACTGTGCATCGTGGCCATTTGGAGGAGAGCACTGAGAGGAGAGAAGACACTTGGCACTACACAGAAAAGCCAACAAGCAGAACACTTATTAGCTCTCTTTTGCTATTCTACAGCAGAGAAAACAGCAATTCATGGGAATAAAACAGCAAAATGAAGAGCCTGAAACTCCCATCAATGCCCTTCCTCAACCTTCAAAATTATTTAGGAAACGAGTTACAAATACAGATTGGCAAAGGGTTTGGAGAACAGGGTTAACTCCAGAGGAAAGGTTTCATTTCCATTTTTCACAGCTTAAATGCTTGTCTTCTTCAGTGTAATTTCTGAGGAGAGGAAATGGTTCAAAATTCAAAGTTTTGGAAGCTTTCCACTCCCTTTTACAAATGAGAGAACAAGGTCAGCTTTCACAGACAGCAGGTGGCCAAATTATTTCTTTATTTAAAGAGTTAATGCTGGAAGATAATTCTCCTTCAAATTTATGTATATTCATGAGTGCCAAGGTTTGATTCTGCACTGGTTTTACAGTCCTGTCTCAGCCTCACTGAGGGGAAAGCAGCTCCAGCTTGAGCAGACTTTTAGCTGTAAAAGAGATTTATGGACACAAATCCGGTTCTGTTTTCTCCATACCACCTTTTCTCACTCCTTGTCTCCTTAAATTCCCAGGATCTGAGCTCCATGGGGAGCTCATTTCTCAGAATGTATGGGAAGGGGGGTGAGGAGCAAATCTCTAACCTGTCTCACACAGCAGCACCACCTGGCCACGTCCTTTTGGGACCTGCCAAGCCACAGCTGCTGGGGCTTTGTCACCCCAGCTCCAGTGGCCTTTGTGCGCTTTGTCACCCCAGGCTCAGTGG
>VXBR01001726.1:156938-169656 GCA_013400215.1 Cisticola juncidis | reverse complement strand
CCAGTGGCCTTTGGGGGAGCTTTGTCACCCCAGCTCCAGTGGCCTTTGGGGGAGCTTTGTCACCCCCAGCTCCAGTGGCCTTTGGGGGGGCTTTGTCACCCCAGCTCCAGTGGCCTTTGGGGGAGCTTTGTCACCCCCAGCTCCAGTGGCCTTTGGGGGGCTTTGTCACCCCAGTTCCAGTGGCCTTTGTGGGGTTCTGTCACCCCAGTTCCAGTGGCACTGCAGCTGGAATCAGGGACAGGGTGGCTGTCACTGTGCCATGAAGGGCTGGAGAGGGGACAGCTCTGCCAGACCTGCAGATCTCCACTCACGACCCAAATCCGACCTGCACCGGGATCTAATTTTAGGATTACGAGCTTTGACAACAGCTCTTTAAAAATAACATTCCTCCTTCTAGGGCCAGGTCAAGTGTCACCCACAGTGCCACCTGCACTGTGGGCACATCTCAGTTTATTCTTCATTCTTATTCTTCTTCAGGTGTGCAGTGGATATGAGAATATTCCAGAATTACAGACCGGTGTGAGGTCAGGCCATTACGCACTGAACCAGAAATGCCAAATGCAAATTAATCCAACAGGGCAGTGAAAATACCTCCCCAAAGGAATTTGTTCTCTGGGGATTACCTGTTCCAACAAAAGCATTTTGTCTGTTTTCTCACAAACTGAGTAGAAAAAAAAAAAGATCATCCAATGTGTGCCTTGACTGAAAGGTAACAACCTGAAATAAATTCAGCTTACATTTCGGTATCCTTGAATTGTATTTTCAACTGAATTAAGGGCAGTAGGAGACACTGCTCTCCTTTCATATCTTCCTTTTGGAAGGGAAGAGGATAGCCAATATTCTTGCCAGAGGATGTGCCTTAGAATCTATTACCAATTAGAAAAGTCCAGCCTTGTCACTTGGGCTGTTATGGGGTCACAGGGATCTGCTCAGCCTGAACACAAGAGAACTGCAAAAAATACAAGACCACAAAATGTCAGCTCCCTTCTTTAAGCCTCAGTGTTTTCCCACAGAATTGCAATTTTTCCAATTCACATTCATCTAAATGTGGGCTCATATATCAGACTCCATATTTTGGGAATGTGTTTTGGGAAGATACCTGCTACTTAAAATTACCCAATGATTTCATTACTAAATTGATTTTGCACTTTTATTAATATGAAGCAGACGTCACCAAGTGCAGTTTCTCCCATCCTCCTACACACACCAGACATGAAACCACATTAATACACTCAGTGGGCCAGAGGCAAATACTCACCATGACAGAAATTAGGGGGGAAAAACAGTTTAACTCTCCACGTTACTACTGGTAGAAGCTGAAGAATTAATACTTTCATTTTATGACATGGATTTCTAAGGAAAAGGATCATTCAAGAAGTACAAGATGCCAAGAAATACCTGTCCATACATCCAAACACTATTTTTTTCCATTTTAATTAAGTGTTCTGCCTGCCAGCACAAACTACAAGCCTGAAAAGAAAACAGAGATTGATTTAATATCTTACTCACATTCATCAATGCCCATTCACGGCATAAAATTTCAAGTGCCTTCCCTCACAGCCACCAGATTTTGCACAATCATCTCAAAAAGTCAACACAGTGTCTTAATTCAACTGTCAGAGCTGGTAACCACATGAGATTGCTTTAAACCTCAGAAATTCAGGTACATGAGCTGTCTGCTCATGAGATTGGACTTGAGGAGAAAATCCTCCCCTGTGAGGGGAGGGAGGCACAGATTCCCAGAGAAGCTGTGGCTGTCCCTGGATCCCTGGGAGTGCCCCAGGCCAGCTTGGATGGGGTTTGGAGCAGCCTGGGACAGTGGAAGATGTCCCTGCCGTGGCAGAGGTGGCACTGGCTGAGCTTTAAGGTCCCTTCCAACCCAACCCATTGTGGGATTCTGTGAAAAAATCCCCAAATCCTCCTTGCCCGTTGCTGAAGGAGCTTTCTGGCCAAATCCCAGGATTCCAGAGCAGGATTTGCTGCCAGCAGTGGGGCTGAGAGGAGACCTGAGGGTGGGATTGTCCCAGCTCCTGCCTGCTCACACCAGATCCGCAGGAGGAACAATCCTGATCCAACACCAGGGCAAGCAGGGCTGGGGCTGCTCACAGATCACATCACAGACCAATTAATGAATGCCAAGGTCACTCTAATTACCTGAAAGAACACCCCAAATAAAGGGAGCACCAGTCATTTCAACAGCAGGCTCCAGTTACAGCTCACCAGGCAAACCAAACCTGGGGAGCTCAAACTGGAGGTGAAGTTGATGGTTCAGATTTGGGACTTGGCTCAGCAGGTGCCTGTGCAAGGACTGCACACAGGGGTGCTGGGAAATCTCCTTTTCCTGCCTAGTGACAGCAGTTCCATGTTGAAGACGGCCACAGAGAAGGAGGAAATTTGGTCCTTCATTCTCCAAATTACCAAATTTCATAAAATTTTGGCCCTGCCCTTTTCCTACCCTGAGTTTAGCTCTGTCCTGCAACACCAGATGTTCAGCTTTCCCTCTGACTCCCCCATATCTCTGTACATACCAGAGTTCCCAAAATCCCTCCCAAACCCACCCACCTCTTCTCCCTTTCCTATCAGACCAGTCTAACGTGTCCAGCACCACCACCTCGGCAGGAATTCCACAGCAGAGGTCCCAGCTCTGCCCCCAGCAACCTGGATCTGCACTGGATTCTGGTTCCCAGGAAACAGAACTCAAGAATACTGAACAATATAAAAATAATTCGCTTTGGTCAACTTCTGTGGTGGCCCAGTTCCTGATTCTGAGCTGTATTTTTAAGTTCAGCTTTGATGGAAGTGAATCACTCCAAGATTTTTTTAAAGTATCAGTACATTTGACATAAGGATTTTATCTCATCTTGCTGCTTCAAACTTTCCAATTCCTTAATTCACGCACAAAAAAGAGTTATCCTTGTTCAACAATCAAAATATTTGTTATTATTTTATTATTACTTTGTTGATTTTTGTGGAATCAGAAAAAAAAAAAAAAACCCTGGTTTGAAAGTGCCAGTGAATCCCACATTCTCCTATGCAGATATTCAAAAATTTTCAGCTGTCAGCATAACAATTCCTCAAATCTTCTGAATCCACCCTCCAGCAGTAAAATCCTACCTACTCTTTTATCTATTCTGGATATTTAGACGGAAAATTATTTGAGTGGGAGGCAGCTTGTTCGTTTCAAAGAGGATGACAAAGACTTGTTACTCAAAAGCATCTGTGCCTGTTCCTTCATTAAAGGTCATTTTCCTCCAGTCAGCTCTTGCACAGAACATCTTCTACCCCCTTAGCTTTGATACCCTGCAAGCAGCAACTGGATCATGTCCTTGGGACTCCAGATATCTCCTAAGGAATCCACATGGAAAAGGCAATACCTGCCTCTGTTTCCAAAGCAGCTGATTGTGGCTGGGGATATATTGAATAAAATGCAATAAACCCCTTGGGTAGCACTGCTCCTCCCTGTCCCTCCCAGAGCTGTCTGGTGATTACTGTTCTGACCATTGTTTTCATGCAAGTCATTAAAAACATTCTCTCATCAGATTTAGAAGCAGAACGTGAAAGTGGCTTTAAAACTCACCCACTCCATTTTCTCTTTTTTTTTTTAAAGAGCTTTCCACCTAGTCTAAATGCACAGAAGAAATTCTAGCCCATTAACATCCATCAGAGAGCAGTAATGAATTCATCAATATTGCTCCAATCCGTGGGCATCGTGCTGAATCATTTGGTAACTACATCTGCAGCAGGAAGGGCTCACACAACCCTCCCCACACTGCCAGCAGCCACCTCCCTGGAGAAGGAAAAATGAATATATTGAGATCTCTGTTATCCCTCTGGATGGGGCTGGTGGTGACTCTCCACACCAGGATTCCCACAGCCATCAAATCCTGCCTGGAGCTGCTCCCCCTGGATATGTCCCTCCTTTGCCAAGCCACCTGCAGGAGCTTTCAGTGCTTTTTCTTTTTATAAATGACACAAGGATTGGGTTTTTCCCTGCTTTTTAATGTACAAATTGAGTATTTAATTTGCAAAGAAAAAAGGAAAAACAATAAAAACCCCCTCCACACCAGGTTACTGCAATGATGCTGAACTATGATTTTATTTTTGTGTCTATTTACAGAGCTGTGAGGGACAAACTTCTCCCTCCAGCAAGAAGTTTTCCTATCAGTGAAAGTTCTATGCATAAAAAAAGCAAAAAGCTACCAAAATCAGCCAGTCTTAAAAGAAAATAATGATCAAGTAACATGGAAGTTTAGCTGCCAAAAAAAAGCACATACCTGTGGCTGCAGTACAACAGTATTAAGTTACTGTTCTCACAACAAAAGAAAAGGAATCTAGTCTTGAAAAAAAATACATCAGCCTTAATGACATAAACACAATTATCCTTAAATGCAGATTGGAAACTGCTCTGCCTTGCCCAGGGATGCCAAGGCTGGTGGGCTCTGCAGTTTTCCATCTCTCCAAGTCCCCTCCTTGTGTTTACACCCTCAGTTCTAATGGCATCTCTAATTAACCCCACGAATAAATAGGGGTTTGTTAAGGCAGCCCTGCTAAAGCAAGCACAGCTAACTCAGGTCTCAGCACCTCTGCTGCCTTAACACAGATGATGTCTCAGAACACAGACTCACACATGTGTCTACATAGCCCCAACTCCCACAGCTTAATTCAATTAATACTGTTAAATCTTTAATGCTCGCCTTCAAAGGCTTTTTTTTTTAATTTTTAATAGCTCTCATAGGTGAGCACGAATGTTTTAAGTCTTTCTGCTATATTTTAAATAAACTCTTTTCTTGCCACTTTGATGTTTGCCTTTCTGACAAGCCTCTGCTCTGTGAAGCTGCTGCCACTTTGTTTTGTGTGCGAGGATGACATTACAAGCTCCAAAAGATATGTTAATCACCGAGCTGGAATCTGGGATTTTTTTAATTCCTCTCACCTGCCCTCTGGGCTGGGAGTTGGCATTAGAACAGCTTTCATCAAAACAATGAAACCCAGGAGGAGAGAAGAGGCAACTGGAGGGAGGGGGCTCTGATTTGCATCTGTTTAGCATGGAAGAGCCAGGCGGGGCTTAATTCTCTTTTCCTCAGCTTTCCCATGAAAGGAGAGAATGTCACTCACCGTATTTTATTTAAATAGTTAAAATAGCAGTTTTGACAAAAGACTGGCCAGGCTGGATGGAAGAATAAGCCTTGTGGCATCTTCAGGCACATCTGGGACCTGAATGTGTTTTTAACTCTCCCCTTCTCTCACTCCAGCTACCTTGAGACCCCTCCCCACCTTGCCCTGACTCATTTCTAAATCTTGAATTTGCAAGACAAAGCTTTGAAAACACATTTCAGGTCTTTCTATAAAGTATAAACTACAAGAAGAAACAAAAAAGAAAAAAAAAAGGCCCAGCACTGACTTTTCTCCTGCTTTAAAGTTTATTTTTCTTCTGAGTAAGAAAAAGAAAACCCTTCTTAAAATAAAACTAAAAATCAGCATTTCCAGGGACAGGAAAAGGCACTATAGTATTATATACACTATCCAAGCTGACACAAAAAAGAAGAGATTAAAAGCCTGGCTGCAAGCCAAGGCATCCAGACACAATTTTGCACAGAGCATAGAGAACAAAAGTGTTCCTGCATTCAGGATGTTGCAGCATTTCCTGCACTTACACCTGAAATCAAACAGCACCAAAAAACCAGGGATCCCAGTCAGCCCCAAATCAACAGGTCCTCACCCTCCAGAGTGAAAAATCTGCTCACACTCTGCTTGATCCAGACCATCTCCTGCAGAACAGACCCCCCTCATAAAGCAAATTAAAAACAGAATAATAAAGACAAGCTACAAAACTCTCCTGCTGTTCTGCACTCCTCAACATTTCAGCAGAGTTCCCATCACGCAGAGCACTCCCCAAAATTCCCAATCTCCAGCCACACAACACGTCCTGACTTTTAAAGCTGATGTAAATACTCCTGGAGGCATCCTATGGTCGTATTATGATGAAATTAAAAATACACAGACACTATTGGCTGGCAGACAGACACCAGCACGGCAATTGCAGCACTCAGTGTGTTTAAAGCAGCAGGCCAGGCAAAAGCAGATTATTCACTAGGTAGTCAAACGTAAAAAAGAGCCAGACATTTCAGTCTGTCTCAGTGTCTCACAAAGGGGTCAGCGATTTGTAAATTTTAAACACAACACTTAAGCAGTTTTGCAGACTAAAAATCCTTTGATGATGTACCTCGGTGCTTCTCTGCAATAGAGCAGTTTAAAAGTGATTTTGCTGTCCTCGAGTTTTTATACTTCAGCTTCTCTACAAGAATTCTGAAAGCCAAATCAAACCAATTATAAACATTCCTGTATTTTTTACTTCCTTATTAAAGCTTCCCAAGAGAACCAGTAAACATATAAATATCTTTCAAAGGAGTCACCCAAATACCAATAAAATCTTCAGAAAGCAGCTGCTTTGCTAAAAAAGTATGAAAAACCAGGGGCTGCATAATCACAGCCTGGTGCAAGGACAATCATGCTGCTCTGAGCAGCAGACAGAAATTTCTGTCTTAAAAATACACATAAATTGAAAAGATTCTCAAAAATTACAGTATTAAACATTGATTTCTGATCTGCATTTGCATACTCCTAAGAAGAGTAGTCACTATCACCTACACTGTTTATCTGAAAACATTCCAACAGAGGCTTTATCTTGACTTTCTGAGAAACTCTTCTAAATTGGTAGACAAAGTTTAACTTCATGAACTCTGCTCAACAACAGCAGCAAAATATAGTAACACTTCTCATAGGTAATAAGCATTCCATCCTTTAAAAAAAATCACTGCAAGCAGCAGAACACTGCAAGAAGCAATCAAACCCCTGCAATAAGGCAGGATGGGCTCAGAAGGCAAATATTTCATTGGATAACACATCAGAGGGGAGCTGATGCTTTCCAGTGGTCATTACAGAGAGAGGTTTCCATCAAATAATTAAATACCTGGGCAGGGGCATTTTAAAGATGGACCAGATCTTCTCTGGATCTGAATATTGAGGGTAATGCCTGATCAGGAAACTCTAACCAGACATTACCAGTCACAATCCAACAATGGCACAAAATGGGAGGGTTTTCCTCTGATTAATTAAGCAAATAATTGAGAATATTAAAGTTTTGTTTTTCAAATAACAGTTGAAGTGCTTTCCTTTACGTGCACCATGTGGCAGAGCACACTGTGCTTGACCATCCACCAGAAAACAGGCATGTTAAAACAGCTCTGCAGATAAGGATTAATTAATGATCTTCCAATCTGCCTGATTTCATAGGTTACAGCAAACATCTCTGCCTTACTGCTGTTGTCACAAGCCTCATCCCTGTCCAAACAGAGCTGAAAGTCAGTGGAAAAGCAGCTTCAGCAGCAACTGGGTCAACAGATTTGGCTGAAGAAATCCTCATCACTAAAAAGAAAGAAATGAATAAAAATCAGAATGACAAAACCGAGGGGATGCTTGGGGTCTGCTCACCCCACCAGCAGCACACAGGAGGAACCTCCAGGGAATAGAATTCCTACCTAAAGAGAAACAGGTTTGAAGGATTCTTTTGTGCTGCCATCTCAGGGGAGGAAGTTACCTCTAAAAATACTCTGGTCTCTCCCTGAGGAATATCAGAACTCCCTGTACCACTTAGTGGGGTTTGTCCCACAAAGGTTTTACTTGTGAGCTGCACAGCTCTTACACCAGTGAGCAATTTACTCATGCAATTACTCCCAGTGGACTCAGGAGAACTGTGTGAGAAAGAAGGAGCTCTGCCAACCTAAAGGTTGCACAATCAGGGGGAAAAAAAAGTCCAACCAAACCAGGGAGGAGGATAAATTGCAACTGACAAAAACTACAATCAAGAAATAGCTGGTGACAGATTGTTATTTAAGTACAAGGAAGTGATTTACACAGGAGCAGTTGTAATAAGATTACACGATTCTCTATTAAGATTCTTAAAATGTCTTTGTTCTAGCAAAGCTCTGAAAAGACCATTGCCCTTGCAAAGGTTCAGAAACTACTAAATTGATGTTAAGTCTAGAAATTAATATGATTTGGGAGAATAGAGACAAAAATGTAAAAGAACATCCCAGACATCATTAGTACCCTGTCATCCGTGCTGGTATTTTTCCCTAGCAGGGGTACAATGTGTGTTGTAGCATTTCTTGGTGGCAAAACTCAAACCCAACAAAGAGAAGCAGGGAGCTTGCTCTGCCTGGGTTTCTGCTTTTAAATAATGAAAACTCCCAGGTTGATTTTAGAAGCCATCACATTATGTAAGTGACATCTCAAGAAGGGCAGGGAAGTCTCTATGAAGTTACACTGAAGAGAGATTAAATCAGTGTCTGACTGCTGAATTTTAGCCATGACCCCCAGACTCCACCATGTATTTGAAGTAATCAGTTCTAAAACTACAGCCTCCAAAAGTGCCCACAATTCCTCCAATACTGAAAAGCAAACAAGGCAAGGGAGTCTTCAGATTTCTATCAGGTAGGGTGAACATAAACCATCTCTAACTAAGTTGTCTGGCATGGTTTTAAACTAATAAGCAGCTTTGAACTTTCAAAAAAAACCAATTTATTATTTAATTTGTATTGTTCACTAAGTGTTGCATTCTTTCAAACAAAAAACCCTCAAAGAGTCAAAGTCCCAAGCCTGCAGAAACAGCACTGAGGCCTTCTCCTGCGTGGGTCACCCTCCAAACTCTCCTGGACCTTATGACCATTTAGGATTTATTATATGGTGACATGAAAGACTCAGGCACTGCAGACAACATGGCTAAAACAGCTCTGGGAGGAGAGGGAGGAAAAGGAGCAGGGTGGAAGGAAAAGCAGGAGCAGGAACAGGGTGGAAGGAAAAGAAGGAGCAGGGTGGAAAGAAACTGCAGAGGTCTCACACAAATTTCAGCTAATTACTTGAGGCAGCTCAGGGAGCTCCACTCCTGATGGTGGAAGGAAGACTATGCCTTGAAAATAATTTGTATGGATCATGACAACAAAACAAGAGTGTGGCTGAGATTCCAAACTTCCCCAGCCACCTCCACCATAAAACACAGGCAAGGGGAGGCTCCAAGGAGGAGCTGCAGCCAGGCCTGGGCTGGGACTGGTTTCACCCAGCTGCACTCCCAGTGCCAGTGGGGACCTGTCCAAGCCTGAGCTGCTGCTTCCCCACCTGCACAGGGCTGGATTTTGCAAGCCAAGGCACAGGAGGCGTGAACAGCCCAGGCCTGACCTTGAGCACAAGCTCGAGGCACCAGTTAGAGGCATTTATGTTAACAGCCCTGGGTGACAGGAACCAGAGAGACTCACTATTAACAATTAATGACACGAGGTATTGGCTCTGAGATCAAATTGAGTCCAATTTCTGTAACAATACCAGAAAAATGAGCAGAGAAATATCCATACAGGAGAAAAGCATCACGCTAGCATAATAACTCAAAGTTATGTTTCCATATAAAAAGGCACAATAGTGAATTACAAACTGAATTCTGCAGACATCTCCAGTGCCAGTGCAACCAACAAACACAAAATATTTTTAAACTGATTTTCTAATTAGTATCACCATTCATACCAACTCCACTGTTAGATATTTACATAGAACTCAAAGTTAACTCTCCTTAAACTCAGCCTACAACCACTGGTTACCTACAGAAAACACCACAGAACATTTTGGCCCAACTACTTCACCTTTATCAATGGTCTGGAGCAGCATCATAAAATCAAGCAAACCCCAGATTTGGAAACCAGAGAGAAAACTGTTATTTGTAAAATGATAAATAAGGAATACCAGTTTTCCTGTAGCTTTCCACCTGCTGCACTGCTCAGTGAGAGGCTCAGCCCAGCAGCCACTGAGCTCCAGATCCATCCTGAAGCCCAGACTCTGAATCCACTCTCACATTCAGCCATTCTGGATTCTTTCTCCATGCAGAACAGGAAAGCAGCCCTGTACCAGCCAGCTAAACTGATTAATTCAGAGTTTTTAGGGTCGGTTATTCAGCACAGCCGGGTCTGTACCAAACCTGGAGCACACCAACGCTAGCAGACCTACTATCAGCCCCAGCAGGTTTGATTCCAGAGGACAGAAATCCATGTTTTTCTTCTCCATGGAGTCTCCTGCCTTCTTAATGAGCAGCCAGGCTACTGAAACACACAAAAACCTGCTGTTCTTTGAAGCATTTAAGCCAGCAGGATACTGGTACGTTTCGATATTTTTCCCTGCACAGATCAGAGCCAGGCGAAGTGGGAAAAGAGCATTACAGGCGTTCCTACAAAGCAGGCACATTTCATTTTCTATTAGCAACATCCCAAGGGACACTTTAGCACTCTGCAAATATGGCCCTGGAAGACTGGGAAGTTGCTTCCTGAGTACCAGTCATTAAAGAAAGATATTAGAGTAACTTATATTCTTCTACACCAAGCAAAAGCCAGAGTCATTTCCCCATCCTACGTACGAGACCTAAGAAAAGCAAGATCAGGAACATCATAACTACTCTTTAATGTATTTCCCCTAAACTGATTATCATTTAATGATTTCTCTCTCTCGCTCTAAAGGAAAAAAAAAAAAAAAACAACCACAGAAACAAACCCCTGATTTCTGTATCAGGAGAGACTATCAGCATTTTTATGAAGTAACAAATTAGGCCTTTGGCATTTCCCAGCAGCGATCCAAGATTTGAGGCTCCTTAAAAGCTCCAAGTTTTCAAGCAATCAAATGGCTGACAGCTGGAACAAAACTAGCGTGATTAACCAGTTATGTAAATAATGATGTGGTCAGTGCAAGCTGAATTCATTTCTGCTGCCTGCATTATACTGGACATCAGATGTTTGTGAACTCTTCAATAAATGTGACAGTGGGAATAATGGAAGTGAAAACCAACACGAACATCAGCAGCCAGGCCACCTGACAGTCAGGGATCTCTCCTAAGGTCCTTCCACAGCCATCAGGTAATTCATAAAAAGCACTTTTTTAGTCCAGATATTACCCACCACTGCTTAGCTTCTACCTAGGGAACAAGTCAACTGTTTTTTCTCAGGAGACAAGTCCATGGAGAGATGGAGAAAGATGGACAGAGGCTGTTTATTTACAAGGGCTTGGAGTGACAGGCCAAGGGGGAATGGCTTCCCACTGCCAGAGAGCAGCACTGGATGGGATTTTGGGAAGGAATTCCTCATGGGAGGGTGGGCAGGCCGTGGCACAGGGTGCCCAGAGAAGCTGTGGCAGCCCCTGGATCCCTGGCAGTGTCCAAGGCCAGGCTGGATGGGGTCTGGAAAAACCTGAGATAATAAAAGATGTCCCTGCTATAGCAGGGGTGGGACTGGATGAGCTCTGAGGTCCCTCCCAACCCAACCCATGCTGGGATTCAAAGATCCTGTGAGTCCTACACTGCATTTCTTAAAGGCTGATAACGATTTTAATTCCTCAGCAGATATAAAACTCGAGCTGCTGTGTCACAGAACTGTTGTGACACAGGGGTAATGTTGCAGAGTAACTTCACGGAATCAAGGAAGTCACAATCAGCACCCCCAAGTCAAACTTCCTCCAGTGGAACCCACAGTCAATTTGGCCTTATCAGAATTCGCCTTCAGGAATGCACACTCATGGGTCATTTGTGCTTGATAATTTTTGATAGCATAGTTAAATATTTAATATGGGGAAGATTATCTCTGAAATTCTGTCGAGCTAGTTTACCATTACTTCGAGCTCATAAAGGAAAAATTATCAAAAGTTTTGATTCTTCCCAATAAAACTCTATACTTGAGTTTGTTCGAAAATAACACATCTGAGAATCAGCCAAGACAAACATATTTAGAAGTAACTCCTAAACAGGCTGCATTTTGCTAAAGATACCATAACAATGTATTTCTATTTCTAATTAAAAAAAAAATCATTCATCCCACATCTCACACCCCAGCAATACAATTTCCTATGACCTTGTGTCTCACGAAACACAGCAACAAACCAGAATTATGCAAGAGTTCTGTATTACCATAAAACACATATTTCAGTGCAGAGAATAATAAAACTTAATCTCGTGGCCTGATTTGCATTTTGAACTGCTCAAGTCGGACTCTACAGCCCATAACATCTGCAACAGCTTCACAATCCTAGCAAGTCTTTTAGGCCTCCTGTTGAAAATGGATGAGCGTGTAGACAATTGAGGTTATTTTCTTAAAAGATGAGAAGAAGAAATATGTCCAATTGCTCTAAATTTAAAATCTCCCTTGGCTTTTCAGATCAGTGTCGATACCGTACTTGAGAAGGGGGAGGGGGAAGCATTACACACCCATAAAACTGAGACCAAATGCTACCAGTTTTAAAGCCTTAGAGCTTTAAATCTTTAACATGAATATTTTAACATTTACATTAAAGCCTCACGGCTTTAAAAGAGGGGACTTCCATTGTGGGCAGCCTGTGATAATTACTGTTTCAATATATTTCACAGCAATAATGTAATACAGCTCGCTGTCTACCCAACCCTAATCTGTAGCATCGCAGGTACTGCAGGTAAAAAATTTAAAATATACATAAGTATGTATCAGTGTAAATATATAGAAAGAGAGGCAGAATATCACAGAAACACAGAATTATTAGGGTTGAACGCGACCTCCGGAGATCATCTAGCCCAAGCCCCCTATTTAAAACACCCTTTAAAAATTATTAAAACCATTAACACACATCTCCCAAACAACGATATCGCTGAAAATCCAACAATATA
>VXBR01001726.1:145377-156896 GCA_013400215.1 Cisticola juncidis | reverse complement strand
AAAGTCTTTCGTTACAAAATAACCGCATTTATGGGTCAGGGAATGCTTTAAGAGAGGGTTTGGGGCTGGCTCTGATGGAAGGAAAACGCCTGGGGAGCCCCCTCAGTGCTCACAGCGCCCAGGGGTTCCCCTCAAAAAAACTGGGTGAAATAATAATAAAAAAAGTCTTTCGTTACAAAATAACCGCATTTATGGGTCAGGGAATGCTTTAAGAGAGGGTTTGGGGCTGGCTCTGATGGAAGGAAAACGCCTGGGGAGCCCCCTCAGTGCTCACAGCGCCCAGGGGTTCCCCTCAAAAAAACTGGGTGAAATAATAATAAAAAAAGTCTTTCGTTACAAAATAACCGCATTTATGGGTCAGGGAATGCTTTAAGAGAGGGTTTGGGGCTGGCTCTGATGGAAGGAAAACGCCTGGGGAGCCCCCTCAGTGCTCACAGCGCCCAGGGGTTCCCCTCAAAAAAACTGGGTGAAATAATAATAAAAAAAGTCTTTCGTTACAAAATAACCGCATTTATGGGTCAGGGAATGCTTTAAGAGAGGGTTTGGGGCTGGCTCTGATGGAAGGAAAACGCCTGGGGAGCCCCCTCAGTGCTCACAGCGCCCAGGGGTTCCCCTCAAAAAAACTGGGTGAAATAATAATAAAAAAAGTCTTTCGTTACAAAATAACCGCATTTATGGGTCAGGGAATGCTTTAAGAGAGGGTTTGGGGCTGGCTCTGATGGAAGGAAAACGCCTGGGGAGCCCCCTCAGTGCTCCCAGAGCCAAGGAGGAACTGGTTTGAGGGCTTGAGATCCCCCAAAATCCAGGGAGAAAAAATAAAAAATAATTACTATCACTACAAAATAATCACATTTATGGACTAGGGTACACTTTAAACCATGTCTGGCTATGCCTTTGATGAAAGAAGGCTCCCCCTCCACATTCACAGCACCTAGGAGAAACTGATTTCAGGGCAGCCCCCCAAAAACCAAGGTCCAGTGTGGGCTGGCAGCCCCCAAGGCTGAATCATGGAATGAATTCGTTTGGAAAAGACTCGAGATCATCAAGTCCAAATGTGGCTAAACACCTCCTTGTCAACTAGACTATGGCACTGAGTGCCACATCCAGCCTTTCCTTAAACACCTCCAAGGACAATGACTCCATCCACCACATCCTTGGGCAGCCCATTCCAATATTTCATCACTCTTTCTAGAGAAATTCCTCCCAAAGTCCAACCTGAACCTCCCAGCACAGCTCCCATTGCCTCACACAGCACTGATACTCCACTTTCCCCCTCCCACTGAAGATGCCGATATAAAATAACCACATTTATGGCCAAGGGGACATTTAATGGACACATTTTTGTATCAGGGTCACCGCACTGGGGGATGCAGGGGAGCTCAGGGGGGCACAGGAGGAGCCGGGCGGTCTGGGTGGGTCGGAGCACACGTCCTTCCCCTCGGGATAATGACTAAACCAGTCCGGCATCGTGGGCTGGAGGAGGTTACTGCTCCCATTGTAGTCCTCCCTGAATATATTTGTTCCCATCTTAAAACCGTGAGACAATTCAAGGAAACGGGACTCGGCCAGGGGAGAAGTTGGAGAGCAGAGCTCTGCTTGGATCACTGCTGGCACAGCCCAGTGCTGCTGGTTATTTAAAACCCGAATTCCTGAGGAATCGTGCCTTTCAAAAAGCATAGGAAAACAGAAATGTGGAGCAAAATCCATCTGTGGCTCACTGCTTTTAAGTGAAAGGAAGGTCAGGCTGAGTGCTGTAAACTTCATCAAATCCTGGAATGGTTTGGGAAGGGACCTTAAAAATCATCTCATTCCAAACCCTGCCATGGGCAGGGACACCTTCCACTATCCCAGTTGCTCCAAGCCCCATCCAACCTGGCCTTGGAAACTTCCAGGGATGGAGCATCCACCACTTAGAGCCCAGCCCTTCCTCCCAGGGAGCCACTATCAAATCTGCCACAGATTTGAGGTTTAAATACAGAAGAACGAGGACTGCAGTGAAAACACTGAGTGAGCTGCATTAAAAGCAACTTGTTTAGAAATGCTGCACATTCCAATGCCTTGAACACCATCTGGGAGCCGGGAAGCTCCGAATCTTCTGCAGCGAGCTGTGATTCTGGCTTAGCTGTTAACCTTGAGCTAGGCAGGATTAAATTCTGGGTGAAAAAAGTAAGGGATCAGCACACATCTGATGGTATCAGCAGGAGCTGAAAGAGCACTTCCCCCTTTTCTTCTTTGCAAGAAAACAGCAGTGATGGAAACCCAATGTTTCTGTGCACGTTCATTAATCCTAATGATCAGGTGCTGACAGCTCTAAAGGAGGAGGAGAAAGCTTTTGGGTAAAATAAAATGGGAAGAACAGGAATGTTCCTGCTGCCTTCTCTCCTGCCTGTTTTCCTTCCAGATCTGGGCAAACAGAGCAGGAAGCAGCTTCCTCTCCATTCCCAGCTCCATCCCAGGTGTCTGTCTACATCACTGAGTGTGCGAATCAGCAAACCCAGCAAAAACCTCTGCAGCTGGCACACTTCCACCAAAAAACTGTTTTCTATCAACCAGATCAAGCCCCTTAGTGTGAATAAAACAAACCACTTAATTTTTGATTGTTATATCCTTGTTAATGCCTTAAATGGCAGTGTTGCTGCCATCCTGGGCAGGTACATGAGTAGTAGAGCTGCACAGGGGTGTTTCCTCCTGGTGGCCCCCTGAGCAGACTCATGGCAGTGGATTTAATTCTCTTGTTTTATATCAGCAACAGGAGGTCACTGCATTAGTCCTGTGGTTTTAAACCCAGGAGCTGCTGTAGAACACTTCCCACTGCAGCCCTGCCCCATCCCTCTCTGGAGCAGGCTGTACCTGGATATTGACCTGAGCCATCTCTGCTCCTTCCCAGCCCACAACATTCCAGCTGTGTTGGCAGAACCAGAGTCCAAGGCCGTGATTTGCAATCTGAATTGGGCACCAGGAGCTGTGGCACCACCCTGATAACCAGCAGAGCAATCCACATGGAGAAGGCAGCTCACAGACTCCCAGGATGTCCTCAGGATATGGAAGGGACTCACAAGGAGCATCAAATCCAACTCTTGCTCCTGCACAGGACAACACCAAGGATCAGGGACACCTTTCACTAGACCAGGTTGCCCTGAGAAGCTGTGGCTTCTCCATCCCTGGAAGTGCTCAAGGCCAGGTTGGACAGGACTTGGAGCAACCTGGGGGAGTGGAAGGTGTTCCTGTCCATGGCAGGGGTGGAACTGGAGAGTTTTTGAGATCCCTTCCAAGCCAAACTGTGATTCTGTGAATCCCACCCTGTCCCTGAGAGCATTGTCCAAACACTCCTGGAGCTCTGGCAACCTTGGGGCTGTGACCATTCCTTGGGGAACCTGTTCAGTGCCCTGCCACCCTCTGGGTGAAAAACCTTTTCCTGATAACCTGAACATTCCTGGCACAGCTTCACCTCGTGCCCTCGTCCTGTCACTGGTCACCAGAGATGAGCTGGTGGATCCAACCAGTGGGAGTAGAGGGAGTAGTTGGAGTAGAGGGAGTAGTTGGAAGGCAAGGGGCAGGATAAGGAGTGGGATGTCTGGAATGCAGAAGACTCTCCCAGAGAAGATGAGGAAAGCACATCCTCCCCCACCTACCCTCCCAAGTAACCTAGGGAAGAGCAGCTGCCAGGGAGCCCCAGGAGGGCCTGTTCCACTGCCATATCACCCACATGGGGCTGAGCACAGCACTAATTAGCTAATGAGTTTGTTCCAAATGTCTGGCCACAGTGTGAGGGACAACAGGAGCAGCACTTGAAAAGCCCCAAACAATGACAAGTGCATTTGTCTCCTGTCGCTGACCCCAGCCCCGCATTAACAAATAGGTCACAAACAACGGTGCTTTGCAGTGATCTAATCCCCCAGCCATATGTCAACTGCCCGAAAAAACACTGCACAGAGAACGCCCCAAAGCTCTGCAAAAATCCCGAGCAAAACTCGATAAATATATCCCTGCCGTTTGAAATTTGATTTCCTCACTCTATTGTTCCTCATTTCCTGAGAGCTGGCTTGGTGGATCACATTTTCTGCTTCTGTCTCCAGTGCTTGTAAGCAAACAAGACTGAATCTCATTATCCTGATGCATGGCCCTGGCTGCCTGCAATCCGATCTCTAAATCACAGTCATTTTGCTCCATCACTGATTTTCCTTCCCACTCCTAACCTCCAGGTCTTCAGAGGAATCAATGCAGAAATAGAGACAAGCATCATCTAATGAAGGTGTGTTTAATGTTCAGCCCTTCAGTCTGGATTAAATATCCAAGTGAGAAACTGCCTGGTGTGTGAGGAGGTTGGGCACCCTCCACTCCAGTGGCAGCTGGAGCTTCCCAGGAAGCCACATGCTTCCACATGGGGTAAATGGGGACTTCAGTCCCTGAGAGCCCAATTTGGGAAATCTGCTAATTAAATAGTCTGGGCAAACACAATCATCATTGTCCTTTGAGCCAAAGCAGAGAGATGTTTCCCAACAAGCGCAGACCCTCCCCGGAATTTTCTGAGTTGTCTGTGTGTTGCTGACAGTTATAGAGAATATTTTCAGATTATACAACTTGATGTTCACCCCGGGTTATTCTCTCCTGGATTCATAAATATTTCATTGAAATATGCAAAGTCTGAGTTACAGTCTTGTCTGCTTCAATTAGACACACGGATCCACGGGGTCTGCAGCCCTACCACACTTCCAGGGTTTGTCTACAAAGCGAGGAGAACCAAAATAAGAGTTTAGCTCCCATCATATTTAGTCTGGCTTCTCCAAACATCTTTAAATAAGGGAGAAAAGCAGAAGGATGGGAATGAGGGAGAGCAGAGCCCAGTGAGCCTGTGCTGGAGTTCAGCTGGAAGCAGCCCAAGCTAATCAGAACAGAGGCAGCAGGAGGGGGTTCGTTCCCTTCACCATGCAGACAAACTTGTAGAACTGTTTCCAATGCAAATATTCCTTTTGACAAGTTCAAAATTAATACACCTCTAATATGGGTATTCAAACCAGACCTTTTCTGAACACGTTGGCAGATTCATGAAAAGAGAAGGGAGGATGCAAGCCCAGCACATTCTGATTTTCTCAAAATGAATGTGCTCTGACAGTGCAAGAGGCAGTGACGTTTGAATGTGCTTAGTTCTAGTAATTACCAAGTGTTGTGTTTTTTCACAAGCTGGAGCTGTTCTCATCTGTGGGCACCTTCCCTCATTCCTTTCTCCTTACTGCTCCGGAGGTGCAGTTTCTCCCATGCCACAGCAAGAAGCCAAGGCTACTGTGCTGCTTACATTAAATCCCACTGAAGCCTGGGGGTGAAATTCCACAAGTTTTTAATTGACCTAAGTCAGGGTGCTGTGGTTCCTGCCCTTCCTCCACCACCCCTTCCCACTGCCTCCCTGCTAGCACCAGCTTATACCACCTGTGGTGGAGATTAATCACTTTTTAGGGGGGAGTGTTGCTTCTCAGCCAGTTCAGCTCCCTGAACCAGCTCACCAGAGGCTCAGATCAGCACCCACATCAGCAGAAAGGAGAGGACAGGGCCATGCAAGGCCACACTGACTGCTGAGGAGGTGTTTTCCTGGGTTTATAGGACACAAGGAACACAGTTGACCTAAAGAGCCCGAGTCTGCTGCTTGTTTCCAGGCTGGGAGCACTCACCCATTGGGGCCATCTGCACAGTTTGGAGTGGCAGACTCAGGCCCAGCAAAGCCAGGCTCATTTATTGTCACCATCTGGCTCCCCAAAGCAAGTCACCAAGGCACAGCCTGTAGGCTCCTGCTGGAGGACAGGCTTTGCCTTTTGCTTGGTACAGTTTGTTCTATCCCTCTCCACTTCCTCCTTGTCACAACAAGAGGACTTCCTGCCAGGATGGAGCTGATGGACAACATCACCCATCAGAATTCCTCCTCCTCCTCATTCCTGCAGCCACCCCAGGAATGTCACCCGGAGAGCCAGACCCTCCCTTTTGCCCCAGGCCCATGCTCAGACTGACAGAGGCTCCATAACAACTTCCAAACTGCAGGATGACCTGTGCAGTTGCACAAGGACCTCACGTGGCTGTGGGCCAGGGATTATCCTCACTCCTCCCAGCTGTTTCTAACCTTGAGGGAAAACGCCCTGTGGGGTTTGTTCTGAGGAACGTGGCAGGATTCTGCACTGCTCCTGGCTCTGCAGCATCCTCTGGGGTTTGGGTCTCCTCCTCCTCCTCCTGGGATAGGGATTTTGGCTGGTCTTGGCTGGAAAGGGTGGCAAAAGACTCTGTAGAAGAAGGGGGAGACCAAGGACTCAGCCTGTGGCCACTGCTGGCAGAGGACATGGTCCAGCAGAAGGATTTTCATTTTTAAGCACAAAACCCCAGAAGGCTCCACCTTCCCCACAGGATCAGATGCAGCAATCCATCCACCCCTTACCTGGGGAGAATCAGGGACACCTGAAATCAGCATTATCACCCCACAGTGTGGTGATCACAGAGATTTGGGGCATCACTGAGACATCTGCAGCTTCCTTTGTGTGTGCTCTGCTCCCAGATGCCTGGAAAGCCACCTCAGTGCCAACCCTGGGAGCTGAACTGCACAGCTACAGCCAGTCTGAGCTCAAATTTCAGAGCCTTGCTCTCAGACACCAGCGATGTGAACCCCCCAAGGTACAACAAGTACTGGAAGCTGCGGGTATTTCGTGTCTTTTAAACAGAGGCTGGAACAGAGCTGCCACATCCCTGGATTACAGCTGGATGCCCATCTCTGACAAGCTGGTAGCTTTCCCCCTTGACAGATGAAAACTGAGAGCTGTCTGTTTGCTTTGTGTTTGCACAGCATCCAGCCAGTTGCTTAATTAGTTGGCCCAATTTCTGGGTTTCTGATTCCCACTTCTGCAAGTGACTTCCTCCATTCCCAGGCTCACAGAGCTGGTTGAAACTTTCATATCTGCATGCATGGTTGTGACTCCAAACTTGTCCCTGCTGCCCCATCTCATCCTCAACAGGGCTTCCCAGGAACTTTCACTCTGTAAAAAACCTTAAACAACACTGCAGAGCTGTAAATACATGGTCCCTGTGTGATAAACAAGCAGATTAAAAAAAAAAATTCACCAGCTGGGCTGGAAGAGATTCATGACAAGCCATCAGGACTCCACAAAGCAAACAAACTGCACAGCACTGCAGGCAAGAATCCCTCCAGAACGTGCTCAATCCTAACATTATCCAGCCAAGCTGCTCCATGGATCAGCCCTGCTCTGAGCTCCTCAAAAACTTGATGGAAAGAAACCTCTTCAACAACAGCAGGTCTCAGGTGCTCTCATCTGAGCACCTCAGCCAGTCAAGCAGGTTATAATTGGCTGTAATTAATACTCCTACAAGCTTCCACATTCTTATGGACTGAGATGGAGAAATACAGGATTGTCCCTGACCCTCTGAACGTGACAGGAACTCAAAGGGGTCTGTTGCCTTCCCATTTTTAGAAATCAAACATCTCTGATAGGAGAAGGTGAGAGACAAACAGCAGCACTGCTGGGAACTGGCTGTGCACAGCCCCATCTTTTCTGGGGCACTAACCACAATAACCTCAATCTAAAATAACTGCAGAGCAAGTTGCTGCAGACAGCAAGTTTCCTCCATCCCTCAGGATGCTTCCACGTCACTCAGAGCATTTTGGGAGGGGCATGGGGTGCAAACCACGCACAGCCACAACAGATTTCAGCAGTACTGAGAGTGGCCTTTGGTAAAACATCAGCTGAATAATCCAGTCCAGGAGGGTAAAAACTAAAGAAGCCCCAAATTCCTGATGTCATGAAAACCCCACTTGTGTCACCAATGGGCTGGAACAAGAGTTTGTGGCAGCTTCAGCTGAAAAGTTCTTTGCACTCAGCAGGATCCCAGCACTTGGGGAGGAAGGGCTGGGCTGTGCAGGCCATTTCCTCCACAAAGCCACCAGCTGACCCTTAAATAAAAACTGACAGCACTTCCACACAAGCACCCTGTGCCCTGCTCTTCATTAGGGCACGTTTCAGAGCATGTCTGCATCAGCTTTTCCAGCTTGCACTTCAGAGAGAAACGTGAGGCTCCAGTGTTTTCCCTGCAGGCAGGGCAGGACCTCTTGTTTGGCTCTGAGATCAGAGCCTGGGGGAAGGCAGGGAGCTGCAGATGCTGTCACTCAGAGGGTGCCTCTTTCAAGATGCATCTTGCAGACACAAGGTGCCCGGAATTACTGAATCCAAGGAGAACACAGTGTGGAATTCTGTCTGTCCACTCACTTATTCCCCTTATTAGAGAGCCATAGACTGGTTTGGGTAGGAAGGGACTTTAGAGACCAACTCCACACCCCCAAGATGGGCGAGGACACCTTCCACTATCCCAGGCTGCTCCAAGCCCTGTCCAGCCTGGCCTTGGACCTTGGACACTTCCAGGGATGGGGCAGCCACATCTTCCCTGGGCAGCCTGTGCCAGGGCCTCTCCACCCTCACAGGGAAGAATTCCTAATACTTAATCCAACCCTGCCCTCCTAGAGCTTACAGCCATTCCCCCTTATCCTATCACTACATACCCCAGTGAAAAGTCCCTCTCCAATTACATCCTCCCATTCTCCTCAAATATTTGCTATAAACACTGCCAGTGCTCAGATTTTGGACTGGACACCTGGCTTTAAGCAGGATGGATGTTCTTATCTTCCCACACATTGGCTCCAGACCTTCATGTTTATCATCTTTGAGAGCAGAGGCCGAGAGCAGCACCCACGAGCTGTTTTCCTCAGCTCTCCTGGGTTTCTCCCAAAAGCTCCATCCCTGTGAGCTCCTTTCCCCACACTCTCCATGGACTGGCACATTTTCCACCCTCCAGCCTAAAGCCTCCCCTGAGCCTTGCAGACACGTGGCAGGTTCCCTAAGCCTTCCACACCCAGGGGTGCTCAGGGAGATTTAAATATATGCTAAAATGATTTACTGAATTGTCTCTGCCCCGGGGAGCCAGGAACAGCACAGCTGCAAACACTGGAGGCTGCATTCCTGATCCCAGCTGAGGGAGCAGCATGCAGGTATCAGGTTGGGATGCAGAATTTGTGCTGAGCTGGTTTCCAGAGGGAGGAGACACTGGTGCCTGCACTGGAGAGGGGCTGTAGCCCCTTCCCAAGCTGTTTTTGAGGGTCTCCCACAAGTGATTCCAGTCCTTTGTGCCTGGTCCAGATTGTTCCCGTTGCTCCAGAGGCTCCCCAAGCTCCTCCAGCCACCTCACCCTCCACACTGCCCCCTCCACTCAGAGCTGGAGCTTTCCCACCACCAAACTCTTGCTCCTACTGCTCATCTGAGCCCTTCCAAGGCATCCTGTGGTGCCTCCAGCCCCTGCTCCCAGGCAATGCCAAAGGCTGGATCATGGAGTTGGGACACACAAGGATCATTGATCCAACTCCTGGCCCTGCCCAAGACACCCCAACAATTCCACTCTGTCCGCAAGAGCATTTTCCAAATGCTCCTGGAGCTCCTGGCTCTGCCCAGACACCCCAACAATTCCACTCTGTCCCCGAGAGCATTTTCCAAATACTCCTGGAGCTCTGGCAGCCTTGGGGCTGTGACCATTCCCTGGGCAGTGCCCCAGCACCTTCTGGGGAAGAACCTTTTCCTAATATCCAACCTAACCCTCCCTGACATGAAATGGCACTGAAATCCCAGTTCCTGCAGCAGGGAGGACCAGCAGCACAACAGGACATCACCATTAACGTGACAAGTGGCCATGACACACCTCTGTGTCTGTTCACTCAGCCTGCAGTGACCATCAGCCCCCCAGCAAAGCCCAAAAACCCAAACCCAGTTCCTCTTTTGGCCTGGGAGAGGAAGAGAGGGGAGGAAGGGAGATAACAAATCTGCATTTCAGATGCTGAAAGGAACACGGTGTAGAAACAGATATTTTACAGGATTTTGCCAAATGCTTTGCTTGCTGCTGCATCTCATGCCAAGCACACCTACATGGGGAGGGTTTTTATTACCTGTGCTAATGTTAGTGCCTTACATCACAAGCCCTGTCAGAGCAATGCTGTTCCTTTGCCATCAGCTTCACAGGGAGGGGGCTCAGGTCATTTTCCTGGGGATCTCAAACTCTTCCATTGAAGCAAAGGCTGTTTCCAGCTCTGCAGGAATAGTTCAAGAAAAAGCAGTACCTTGGCTTTCTATTTAAGATGCAGAATTGCCTCCTAGGAGTGCTGCATTTGCTAAGAGAGCAGAAAGTGAGAGCACACATCTTGCAGAAAACCCCTGGGCAGTGTTCCTGTAACACAGGCCAGATCCTGCTCTCATTTACACACAGATATCTGGAGAGGCTTCAGTGAAATTACCCTGGATTGCCACAGCTGATGTGTCAGAAATCACAGCCCAACACAGCCCTTGGGAGGAATCCATCAGTTTCATTGTGGCTTCCTAGGAAATCTGCACTCAGTTTTTCTTCTGGCCTTGCACAGGCAAAAGTCACCACTCAGGAAAAGTGGCTCTGCCACCAAAGCAGCAGCTTTATTCAACTTGGTTTTCCAAAGGGCAGCAGGTGTGGGCTGGGACAGGCAAGGCCACGTGTGTGGATTTCCCCATTTTTGGAGGCTCCTTTCATCCCCAGCTGATGACAGGCTGGGCACAGTTCTCACAGCTACTCAAATACTAAACATTTCCTGCAGATACTCATCTGAGGAGAGGAGAGAGGTCAGAGCAATGAGGGACAGCGCAACCCTGAGTGAGGCTTCAGAGAATCCACACAGATCTACAGGGGTGGGGAAAAAAGGCAGCACTGGACAGTGTGGCAACAGGAATAAATCAGAGTGGAATAAATCAGAGTGGAATAAATCAGAGTGGAATAAATCAGAGTGGAATAAATCAGAGTGACAGCAGGGCTGGGACTCCGGGGGGACTCCCGAGTGCATCCCCCCCAGGAAAGGGCAGCGTGGAGCATCCGGGGAATCCACAGCTGCACCTGCATCCGTCCACCCACACACAGAGGCCTTCAGTGCTCCGTGTCCCCTCCGCTTCCTCCCTCTTGTCGTGCCCGCTGTGCCCTGAATAGGCGATTTCAGGACGAGCACAGTGCCCGGATTCTCTGCGCCCTCGCCGCGCATCCGGCGCTCCGCTCCGCTGCCCGGGATGTGGCACCGCGCACATCCCCAGCCTCGCCAGGGAGCCTCCTCCTCCTCGTCCCTCCGTGTCCCCACGGCTGTCACCACCTGCCCTGGCACTGCCCAAATCCCTGCCACACGCGGTCCCTCTCCCACACCTCTGTCCCGCACAGCCCTGGGAGGTGTCACCTGGGTATGTCCTGCGGGCAGGGGACACCTCCCCAAATATCCCCCCAGGGCGACAGGGTGGGTACGGAGCCGAAGGAGGAACCAGGGCCGCTCTTGCCACACTTCCAGAGGAAGGTGTGACGTGAGCTGCTCCTTAATTGGTTATTAATAACTTCTTTGTTAACCAGCCAGCCCTAAGGAGGAACCGAAATTTGACTGCCCGGTGGAGAGCTCAGTCACCGGCGCCAGCGATCATTCACAATTTCTCCCC
>VXBR01001726.1:80839-128472 GCA_013400215.1 Cisticola juncidis | reverse complement strand
TTTTTTTTTTTTTTTAATTGTTACGCTCATAAAATATTGAAATGGATGGAAATTAATGTCAGGCATAAATATGGATGGGCTGCACCCGCCCAGGCAGGAGCACGGGGACGAGCACGGGTGATCCCTGCCCAGGACTGGCAGCCTTGTCCTGCTTCTCCTGCCCGGTGACCTCCACCAAAGCAGCCCTCAGCCTCCCAGCTGGCCTCAAACACCAGTAGGGACACCTTGGGACTCTCCACAAAGGAGCGTGGGGCGAGATGGGAGCACGACTCGGTTGTGGGCACCCACAGGCCGTGCTCAGCACATCCCAAGGATGCCAAAAAGCCCAGCCTGGGCCGCCTTTCCCCAGGGTCAGAGTCAGCACTGGGGCTCCGGTGACTCCTTCCTGCAGCAGCCCTGAGCAAAGCTGCTGTCAGAGCTGCGTGCCTCAGTTTCCCCTCTCTAAAACACCACGTTGTGCACGGCTCCATGCAAATCGTTGGTGGCTGGAGGGTGGAAAGCGTTCCAAAGGGCAAGGCAGTGTCTGGATGTTGTATTCCAGCTGAAATGCCAGCCCCAGGCCCTCAGCTCTGCCAATGAACCCCTGGTGGGACCTCAGAGTGAGTGGGAAGCACGAGCCCCCGAGCCAGGAGCAGAGCCCAGTGTCATACCCCACTGCCTCACTTTTAGGCCCTCTGCTAAAAATGGAAAATTATTTAGGACCTTGTAATTAATGCTTCCCTCTGCAGGGAAGGGGCCGTGTCTGCAGCAGGTGCTGCCAGCCCGGCTGGATCCACCTGGGGACGCCTGCAGTGACAAAGACCAACCTGCTCAGCCACAGCAACCCAGGGCTGCAAACAGGGGCTGCACCCAACTCAGGGGGGGCTAAATTCACCACGTGGGGTGAAGAAACCCCCGGGATGGGGAGATGGGGACACAGGTGTCAATGTCCCTTGTGATGCTCCAGGTGTGGGGCTGTGCCACCCCAGTCCGCCCCCAGTGGGGCCAGCACACAGCACAGCACGGCTGGGATGCAGCCTTTACCCCACATGCAATAAATCATTAGTGCACACACCCCGTGAAAGAGTCTGTAAATCTCCTGGCACAATAAAAACACCCGGAGCAGGCGGCTGAGGCGGCGAAAACCACAACACGCTCCTGCCACACCACACACACCCACACTCCTGCACCCATGTGGGCCATCTCCCGTCGTCCCAAAGAGGTGCAGGGTGCTGGCTCAGTGCTCACCTCTGCCCCATTTGCTGCTGGCAGCGCTGGGATTGCACCTCAAACGCCCAGGTTTGGTTCCAGCTCCCTCGGTCTCTGCTGCACCGGCGTGGGGATGTCATCCCACCACTGGGAAATCCCTGCAGGGTCTAGAAAGCCACCAGCTCCACCTGGAACACATCCTGAGCTGGAGAGGAGGTGTTCCTTTGGGAGAAAAACATTTCCATCTCCCCCAAGCTAATGTGACACTTGGGGACACGGTGAAGTGCTGGACCTGGCACTGCCGGGTTGGACTCGGGGATCTTTTCCAGCCTTAACAATTCCATGATCCCAACAAAGAGCTGTCACATCCCTGTGTCCCCCAGCCCCAATGCCACCTCCTGCACAGGCCAGGCCAGGGCTGGGCACAAGCCCAGGCACAATTTGTCACTGTGGGACGAGCAGGGCCGCTGTGCCTGCAGAGAGGAGCGCTTTGATGGCCGAGCAGCCGGACAGACGGGCGGCTCTGCCTCGGGAGCCTGATTCAGGCAGGGCCCTCATTTCCCTGGCTGTGGATCCAGATGAGCCACACCAACGCCAGGGACAGACACACAGCCCGTGGCAATTACCTTTTTTGCATTGGCGCAAGGATCTGACCCCAATTCCTGAAATTCGCCTTCAGCTGAGCTTCCAAGAGAAAGCTCAAGAGAGCTTCCACATTTTCTGGCTTGTGAGCACCAAGGGGCAAATCCAGGGTGGGGTTTTTTTATCCATCTCACAGTTATTGATGAAATCTGTCATAGCCAGATGTGGTGATGTTACCATGACCATACTGCAAACCCCACAGAGGAAGGCACAGGACAGGACAGGATTAAGGGTTTCATTTGGAAGAGCCCTTCAACAATCATCTGGTCCCACTGCCTGACCAATTGGAGCTCACAAAAAATTGAGGGCATTGTCCAAATGCCTCTTAAACACTGACGGGTTTGAGGCCTTGACCACATCTCTAAGCAGCCTGTTCCAGGATTGGAACACCCTCTCCATGAAGAAACACTTCCTAAAATCCAGTCTAAACCTGCCTCAGTGCAGCTTTGAAGCGTTCTGGCAGCTCCCACTCGGTGCTGCCCCCCAGGACCTGCCCGGGCTCCGAGCCCTGCACCAGCACAGGAGGGGTTAACCACAGGACAGAGCTCTTTTCCTGGAAAATATTGACTTACCAGCCGGCACATCGCGAGAGGGGGGAATCTCAGAGGAGAGATAAACAGTAAAAAAAAAACAAAACACCCGAAGCCCTCTAGAGCCGCCCAGGACCCTCCCGCAGCCGCAGGCTCGGGGGGCTCCGGGCTCGGATCCGTAGGTGTGAGGGCGCATCAGCCGAAAGAGTTAATCGGGCTGGGCAGGGAACGTGTGAAGGCAGCATGTGACTGCAGGTGGGGCAGGGCGGAGGGATGAATCACTCTTTTCCTTTTCCTCTTTTCACTTCTTGCTGTTACCTGTCCGGCCCGGCACTGCGCGCTGGCAGAGCCCCGAGCCCGGAGCTGCCGGGGCGATGCGCAGGAGGTTGAGGCGGAGCGCTCGCCCCCGGCTGCCCCGCTCCTCCAGGAACCAGAGCCACGGGCGGCACCCCGGCCGAGACACCCTGCTCTTCGCTGCCCTGCCTTGAGCCGCTTTCCTCTTTGTTTCTTTCCCCACTTTTATTTTTTTTTAATTTCATCCGGTGTTAGCGTCGCTTCGGAAGAGCGGAGGATGAGGAGGGAGCGGACCCGGGGGTGAAGGACCTTCCTGGTGGTGTGGGTACACGTGGGGCTGTCTGCCCCGCCACGCAGCCCCTGCTGCGGGAAACTCCGCGTTTTCCTTGCCTGGAGCCGGGAGCAAGACAGAAACCAAACCCTCCTCCCGGCAGGAAGAGCTCCGGCGTGGCAAGAGCCGCTGGAAAAGGGAGCGGTGCCTTTCCCAAGCTGCGCCTTGAGCCGCGGAGGGTGAAGCTAAGCGTGTGTTTAAAGGCTGGAGAATAATTAATTCCTATTTACTGCCGACATCCGGCGCTCTCTGGGGGCACAGAGCTCCCTCGGGAGAGGGGTCCGGCGTGCGGGGTCACCATGGCCTTCTCCCAGGTGCAGTGCTTGGACGACAGCCACGTCAACTGGAGGTCCAGCGAGTCCAAACCCGAGTTCTTCTACAGCGAGGAGCAACGCCTGGCCCTGGAGGCGCTGGCCTCCCGTGGCCCCGACGCCTTCTATGAAGTCCTGAAGAGGGAGAACATCAGGGACTTCCTGTCCGAGCTGGAGCTGAAGAAGATCCTGGACACGCTGGAGACCTACGACCCCGGCTCCGAGTACATCCCGCGGCACGGCAGCAGCGCCGGGGACAGCGAGGGCGACGGGAACAGCCAGGGGGACGAGCAGGACGTGGCCCCGTCCCTGGAGTACTGGCCCCAGCGGTCGGACCGCTCCATCCCGCAGCTGGACCTGGGCTGGCCCGAGACCATCGCGTACCGCGGCGTCACCAGGGCCACCGTGTACATGCAGCCGCCCATCGAGGGCCAGGCGCACATCAAGGAGGTGGTGAGGAAGATGATCTGCCAGGCTCAGAAGGTGAGGTGCGCCGCGGGACGGGGCAGGATCGGCCCCAGGGCGCCGTGCTGAAAGCCCTGCCCAGCCGGGAGATCCCTGTCCCGCGGGAAGCTCTGCCCAGGCGGAGGCAGCGGGGCCAGGCGGGCGGGTTTCTCCTTGCAGCCGATTTTTGGGGATGGGGTTTTGCTGAGGATGCTGCCAGCCTGGTCCAACACTCCTGGGAGCAGCACAGCCCTCCCCAACATCCCTACAGCAGCATTGTTCACCCCAGGGTCCCTGCGGGGCTTTGGGGGAAACTGCTGGGGAGAAAAAGGCATTGAGCTTTTCTCCAGCTGTGAGCCCATGGTGCCAGCCACTCCTCAGTCGTTATTCCCGGTGTGAGAGCCTGTGACAGCAGGCAGGAACCTGGGATTATGGTCTGGCTTCAGGCCCTGGGCCTGCCAGCTGTCCAGTACTGACCCTGGGGTCATGGCCCAGCCTCAGTCCTTGTGTCCACCATCTGTCCAGTCTGTGACCCTGGGGCAAAGCAGTGAAAGCTTCTGGTCTGGCACTGACCCACACCAGGGCCCAGTTTGGCCCGGGATGGCTGCGGTGCCCCAAGCTGGCTCATCCTGGCTGTCAGAGGAGAAGGATGAGCTGCTGAGTGGGACAAGGCTGGGCAGATGCTGAAGGGATTTGGGTTGAGACTTGTCCTCCCTGTGGCGTCAAACCAAGGAGCAGGGAGAGGGGATGCATGAGGCATCACCATGGGCAGGAGGACCGGGGAAGGAGGGAGGTGCTGGCCTGTGCTGAAGGTCACAGAGGTGGGCAGATGTTGCTGGTGTTTCCCTGTGACCCAGTCCCAGCTGGGACATGCAGGAGGGGTTGGTACCTGCTGGGTTCTTGGTGCTCTGAAGCTCTCTGAGTTCTGTGCATCCAGTACCATGAGAGCTCCAAGGAAGGAGCTTCCCAACCCCGAGGATTTTCCAGCAGGGAAACAGGGAGAGCTGCCAGGGCAGCTGTGGAGCAGAGGGGACAGCCTGGGATGTGTCAGGTCCACCTGGCTGCTGCAGAGACACTGCTGGGTTCTGCAGATCCTGGTAGGAGAGAGGGAAACCTGTGACATGCAGCCAGCAGAGCCTCTTCAGACCAGCTCAGGCACAAACACAAATCTCTCAAAACATCCAAGGCAGCAGGGTCAGGGAATGGCTGCTGGGGGCTGCTGGCTGTCACCTCACAGAAGTCGAGGACACTTGTCCTCACCTGTGACACCTTCCCTGCCAAAGAGGGCGAAGGGAAGGGAGAGCTGACATCCCGTGGGATGGAGGAGGATGGGAGAACAATCCCACAACAAATAATGTCTCATCTTCGGGTCTTTCCGGCTGCCTCTGACTCGGGCTTTGCCTACTCACTGCTTCCCACCTGCCCCATGCCAGCAGCTCCTCCTGAGTCACCCCACACCCTGCTCCTGCTCCCGGAGCTGGAGCTGAGTCAGGCACATCCCCTCCTCCCCTGGAGCCTCTCCAGGACACAGGGACGTGGCCATGGTTGATGCTGCTGTGCTCATCACCAGCACCTTGATGCCCCTGAGCAGGGCTGGGCTCTGCCTCCCCGTCCAGACGGGTTCTGATTGTGGATGAGCCATGGTGACACCACTGGTGACACACAGGAGCCTGCTTGGAGCTTCTGGTGCCTCAGGAAATGTAGAGATGGGTGAGTGCTCCGTGCTGCAGGGGCTGGGGATGGCAGGAGTTACAGGGGCTGCAGACTGGGGCTCTTCCATGGTCTCCCATCCCGTATTTGAGGACAGGAGTCCCTGTGGCTGAGCCTGCTGTCACACACTGGAGCCCAGGTGACAACTTGGGGGTGCTCCCAATGGTTGGGGACACTGAGCCTGCTGATTTCTGCCGGGGCTCAAGGTCTTCACAGCAGCTCAGAGGTGAAAGGGTTTGGCTGAAGAAGCTGAGAGTGGACAAAGGGACTGTCCTGCTGCCACCGTCAGATGTCACATACACTGTCCACATGCTCTGTCCTCCCTGGGGACATCCCTGCTGAACTGTCCCATCCCACCAGGCAGTAGAAGTGCTTTCCACCACGTGCAAAGGAGCACAGCCCTGGGAGAGGTTCCCAGTTCCCTGCCACAGGATGACCCTTGCTCCAGACGTTGTCGCAGACGCTCGCTCTGCAACGCGCCCGGTGCCAGCCCCCAAACCCTGCTGAGTGCGTCCCTGTCCCCTGGCCAGGGGAGCAAAGTCCTCTGGCGCTGGCCCAGGAGGGTTCAGAGCCCATGAGAGCACTGCTGGTGCTGGCAGGTCATGGATGAGGCAGCCCAGGGATGTGAGGCCGCCCTGAGGGTCGGAGGAGCCCTGGTGCTCACAGGAATGAGGCCAAATTCTGCTGAGTTCAGAGCCTCAAACCCAGGCGTGCCAGGGAGGGGATGCAAATGATCCCCTCCTCCTCCTGGGAAGGAATGGGAGAAAGGAGCCAGGATCCTGTGGCCACGTCCATGCTCTCCCTGAAAATCCCACAAGCAGAGGTGGTGGGGGATGTGGGGCACCAGCAGCTTCACCCTGGGACTTTCACCAGGCTGAGCCGTCTCTTCCTTGCTGTGGATCCCCTCAGGCTGCAAAGCTCACAGGCAAGACATGAGGAACAATTTCTTCATGGAAAGGGTGGTCAGGCACTGAGAGGGGCTGCACAGGGAGATTTGGAGTGCCCATCCTGGAGGTATCCAGGGAATTTGTGGATGTGGCACTCAGAGCTTTGGGCTGGTGACGGGTCCAAGGTTGGACTTGAGAATCCTGAATGTCTTTTCCAACCTTACTGGTTCTGTGATGGAAGGGAGGAAGATCTCCCTCTTCCTCTCCTCTTGGCTGCTCCAGAAACTAGAGCATGAAAACATTGACCTTGGCCCAAAGCCACTGGAGAGAGCAGTGACTCTGACCTCCTCACTTCACTTGAGGTTCCACGTTGGGATTGTGGTGATGTAATTACCCTGAGCAACTTCCAGTGAAGGTTGGCAGGCCCTATTAATTACTGTTTACAAAACCTCCTGCCATTTCTGGATGAAAGGGTCGACAGGGAGAGCAATTATTAATGTTACTTGTCCCACCTCTCCTCCATCCCAACGCTCTTCCTCTAATTGTGCCTTGGTGCCTGCCTAATTTATTAAATGCCCACGTGGTGCACCCCAGAAGTCATTATCTGATGATTCACAGTGAGACAATAAAGAGCTGCAACTTCCTCTATAAAACATGATCCTGCAGTTTATGTGCTCATCAAAGCTGCTCCAAAATACCCCAGCAGCATTTGCTGGTGTCCAGAGGATGCAATTTCACTGCTGCTCAGGGATTTGGGACCCAGCACCTGCATATCTGCTGTATCCTATGGATTCTGGCAGCTCCTGGGACCCTGACAAGGAAAGCTTCACCTGCGTGGGCACTGGAGCCTCCAGCTGTAGATTTAGGGCTGATTTCCTCCTGCACCCTCCAGGAGAAGGGCAAAGGGATGGTAAAGCTCCCTGGGATGACACAGCAGCAAAAAGGCTTCAGGAAAGGGAATGTCCCAGCACCAAGCACTGCCCTGGCAGAGGGGACAGGGACAAGGGACAAGCTCGCTCCTCACAGCCAGGTGGCACAGCTTGCTCCAGACAAGCTGGGCAGCAAAGAGCACTCAGGGTTTCACTGCTCCAGAGCAGACAGGCCTCCATCCTCTGCTGATTATTTGGGGTTTGGCACCCCAGGATGGGGCACAGCAGCCGATTTCACCGGGCAGGACCCGGGCAGGGACAGTCACCATGCAGGGAGCACTGCCAGGTGCCAGGGCAGTGTTGGCACATCGGCGTGAGAGCCTGGTGACAAACCAGGGCCAAGCCTGTCCTGCAGGCAAGACGCGGTGGGGAGGGAGGCAGAGTGAGCAGGGACAGGATGCACCAGCTGAGCAGGAGGGATTGGGTTCAAAACCCAAAAAGTGGGTGAGAGCCGGGCTCCCTTCCTGTGCCTGAGGTGGCCAGCCTGGGTCACTGCGTGTGAGCAGGGACAGGGGACAGTGCCCTGCCCACAGCCCTGAAAAGCTCCCTCACCCCTTCAGAGCCACAGCTGCAAGCTCTGGGATCACAATGGGAAAATGTTCTTTTCCCTCCAAAACGAAGGTCAGCACCGTTCTCATCCCCATTTTACAAGTGCTCAGCTCTTCCTGGGGAAAACAGCACACAGGCAAAGTGACATGAGCATGGAGCATGAGGGGCAGGAGCAAATTATCTGCCATAAATCATCTCCCACCAAACCATGTGCCACCAAATCATCTCCCACCAAATCATCTCCCACCAAACCCTCGTCCTCAAGCCAGGCACACACTGCCCCACCACAGGTGTCCCTCACCCAGGGCTCGTGGAACACAGCTCAGCTCCTCCCCAGTTTCTTGCTGAACACTGCAAATCCAAGTCCAGAGCTCCCAGAGTAGCTTGGAACCCACTTTGCATCCATGCAAATCCAGCTGCTGGTTCCTGCCTCAGTTTCCCCAGCAGGACAAGGGTGAGCACAAGGCACAAGTGGGTGCACAAGGGAGTGAGGATTTAGCCTGGCACAGCAAAGCCTGGGGAGAGGCTCCTGGGGGAGGATAAATGGGAATTAAATGAGAATTAAATGGGAAATAAAATAGAGTGGTAAAGCCATAAAGTGCCCCCTCACCTGGCTCGCTGGCACCTCCCAAAACTCTCCTGCGTGGTCAGGGCTGGGGACACCACGGTGGCATCAGGGACAGCAGGGCTGGGGCTCCCCACACAGCCTTGCTCTTCCCCCCATCGCCTGCAGAAAAGGAAGGGAAGAGGCAGCAGTGTCATTACAACCCTCTGCTTAATTAAAGCTCTCCACGTCCTGTGGCACAAAACTAATTAAAAGGCAGCTCGGTGCTTTGAGAGCTCCGTGGACTGGACCTGTCTGAGTGTGCAAGCACCCAGCACCATCCCCATCCCTTCCTGAGGGAGGGAGGAGCACCCTGGGGTCTCCCTGGTGCCCTCCCTGGCTCAGCCACGAGCCATGGCCAGCAGGGCTCTCCTGGAAGTGGCCAAGAGCAACCCCCTGCCCCCAGCCCCTTCCAGGAACAGCCACAGGGATGGGAGCACTGGCAGGTTTCCAGCCACAGGACAGTGACAAGCCAGCACCCTGATGCCAAGGCTTTTCTCTGGGATGATGGGAGGCAGAAATCCCTGTGGAGCTGCCTTGGGATGCTCAGCTCCAGCCCCTGTGCCTGGCAGATGCCATGAGGTGATGCCATCCCCAGGAAATCAAACCCCCGTGGGCACAGAGCCCAGGGGGCCAGGGCAGACATTCCAGTGAAATTCCCAGATCCATTTTCCTGTCAGCCCCGGCTGTGGCTGGGAGAGCAGCAAATGCCCTGGGTACAAAGGCTGCTCCAGCTTGTGAATATTGGTGACTCTGCTGTGTGACAAACACAGCTGTCCCTGCTCTGGGCCCTGGCACTGCTGTCCTGGCTCTGCCCCTTCCACACAGCCTGGTTTTTATCAACCTTAACAATTCTGTGATCATTGTGCATCAAAGGTCCCCTCTTCTGAAGCTCCCTGCAGTGCTGATAGCAAAGGGACACCAAACTCCTCAGCCAGAAGCTCTGAATTTTGTGAAGTCTGTTAAAGGCAGGAAAGTCAGATTCACCCTCAGTAACTGGTTTTTCATCAGTAAATTATGCTGTGGATCACCACTGAAATGGTTAGGGTTGGAAAAAAACATCCAAAGACCATCAAGTCCAACAATTAACCACACTGCCAGGGCCACCACTAAACCATGTCCCCAAGAGCCACGTCTACCTCTCTTGGAGATCAAACTTTCCACAGTGACAGAGGAATGAGAGGATTTTCTCTCCTCAAACAGTCCGGAGCTGGGGCCAACCCTGGGCTCCCCACCCCAAATTCCAGCCCTCTGCAGGGAGCACTTTGGCTCTCACCAAACAAGCCCTGACTGTACCTTGGGCTGTCCCTGGCCACCCTACCCAGCCTCATCTCTCCCCTCTCCAGGTCATTGCCGTGGTCATGGACATGTTCACAGACGTGGACATCTTCAAGGACCTGCTGGACGCCGGCTTCAAGAGGAAAGTGGGAGTCTACATCATTTTGGATGAGACCAACGTGAAGCACTTCCTGCAGATGTGTGAGCGAGCCCACATGCACGCTGGGCACCTGAAGGTAGGGATGAGCCGAGGGTCTGGAGCCAGGGAACCTCCTCCAAAGGCAGGGAGGTACTCAGGGTTATCAGCTCTGCTCCCTCCTCTCTTGGGCAATCACAGCCCCCAGTGCTAGAGGAGTTTAGTCCATTTTTCCTGTAGCCAAAGCTGGAGGTGATGCCCAAATTCAGGAGCAGCAGGATGGAGGGGATGGGGTGAGGGGCGGGGATGTGGAATTGCACCAGGCAAAGCTGGATGCAGAGAGGCACAGGAGGCTGCTGGTCCCAGCCAGTGCTGGGACTGGGACAGAGGAGTGGCTGGGGGTGGGCACAGGGCAAAGCTGCGAGCTCAGCTCCTCCTGGCAAGAGAGATGGAGCAGCAGAAGCTGTGCCAGGCCCAGATCTGTGCTGTCACCAGCTCCCTGCTGCTGCTGCCCCAGGGGCTCCTGCGCTTGCAGGCTCTCTGGCAAGTCAGAGGCTGGAATTAAAAACTCGATTTTCCCCTTTTCAGGAGCCTCCTCCCCAGCACAGGGCTGGGGGCAGAGCAGGGAGGCTCCCACGCTGCCCGGGGCCCTGGCAGCTCCCAGGGATGCCCTCAGTGCTCTCCTGTGCTGGGCAGTGCACGCTGGAGGGACTGAGCTGCTCACACCCCGTGTTCTCCAGCTGTGGATGCACATGGAGTCACTCCTGTGCACCAATGCCATGGAAAACCAGGGAAGGCAAAGCACAAGGGGAATACCCATCAGTGCAGGGGTCGGTTGGATGGGGCTTGAAGCACCCTGGTCTGGTTTAAAGAGTCCCTGCCCTTGGCAGGGGGTTGGAATCAGATTTAGGGACCCTTCCAGCCCAAGTGATTCTGGGATTTCCCTTGCACAGCCCAAGCAATTCTGGGATTTCCCTTGCACAGCCTTGTGTGAGCACGGGGTGCAGAGAAAGTCACCTGTGAGAAAGTCACAGTGATGCAAAGGCAGAAGGAGGGACAAGGGAGAGGACAGGGGAGAGGACAGGGGAGAGGACAGGGGAGAGGACAGGGGAGAGGACAGGGGAGAGGACAGGGGGTTATTTCAGCCTCAGGAGCCACAGCCAGAGCAGGGACCCTCCCTCCAGCCCCAGGACAGTGCCAGGCTCTGCCCTGGGCACACCACCACCAGCACCAGCTGCAAACACACCAGAGCAGCCCCGCAGCCTCACGGGGGGCTTGCAGACCCCACCTCGGCTGGGCCTCGCCTGTTTTTTGGCAGGAAGGTGCTGTTGCTGCTCCTGACGTCAGCCAGCCAGGCTCCCGCTGCCAAATGCCCGCCGGCCCGGCCCGTGCCCGGGCAGGCTCCCCAAATTTGCTTAGGGTGAGGGCCAGCCCCCGGCCGAGCAGGAACACGCAGCAGCCACGCCACCCTCGTACCTGGCTGGCACCAGGGGGCTGAGCTCGGGGACCCCCAGCCTCACCCTCCCCCTGCTGCCTGCCTGGCTCCACCGCTGCTCCCGGCAATTAAAGCAAACACAGGCGAGTTTTACCTGCGTCCAAACTCCCTGGAGAGTCTGGGATCCCGCAGGCTGCTGCCGCTTCCAGACCAGAAAAGCCGGCGCTGACGCACTCCGGTGTTTTTCCTGCATTAGCAGCCCGGTGGCAGGACTGGAAAAGCAGGAGAGCATCTGCAGAGCTCGGCAAATGTCTAGAAGTCGGGATTTGCCACATGTTGCAGCCAACTCGCTGGCACGGGATGCGGGAGGAGGTGAGGAAAGTAGGGCAGAGTCTGGGAGCCTCTTGCAGAGCCAGGACATGTTAACGAAACGTGTCCCTCGTTATCTCGGTGCTCGGCATCAGCTCCGGCTTGGGCGAGGCGGGGGCTGCGTTGAGCAAGGGCTGCCTGGGGAGTGATTCACCCCCGGCTCCTCGGCACGGATCACAGGAGCAGATTTTACCCAACAGCAGTGACAGGCCAGGAGGAAAAGGGACCAGCACCGGGAGCGTCGCTCCCTGAGGAAAACCCAGAGCTGCTCCTGGAGTGTGGGCAGAGGGTGAAGCCGTGGGTGTCACTGCTCTCTGAGCAGCCCCGTGTGCAGGGATAACACAGGGCAGGGATGGGAATCTGGGAATTGGCACCCCAGCTGCTCTCTGAGCAGCCCTGTGTGCAGGGATAACACGGGACAGGGATGGGAATTTGGGAATTGCCACCCCAGCTGCTCTCTGACCAGCCCTGTGTGCAGGGATAACACGGGACAGGGATGGGAATTTGGGAATTGCCACCCCAGCTGCTCTCTGACCAGCCCTGTGTGCAGGGATAACATGGGACAGGGATGGGAATTTGGGAATTGCCACCCCAGCCTGCTCCCAGCCCCCTCAGTGCAGCACGGTAACAGAAATGAGGATGCTCAGCGCCACTGCAGGCAAAAAGGAAAATGCTGTGGAAAACATGGAATTCACAAAAAAAATCCCCCTGAATCTTCTCTGTTCAGTGTGTGGAACTTCCCTGGAAACACAGTCTGGAAAGTTGTTGCTTTCACAAAACCTGCACTGAATTTCCCTGCCAGACATGGGACTAGGGATGCACCTGGGCTGGTCTGGTCGGAGTCTCCAGGGAGAGAGGAGAGCCCAGGGAAGCAGATGAGAAAGGCTGGAGGAGGGAAAGGCAAATATTTCTGATGCTTTTCTTTAAAAAGCGAAACAAAACACACAATAAAACAGCCATGGAGGGCATGACCCAGTGATGACACAGAGCCTTTTGCAACAGCATTACCAACATCCCAGCAGGAACAGGAGGAATGCGGGTGCTTTCTTAAGAAAATATTTTCTCCCCACTCAAAGGAGCCCATCTGCAGTGGGAGATGCTATCTGCTCTGCTGTGGAATGTGCCATGGAGACACCTGAGACAGGAGCCAGACTGGGGATAAAAAAAAACCCCAAACATTTTCAGAGCCAGGGCTGCCCCTGCATCACGGGGTTTCCTGGGAAGGACACTCAGTTCCACCCCAGGCTCCCACAGCACCAGGTTTCGTTTCCCGAGGGTGAAAAGAGGTTTCCCCACTGCCTGATACCCCACCAGCCCCTAAAAGCAGGACTAGATGCCCAAATTGAGGAGCACAGCAAAGGGGGAGCAGGGGGAAGGACAAACCCACTGCCAGCAGGTCCATGTGGGCTGTCCTGGGGTCACCACCTCCCCCTGAAGCCCCCTCAGATCTCCCGCTGGGAGCAGGTGGAGCCTCCTCTCCCATGGCAGCATTTGCATGGATTGCAGGAGTGGGGAGTGCCTGGCAGCACCAGCACACAGCACTCACAGCACTCACCCACAGACAGCAGCAGCAGTGAGCTCAGGAGGTGGCAAACACAGCCTGGCACACGGGCAAAGCAGGAAACTCTGCAAGCCGAGCCCACTGCCCACGGCGTGGCCTTGGGAGGGTTTTTTACCTCCCCATGGCTGTGGCCTCCTCTGAGCCGGCCATGAAGGACATTCCCACCCCTCAGAGGGCTGGGGAGCATCCAGAGGGGCACTCTTGGAGGGGTGGGTGCTGCTCCCACCCCAGCTCTTCCCCCTGCTCACCTCTGTGCCCTTGCTCTGCAGAACCTGCGCGTCCGCAGCACCGGAGGGACCGAGTTCTTCACCCGCTCGGCCACCAAGTTCAAGGGGGCTTTGGCCCAGAAGTTCATGTTTGTGGATGGGGATCGAGCCATGTGTGGCTCCTACAGGTAAATCAGTGACATCTCCTCCTGGCCACCCCATGGAGGTGTTGGTCAAAGGGTCAGTGCAGACCCTGAGTCCAAGGCCCCAGGACCTCATGCCAGCCTTGCTCTCCTCCTCCTAAACATGGAGCTGATTTTCCAAAGAGAAGATTTGGAGTGGGCTCAAGGGTTTCCCACTACTCCCTACACCACCAGGTTGAGGACACCCACCCTTCTTGGAGGTGGTGGGATACACCAAGTGCTGATGAGCACAAGGACCAAAGCACAGCCAGGCCCAACTCTCACACCCACCTCAGCTTTTCCAGTCAGTTTCCTACACAAAATACATTTCAAAGAAAAACTTGTTTAGGTAGAAACGAACCAGCCTGATCAGGTTTCAGGTCTAAAAGACAAATTTATAAACATGGAGCTGAAACATTTCCTCTTTCCTGGCCATAACAAATAACACATCCACTTATGATGGCTTTTCTTAGTTAACTCAAACTGAGATGGGGACAACACCAAAGTGAAAAACTGACCCACTGCAAACACCTTTTATTTTTACTTCAAGTCCCACTGCGCTCAAGACTTCAGCCCTTCACTCTAATTCAGGATGGGAGTTATTCCACCAATTATTATTATTATTATTATTATTATTATTATTATTATTATTATTATTATTATTATTAATGTTTACAGTGAGATCAGGTCCCTGCTGGCACCAGCAGTCCCTGGGGAAGGCCAGGGCTGGGGAGAGGTATTATTATTATTTTATTTACCAGCGAGTGCTCAGGTTGTCTCCAATGTGTTTCTGTTCCAGCTTCACCTGGTCGGCGGCCAGGACGGACCGAAACGTCATCACGGTGCTGTCGGGCCAGGTGGTGGAGGCCTTTGACAAGCAGTTCCAGGAGCTCTACCTCATGTCCAAGGGGGTGAGCCTCAAGTCCATCTCCATGGGCGAGGAGCCCGAGCCCGAGCCCGTGACGCTGCCCTCCGTGGTGCCGGTGACGCCCGCCAACGCCGTGGTGAAGAAGCTGATAAACCCCAAATACGCCCTGGTGAAGGCCAAGAGCGCTGACCAGATCAGCAAGACCTCATCTGAGAACCAGGATAAAACCCCAAAGCCTGACAACAAAGGCAAAGCAGCTCCCGAGGGCCAGGGGGGCGAGCGGCACGGTGACGGGGCCGACCTCTCCCTGCTCATCCACCCCGGCCTCCTGAACCTGGAGAAGGCCAACATGTTTGACTACCTGCCCACCTGGGTGGAGCCTGACCCCGAGCCCGGGAGCGAAGTCCTGGGCTACATCAACATCATCGACCCCAAGGTGAAGAACGCGAAGCTGTCGCAGATGAACCGCATCAAAGTCTGCGACGTCTCCCAGGCCAGCGCCCAGCACCGGCAGATGCTGAAGAACAGGGAGATGGAGGCCAGGAAGAACTCAGACCAGGAGCTGCCTCTGCTGTCCCCCAGCCACAGGCAGACCCCACAGCCCCCCGTGGAAGCTCCTGCAGCCCCCACAGCCAGCCCCACCGAAGGTGTCAGCTGGACACCCAGGCAAGTGGGGGTGTTTGCCTCTTCCCCGCTGGGCCACCATGTGAAGCCACAGGAGGAGGCACTGGAGGATGTCAGGCCTCCAGTTCCAAAGCCAAGGACTGTCCCTGTGGGTGTCCTCATGACCAAAGTCACTGCAAGCTGTGACGGTGGCACTGCCCTGGAGGGGGACACATGGCCAGCACCAGCTGACCACGCAGGCGTGAGGCAGGAGGAGAAACCAAACCGAGCTCCCGGGGACACCTGCCATGCCCAGCCAGGGGCAGCTCCACAGGAGGACAAAGGGCCTCCCTGCACCCACAACGGGCTGGGACAAGAGGAGGAGGAGGAGGAGGAGGAGTTCATCACCCTCAGTGACCAGGAGAGCTACTCCAGCAGCTCTGCTGACCACAGCTACCGCCGCTCCAACGCCTCCTCCATCTCGGACGAGTACTTTGAGGTGAGGGATCGCTACGGGCCCCTCCGGAGAACCAACTCGGACGTCACCCACAACGGGGAGATCCTGCCCATGCAGAGGAAGCTCAGTGACCCTCACATCACCAGGGGCACCTTCATCAGCCCCCTGGGCAGCCTCCCCTCCCTGAAGCACCTGCGCCTGGAGGACATGAAGAGGAGGAGCAACGCCGTGGAGATCAGGCCCATGCTGCCCCGCATCATCCTGGATGGCAACAGCTCCTACCCCAGCAGTGCTGCCCAGGTAGGACCTTCTGCTGTGACCTTAGGTTTCTCCACCCTGCAAAGGTTTGCAAACCTGGAGGTGACCCTGTCAGCTTGACCGAGGTGTGGTGTCATCCTGAGTTTTGGTGTCACCCTGACCTTTGGTGTTGCCCTAGATGCTGAGATCACACTTCCCATGCAGGACAATCACACCCTGCACGTGGTCTTGGTCACCCAAGAGGTGACTGTGCCACAGCTCTTGGTGTCCAGCAGTGGGGATGGCTGTTGAAGGGAAGGGTTTTGGTAATTAAAGATCATCCCACGGCCTTAGGCTGGGGATGGCTGTACAGATGTGCTCCAGATGTGCTGGGACTCGCTGAGCTCCATCCCCAGCCCATCAGCAGTGGCCTCACAGCCAGACTGTTTGTGCAGGCGTGTCCTTCTCAGCTCGTTTTCCAGGGCGATTAGCATCAAAGGGAAAGCGCTCGGACACATAATTAGGGAGAGAAAGACAGCGGAGAAACAGGGACAGCAACCTCTGTGGGCGAGTGCCACAGTCAGCAGCTTTGTGGCTGCCCCACGAGTGACGCCAGACCTTGTCACCACACAGGGCCAGGCCCTGCTGCAGCTCCACGGGCACCCTGCCAGAATCCCACTGCTGGCAGCACCAGGTCACAGCAGCATCCCAGCCAGGGGTGGGGACACTGTGACTCCCACATTTCCACCCAAGCCGTGCAATCTCCTGCACCCCTGCCAAGCATTCTGGCTTCTCAAGGCTCCCCACCCGCTGTTTTTGGGGCATTCAAACCCCCAGGGCTAAAGCAGCAGCTGAAATCACTGAAACTGCCTGAGGTTACCCCAGATGAGCATCTAATCTGTATTTACAGGGAATTAAATTTACTATCCCAGAGTCCACTTGCTTCTGCCTTCCCAGGCAGGGACAGGGAGCTCAGAGCTTTAATCCTTGCACATCAAATACCCCCAAGCCCTGCAGGGCAAGGAGCACCGAGCTCTTTGATGCTCTGTGACCCAGGTCCCAGGTGCCACCTCGCTGGGGACAGCTGGGTACGCCGGTGTTCCTGCAGTAACTTGTTCTGGCCCTTTGATGAGAGGTAGACAATTAGCACAGCGTCAGGGTTAGGAGAGCCAGCACTCGGTGGAGAGGTGCAGGGAAGAGTTTCTCCCATGTGTAAAAATTGAAGGAACCCTCTTGAAAACTGAAATCTGACAGAAATCACTATCAATTTTCCCAGAAAATCTTTTTTTTCCTGGGTACACATTTCGTAGGTGCTGCCCATTGCCCAGCAAAGCCCAAAACACAGGTGGAGGCTCACTCAGGGTAAGCATCATGTTTTCCATGTCATGGAAACCAATTCCTCTCCATTTCTCTCTGGAAATCACCTTCCCTAAACACACAACCCCATTCACACCTGGGAGCTCTCCTGTCCCTCTCCCACCTGCAGAGCCCCCAGGTCTGTGCAAAGCAGAGGTTTCCAGCCAAGCCCCCCTCAGTGACAGGGAAAATCCCCACCCCAGCAGTTCCACAGCCACATGGGGGGCCCTTACCTGGGTACAGGACCCTGCTGACCATCCCTGGTGTGATGAGGAGGAACAGGGGCAGCATCTGCAGGCAGCTGGGCAGGATGGATCCGTCCCTGGTGTGGGTTTTTAGCAGAGAGTGACCACTGGACCATGACCTGTGGAGAGCCAGGCAGGAGAGCTGAGCAGCACCAACACCTCTTCCACATCAGCCTCTTCCTTGCCCAACTGCATCCCAAATGCTGGAGCCACTGGGCATCAGGCCCAAAGGCAGTGTAGACATGCACCCAGCCCACAGAGGGGTTTCTCTCCACACCAGTAACGGGTTGGGGTTACAGCATAGCACCAAAAAATCCCAGTGCAACCACAGCAGCTCATCCTCCAGCCAGGAGCAACCTTTCCCCACCACCATCCCACCCCTCTTGGCCCTTCTATCCAACCTCCTCCCCCAGGAGTGCCCATAATGACATGGAAACCCAGTCCAGCCTCCTCCTCCACAGCTGCACTCAAACCATCTCACCCCAAAGCTCTGGCCAAGCCTTGTCTGTCCTCAGCACAGCCACCCCCTGGGGCTTTGAGACTCTTAAATGGGCAACATCTGAGGAAATCCTGATTTCAAAGAGCTCAGGGTCTCTCCAAAGGCTTCCAGGGAAGTGCTCAGCCCCCAGCAGGATTCAGGCTCTCCTGAGCAAGCACTGCCTCGTTCTGCTGGTGGGCAGGAGGGACAGGCTGCTGATTCCTGGGGTGGGATACCTGGGACAGCCACGGTTTAACTTCTTCCCAAGAGCCACAGGAGCCACCACCCAGCTCAGGCACACGATGAGCTCAGAGGGAGAAAAGCAAAATCATCCTCAATCCTTCTCACCTGAAGCCATCTCAGACCTTAACACTGATTTTAAGCACCTAATTAAATCAATCTCGGACTACCTAAGCTAAACTGCTTTAACACAGCCCTCCTGGTCAAAGCAGGAGGTGTCAGCTCCAGGGCCAGGGAGGCCTTTGGGACGCTGGGAGTGCCTGACATGCTGAGGGTCAGGGCAGAGGCAGGGCAGGGTGGCACAGCCAGCCCTGCAGCCTGCTGGCCACAGCTCCATCAGCACCTCGGCTCAGCAGACCCCACCTGGCCTGGTGCCTCTGCACAGGTGCAGGCACACCCAAAGGGGAGATAAACATCTGGTGACCACAGCCGTGTGTGAGGGCCTTACCCAGCCCAGAATTGAGGTTAATGGTGCTCAGACCCAAACGTGTGTCCCAACCCAGCTAATGAGAGCTGCCCCCGCAGCGCTGTTGCAGCTCACTGCTGTCTCCTGATGCCACCTCCCCTGCCAGCCCTCCCTCCTTTCATCTGATCCTGGCAGTCACCTAATCCCCAGGCTGGGGCTGGGTGACTGAGCGCTCCCCAGGCCTGGCATGAGGGCTGAGGTGATGAAAGTGGGTGTTCAGGAGGGAAGGTGTTGAGATGCCTTGTCCTGGATTTCCAGGCAGGAGGGACTTGGCTCGGGGCAGCCTCCAGGCTGCCAGGGCTGCTTTGGAAGTGCCTGCTGGGAGTGCTGGAGCGTTTGGTACCAGCATCAGGAACCAGACAAGCACCCATGGTCAACACTTGAGGCAGCTCTGAGCTGCCACTGAATTCGGGAAAGCGACCAAGGGACAGAGGGATGTGTCCCTGAGGACACCAGGCAGGTGAAGAGGTGGCTTTGCAGGGAGCAGCACCCTTCCAGCAGCCACAGCTCACCCCTGTCTCTGCTCTTTCCCCAACAGGGCACTCACATCTTCCGCTACCGGCCCAGGGCCCCGGCGGGCAGGGAGCCGGGCAAGGAGCCCTCCTGCTCCCCCACGCACGAGAAACCCCTCGGGGCCACCAAGCACAGAGGGGACGGAGCAGAACCCAAAAAGACCATTGCAGGCAGCCAGCCCTACTGGCAGAGCAAAGCCTTCAGCCCCAGCAAGCCCAGGGCGTCGGGCAAAGGCTTCAGCTCCGTGCCCGAGAGCCAGAAGCCGGCCGAGGAGATGAGGACACCGCTGGGCATCCCGCTCTCCAAACTGTCCCAGTCCAAGCACCTCAAGAACAAGGTTGTGGGGGCCCAGGGGGCTCCTGTGGACTCCAAGAAGCAGCCCCCAGAGAGCACGGGCCAGAAGGAGCAGTAGGGGCTGGTGGAGCCCGGGCTCCTCGGGGCAGGGGGTTCTTGTTTACATTTGCCTGGTCGGTGCACCAGGACCAGTGATGGACAGCCCAGAAGTGATCCCTGTCCAGGGCAGATCTCTGGAGTGGCTCTCGGAAGAGGCACAGGGCATCCACCCTGGGCACGAGGTGTGGGGAACAATCTGGGATGGCTCAGCCTTTGAAGAGGCCTCTCCCAGGCTGGGGGAACCTCCACCCTCATTAAAAACTGGAAAGCATCTTTGGGGGAGCTGGTTAGAACAGAGCCAAACCCAGCGGTCTGTGGGATCAGCTGGCAAATCCCAGCCAGATCCCTAACCCAGAGTGCTGCCTGGAAAGGGGGGATCGTTCCTGATGGTGTTTTATTCTGGTTATTTAAGAGACTCTTCTGTTACCATTTTGCACAGCAGGTCCCACTGCAGTCTGCCCTCCCTTGGGAGGGTGACCCGTGTCCTGGCACAAAGACTCCTCAAGGGACCCACCTCTTTTAACCTTGTACTGTAAAAAAGCAACCTGTTCATTAAACCTCCCTGGTCCCACGGCAGGAGAACTATTAAGACTAAGCCTAAGACTATTAAAATGCAAGACTGGGTGGCCTTGGACTCAATAAACTGCAGCTCAAGGTGCCTTGGCACAAATGTCCTGCCAAATATTTTCTACCCCCTCACCAAGCATTTCCCCAGCACCTCCATGTGCTCCCATCCCCAAACCTCCAGCAACCAGTAAAAGAAAAATAAGAAAAGAAGCCCCTTTTTCACTGCATTTTTCCTAAGAAATGGGACCCAGGGTGTGAGGCTGAGCCCTGACAAGGAATATGTGCCATGAACAAGCCCTTGCAAGTGAGCCCCGAGCCCTTGGCAGCTGCCCCGTGCTCCTCCTGCAGCTCTGCCAGCCAGCCCCAGGCTCTGCCCTGGCTCCCCACTGCCTCCCTGCTCCTGGGGGCACGGGATGAGCCCTCCTTGCAGCTCCCCTGGTACCTCCAGCAGGAGAATTTTGGAGCCAGAGGCATCATTTTCTGGAGGGAGGGATGGGAGGCACCCACCCTGCTCCCTCCCAGCCTGGGGAGATGAGCAGGGAGGGGCATTGGCACCCCCAAAGCCACGGCAGCTGCTGGGGCTTGGGACAGGAGAGGAGGCTCCACAGAGGGAAGAGACAAAGCAAGAGCCATGAGCATCCCTTGGTGGATTCCCACAGCTGGTCCTGCTGTCCCCCTTCCATCCCATGGACCAGTCCCTCACTCTGTCCCCTCCAGGGCAGCAGGAGGAGGGGGGAATGTGCTCCTGAGCAGTCTCCCTCCCACAGGCTCTAGACCAAGTGCAAACCCCTCAGACATCGGGCACTGGGAATCACTGCTGAGTCCAGTCTGAGCAAATCCCAGTTTCCAAGCATTCATCTGCAAATCCCAATTTCCAAGCATTCATCTGCAAATCCCAATTTCCAAGCATTCACCCTCTCCTGCCTGAGAACAGCTCTCCCTGCAGCCCTCCCATTTCTATTGCAGGCCTCCCCTCATCCCAGATCACCCAGCTTGGAGCTGGCAAAGGGGCATCACCCACCACCACCCCCTTCAATCCGTGCTCCCGCGTTTCCCAGGGAGTCAGCAGCATTTGGGAGCTCCTCCTGCTCTTGTGCAAGCAGCCCTGGCCCCGCTCCAGCGCTTGGTTTATCCAGCGCCGGCTACTCCCAAGCTTTGCATGGGCGTTGGGCACCGACAAAGGCTCTCCAGAGGCAGAGGCCGAGTGCTGAAAGCAGAGATTTGTGCCTGGGGGTGCGGACCTGCTCCCTTCCCAGAGCTGTTCGCCAGCGAGTCACGGCAGCCACGCCTGCCGAGGAGGAAGAGCAGGGAAAAACCCTGCCGGCAGCAGGAGCGGGGCTGGCAGGAGCTGGGATGCAGCCCGTGGGCTCTGCTGGGTTAAATCCCCGTGGTGAAGGGCAGGTGGGGGGTGGGATGGCCCAGGCTGTCTCATCTGAGATGCCCGAGCTGGGCAGAGCCATCACCAAGGTCTCTGCTCAGCAAAGGGATTTTAAACTGCCAGAGGGCAGGGATGGATGGGATATTGGGAAGGAATTGTTCCCTGGGAGGGTGGGCAGGCCCTGGCACAGGGTGCCCAGAGCAGCTGTGGCTGCCCCTGGATCTCTGGAAGTGTCCAAGGCCAGCTTGGACAGGGCTTGGAGCAGCCTGGGACAGTGGAAGGTGTCCCTGCCCATGGCAGGGAGTGGAACAAGATGGGATTTAAGCTCTTTTCCAACACAGTCCATTCTGGGATTCTACTGAGTGTCCTTTCTTAGCTGAGCCTGACGGGAGCTGGAGCAAACTGAGCACCCTTGGGGCACACCCTCCCCAGGTCCTGAGGTCTCCTGAGACCTGAGGAAAAACCTGTGCAACCAGGAGTGTCCTGTGGCTCCCCTGGATCGCTCCCTCTGCCAACTCCCCTCAGCTCCCTGCAAACACCGAGCCACGTTCAGAGCCAAAACAAACCGGGCCCTGCAGCTCCCCCAGGGGATTTTCCAGGCTGTGCCTACCTGCCCTCCTCCTCTGGCTCCCCTGCACTGCTGCACCTGGCAGAGACAGCCCTCAGAGAGCCCCACGGCCAGGGAGAGCTCCAAACACCCTTCCCAAAATCCAGGCACTGTCGAACACACGGGCTGCGGCCGCTGCTCCGTCCTGCCCCGACAGGCAAAGCCCTGCTCTGCCTGCAGCAGCTCTGGGCTGCTGCTGGGGCAGTTAAATGCCATTGTCCCTTCTCCAGAAAGGCTCTGTCCTCTCTTCTGGCTTTTGTAAACACACCTTGCTGTGTCCAGGGCTCTGCTTTAGCACAGGACCGGGCTGGGGCTGCTCCCACTCCACTGCTCTGGGTCAGAGCCTTTCCTGCCTGCACAGCCTCCCCCAGGAGATGGTGGAAATCATCTCAGGAGAGCCTCTAGAAATCTCCTCTGTAGTTAAACATCTTTGAAGCTGGGACCTGACTCTGCTTCCTGCTCCTCCAAGAGCCCAGATGGCAGAGCCAGGCTGAGGAAAGTTCCCGGCCTCCCAAGGATGCTCTGAGGCTGAAAAAGGGAAGACACAGCAGTGCTGGGGGCTCAGGAAGGGCTGGTGATGAGCCACCCTCACTCCAACCCTGAGCAGGGCACCAGGATCCACATCCCACCCCTGCAGCAGTGCCCTGTTCCAGCACCACCTTCTCCAGGCACGTCCCTGGGCTCTGGGATCCTGTGTGGAGACCCCACCAAAACTCCAGGAGCAGAAATGGGAATTCTGCTTTGCTGCCAAACCCTGGATCAATCTCAGAGTGAGATGCAAACCTGTGGGGCAGTGGTGTCCTCAGGAATGTCACCAGGGCAGGGGACAGCCCCAGGGGGATGTTCCATGGTATCTGCCCTGCTGGAATGGCCCACAGGGGCTGAGGGGACACAGAGGGGTCACCTTTATTCAGGTGACTGCTGCAAACCGGGGTCCTGCTGGGCATCTTGGCCACCAGACTGCTCAGACTGAGCATTTATTTCTGAGACCCTCCTGGGGGAAGGGGGTCCCTCTGAATGGAGCAGCTCCTCGGTGGGTCTGCTGCCAAGGGGGGACTGCAGCCTCACAGATGGGAGCAGCCCAGAGCCACAGGGGCTGCAGCCTCACCAGGGGCTTGCAAGGGGAGCCACGGGATGGCTGGAAGGGAAGGATGCAGCCCCACACCATCAGAATGACACCAGCCAGCCCCAGATCACATCCAGGACACTGATCTCACCTTCATCCCACCTCTCCCTAAATCCAGTCTCCCTTTCCTGCACCCCTCCCAGCCCTGCAGTTTTATTTTTCCAGCACCTGATGCCTTGCAGGGTCCCCTTTGGCCACCCAGAGCTTGTCCCTTTCCACCCCAAGCTCTCCCTCCAGACCTGCTGCAAAGCCCAGCCAGAACCCATCACTCAGCACACCAGCAGAAGCACCAAAAAATAGCAGAATTTTAAAAAGTGGGTCAAAAATTAAACCACCAGTCACTAAATGACATCCAGGGAAGTCAGGGCTGCTCCACCCCCAGCCTGGATTTGCAGGGATGTTCCTGGGATCAGGGTGAGGCAGTGATCACACCTGGCTGAGCTCACACCGAGGTGCCTCACAACACAACAGGCCTTGTGGGCAGGAAAAACCCCAGATGGGATTTGCCTGAAACCAAAGCCTTGCAAAATCCACCGTGTTATGGATACATCTTGAACTGTTTCCCATTTGGATGGCTGGGATGAGATAGGGAGGGAGGATTCACTGCTGGGTGTCTGCACTGGCACTGCCAGGGAAAGGAATGTCCCAGCCAAAGCTACAACCCAAGGTTCCTGTAAGACTTAACAGCACAAATTTTCTACACTTATTTTCATCCAAGATGATTTCAATAATTCTCAAAAGTTAAAAATCCACATTGTTTTAATAGGTTTATAAGTGAAAAATTAGTTCTGGATGGAATATAGCAAATTACTTCGCATCTACCAAGCTCAGAGCACAGAAATGGCAGTGAGAGAATAGCAAGTTAGTATTTGTTGTGATTGTAAACCAAAGGGCTGGCAGGGGTGCACTGTCCCATGGGCTGAGAGTGGGGCTGGGAGCCAGGAACCCACAATTTCCAACTCCAGCTCCAAGCTGGATCCACCTCCAGATCACAGAACCACCATATGGTGGTGATTCATATTGATCCTGAACAAAAACTCTCGTCCCACGAGAGGGAAGCAGGGCCAAGAAATATTCCTAAAACTTTGGGAAAGGAGGGCAGCAGGCCAGCATGGAGGGCAGGGCCAGAGGGAGGGAAAGGAGCCAGGTCAAGGGCTCTCAGGTTGTAGATGCCACAATAATAATCCTGTAAGAGGAGAAGCCCAGATCATTGCTGGTACAAATAGGTACACACAGGAAAGTGGTTAAGCAGTGGAGGGGGAGGAGTTATTACAAATAGAAGATTGAGTCATCAGCTGCTCCAGAAAGCTGATCAGACCCTGGCTGGATGGGGCAGGGACACAAACACCACTGGTATAACCCCCCAAAAACCCTCCAGGAGCAAAAATAATAATAAATAAAAGCAGAAGGGTAAGTAGGGGTGTGTTTCAATGAAAGAAGAGAACTGGAGGGCAGCAGATGCTGAGCAATTCCCCCTGCAGTGGTGCACAGCATCAGGACAGGGAAAGGGGCAGGGAAAGGGCCCAGCCCGGGCAGAGCTGCACAAAGAGGGAGAGCACAGATCTCTGTGTGGGAAAGGAAACACGGGAAAGAGGGGACAAGTGACACCACCAGCCAAGGGCTGCTGCAGGGGTGACACAGCAGGGAAACAGCCACCTCTGTGGGGACAGTGAGGACATGGAGACCTGGAATGGTTTGGGCTGGAAAGGCCTTCAGGACCATCACATTCACCCCATGGCATGGCAGGGACACCTGCCACTGTCCCAGGCTGCTCCAAGCCCTGTCCAGCCTGGCCTGGGACACTTCCAGGGATCCAGGGGCAGCCACAGCTGCTCTGGGAATCTGTGCCAGGGCCTCCCTACCCTCACAGGGAAGGATTTTTTTTCCTTCTATGCAATCTAAATCTCTCCTCTTTTATTTAAAACCATTCCCCCTTTTCCTATCACTACTTGCCCATATAAAGAGTGGCTCTCTCTCTTTTTTTAAGCCATTTAAATACTGGAAAGCTGCATTCAGGTCTCCATGGAGCTTTATCTGAAGCCCTATGGCACACACCAGGACAATCCTGAACCCCAGGGTCCCAGGGGTGGCTGTGTCACCTCCCCCCAGCCCACAGGGAGCAGAGCAGGCAGCTCCAGCTGTCACTGCACCCTCGTGGGGTGGTCACAGCCTTGGGGAAATGGGATACAAAGCAGAGACTCAGAGCTGGGACATCTTCTTCAGCAAAAGCTGTGACACCATGGGAGGACAGGACCAGGCACAGTGACAGCGGCAGTGTCACCACCACATCTCCACCCACAGCTGAGCTCAGCCATCCCCAGCAGCTTCACAAAAACCTTGTTTGGGGAAGGGAATGAGGCCAGGAGGGGCAGGAAGAGGCAAGAAGAGTTGAGTCCACACCCTGGCCCCGAGCTGTGGCGGGTTCCCACAGCCAAGACAGCGGCTCTGATTTGACATCTCCTCACACACCTCCCAGCAGCTCTCCCCCTCAGCAGGGCAGCCTTGCCCTGTCATGTGGGAGCAGCCTCTCGGGATTAGGAAGGTGCTGGGCAGGGGTTGTGTCCCATGTCACCCCAGCTCTGCCCTCCTCCTGCTCATTCCCACTCGGAGCTGAGAATCATCATCAGGAGGGGCAGAGGGGCCAAGCAGGATCATGGAATGGAAGAGCAGAGGTGGGAGCTGCCCAGGAGGGCTCCACCAGCCCCAAAACCCAGGAGGGGAGCACACACCCAGCTTCAGCACAACACAAAAGCTGTTCCCCAGCAGCTGAGCCCACAGAGTTAGACACAACCTCAGCTAAATCAAACCAAACCAGCCAGAAGGGCACTTACACCATGAGGATCCTAATTCAGGGCCTCTTCCATGGCATCTGGACCAGGCTTCACCCCACAGCCATGCCTGGCATTCCCAAGGGAGGTACTGCATGTCCTCAGCTGCACTTGGGATTGGCCCTGTGTCTGGGAGAGCCCTTGGTGACACCAGGAAGGAATTCAGCCCTGGAATGACCTCCTGAAGAGGAACCAACTCATGGGCAACCACGCCATGACCTCTGGCAGTCGCTCCTCAAATATTTTCCTGCTACAAATGCACCCCAACCACAGCTCAATACCCTGAGCAGCCCTACAGGAGGGCAACTGGAGCCCTCACCCAGCACGAGGTTCAGGGACAAGGCAGAAAAACCCCAGTCAAGGCCCTCAGCCACCTCCTCCCAGCGCTGCCTGAAGTGGGAACTCAAAACAGGCTAAGCCTTCCCAGCACAGCGCCAGCCCAGCATCCTTGGTGTCTTCCAGAGCCCTCAGAGGGATCCATCACTTTTCACATCAGCACCACCCACCCAGGAAGTTTTCTCCCCCCTGATTTTCTCCCCCTTCCCCCCAGCCCAGCTGGAAGATTCAGCCCTGGACAAGACATTTCATCACTGCCTCTCCTGCCTTTCTCAATGCTTCATCATTTCTGCAGTCGTCTGCAAATGAGTCGAGGCCTTTGCTATGAGGAAGCAGAGGGATCTCCACCTCCCTTCCTGCTAATTCTGCAAGGGTGGGAGAAAATAAAAGCACATGTGACTGAGGCATTAATAAGACATCCCAAATACAAAAACAAGCTAATTAAAACCAGGCATGACCTATTCATAAAATAAGTCCTTTCAACCTCAAGAGGAGAGGAGAAGCCTTTGAAGTCAGGCTTCATAATCCAGAGAGATCCCTGCCTCCACCAGTGACCTCACCTGGAAACTTGTTCTTACCCAACTGTCACTAAAGCCTTCCCAATAAAAGCTGGCTTTGGATTCAGCTTGGGATTAACAATTGGTGAAGCCAGAACCTCGGCAGAACGAGTTCCCCAGGGTGCAGAGGAGTCTGCAGGGGCTCTTTACCAGGCTAGGACGCCTGTGTGACTCCTCTCATGTCCCTAGCTGGGTGGGAAACCATCTCCCAACAGGATTTTGGGCTGCCCTGCTGCACCCTGACACAAAACGTGGAAGTTTGGGGTCCACCAAAAGGAGATTTCCACAAGAGGAGGGTCTGTCCTCCCCACTGCCAAAAGGAGGAGCTGAGGGAGCAGCACTGATGCAGTGTCCCCGCTTGGGAGAACAAAAATCCATCTGTAAATACATCTGCAGGGAGAGGAGGCAGGAAAAACCCAGATAATCCCAGGCTTTGAGGCTGCCTCCAGCAAGGACCAAAGAAACCCCTGGGGACACAGCCCTGCCTGATTGCTCGGAGTTTCACACTTCCCTCCCTCACTCCCCACTGCCACCACGGGGATGGGGACACCGGGGCCAGTTTGGCAACGCCCTGGTGTCTGCAGACACTCATCCCAACCCCTGCTGGAAACAGGCATTGTCTGCAGGATTCGCTGGGAATGCAGCCAGATGCCAGGATAATCCCCTTATTAGCCCAATTCCTCTGCTCTTGCATCCTGCCTGACTCAGAGATCAGAGAAAACTCAGCAGACCAAAGAAAGGACAGGGCTGGCTGAGGGAAGGCTCAGGAAGGGAGGTTGGGAGTGTCCACGGAGCTCCAAACACAAGGCTGAGTGTGGAGGAGGACTCAGAAAACCACAGAGGTTCCCACTGGAGCAGGCACAGCACAGGGGTCATCTGCAGGTTCATCTGGTGTTAGGCAAGAGGTGACACCACAGCCACCTCCCAAGCTGAGAAAGAACATCCATCCTTTCTGGGCAAAGCCATGGTGAGGCTGGAAGAGGGACCAAGCATGTCCCCATGGCTTAGCAGGACAGAATTTGGTGAGAGAAGAGGGGGAATGCCTGGGAAGAGACTGAAAGACAACCTCAGGCTACCAGTGAGCTCTTTCTTCAAATTCAGAACAGCAAGAACAGATTATCCCAGTGCAAATCCTACCCCAGCTCCCTTTCCTTTCAAACACCAGGAGGGATCTGTGAGAACCCCACAGGTCACAGAACCAGGGACCACAGACACACACGTGCTCCAGCATGTCCCTTGAGCCCCTCCTGGATCTTTGCTGGGAGCAGGAAGGATTTGTGACACGGGAGGGGAGTGAGTTTCAACAATTACTGCACAATCAGAGATTAATCCAGGTGTCACTGTCCAAACTTGAAACTGAATTGGTGCTCTAAAAGCTACTAAGATGATTTCAGGAATAGAGCTGTAGGATTTTTCAACACCATAAAAGACTGGGATACAAGGAGTATTAGTTATATGGAAGAATATAATGTCCCTCCAGCAGGACAGGGCATGGTTTTGTGGGGGGAAATATAGAGCAGAACTGTTCTATAGAGCACCAATGCTTCCTCTGGCACTCTGGAAGCCCTGAGGCTGTGGAGAGGGCTGCCATGTCCCTGCACCCTCCACATCCCTCGGGGGGACAGCCAGAGGATCCCCCCACAGCTCAGCCCAGCCTGGGGCTGCAGTGCAGGGAGCCAGGGCACATCCAGAAATGCTGGAGCTGGTGAGCACAAGGGACAGACTCTGAGTGGGTACCAGCAGTGCCCCTCCTGCCTCAGCTCCTGCAAAAGCCCTTTTCTTGCAGACAGCCACCTGCAAAAGCAAATTTCTTTTAGCCCCAGCAGGGCCCAGGTCAGACCCACCTGTTCCATGAGAGCAGGGCTGCTCCCTGCGGCAGCTTTTCTCTGCAGCTTTTCTCTGCAGCTTTTCTCTGCAGCTTTTCTGAGCTGTTCGCTCTTGATCTCTGTCTCGCTGTCTCCAGCCCCCCAGGGCTGTCTGTGCCAGGCTCTCTCCTGCTTGCCCTAGACCTGGTATCACAGGCTCCTGAGCTGTTTTACCTCGGATAAACTCTTCCCTGTGAGCAGAGGCTGCACACAGGGAGTTGTGAATGATGTTAAAACAAGGGGAAAACATCCCTGTGGAAAAATGCCTGATTTCCAGGCACTGTACAAGCTTGAATATCTTGTAGCTACAGCAAGGCTTCCTTTCCTCAGAAAACCCATGAGCCCCAAAGGAATGAACACATTCCCAGTTCAGTCCCTGCCTGCCCCAGGTCCTTTGGGAATGCTGGAAAGCATCGCTGCCAGAGACTGGAGACAAACCCAGGCAATGCAGCCCAGCCTCTGAGCACATTTCACCCACAGCTTCTGCTACAAGGCAAGCTTGGGAATCCTGACACAGCCACACATCCACAGGGGCTCCCTGGAAAGGACCATCACTGCTGGATCTATCTTTGAACTCATGGGATGTCACAGACAGCAGCTGCCCACAAATTCCCACTTTTTGTCCTGCTTCTTCCTGGAGTATCCTGCAGATGAAGCTCTCTCATTTTGGCTATATAAGGTCTGAACACAAAGATAACCTTCTGATAGGTGGAAATAAGTCCTGGATTGGGCACAGATTTGAAGGAGAAGCTACTCACTGAGATTTTGGTGAAGATGGAGAGCAGGAGGGACAGGCTGGAGAGGTAAATCCGGATCCTCTCCCCTCCAAACCTCTGCTGGAGATACTCAGGAACTGTGACAATCTGCCAGGGAAGGAGAGCCATCACTGCCCTGTGCAGGCCTCATCCTCCTGGGATGGTCCTGGGAGGACAAGGGGACAGCATTATTCCCAGAGCAGAACTCGGGAATCCCACAGGATTCCCAGTGCCAGGAGAGCATGCATTGCCTGTCAGGAAGGAGGAAAGACAGAAATAAAACATGGATACTGCTGTAGCTCAACACTGACTGCAGTCCTAGACCCTATCTCTGCTCCTGATCCAGCCCTGGTTCACCCTCAAGGGCCCATTTACACCCACAAATGGCTTCAGATACCCCCAATACCCTTTTGGGCATGGGGACATGGTGGAGAGCCCCTGGCACCCCTGCCAGCAGGGACCTGCTTCCCTCAGCCCTTCAGCTCCTGACTGGACATCTCCCACCAACTCTTGAGCACCACAAAAGCCAAATGCCTTTTTTTCTTTTTTGTTTTTTTAGGACCCAAGGACTTTGGATACACGTGTGGGGAAGCAGAGAATGAGTGACCTATCAGTCGTGTCCCTGTTAGGACCTGCAGGGGCTGGAAGAGGAGCTCGGCTCCACAGCGTCCTTCTCCCGGAGCTGGGCTGGCTGCAGCCTCACCGCAGGGCGCTGGGGAAGCTGAATTAGCAGGGCTGTGTTAATTACCCCCCGCGCGGCTCCTCCCAAACCTTTGGAGACTGCGAAATGGCCCATCTGCTGCGACAGAGCTCATTGCCTTAATCACACGACACATTTCTTACATTCCACGCGGAGCCGGCGACAGCGATCCCGAGGAAGAGCCCGGAGCCTTCGCCCCTGGCCGGGAGCGCGGCAGGACCTGCGGCGCTCACAGGTCCTGTGATCAGAGCAACAGCGCACAGACGCCCCCGTGGCTTCTGAAAGAAAAGTGTGGCCAAAGAGCCACCCCGTGGGGTGAGGGATGTCCGTGTATTTAGCAAGAAAATCCCTTAACACATAAAATTCAGGTAGCTGAAGGTGATGCTCCCACAACCCAGCTCCTCTGGACATCCCTGCTGGGTTTGGGATTGACTTTCCTGAATCCAGGAGGATGAGGAGCCACACGTTGCTGTGTTTGCCACAGTGGCCCTGTGCAAGGAGCCCGTGCCAAACACGGGAAGACCGACAGCCAGTCTGACAAGATCAGACAGAAATAAGAGGAGGAAAAGGGAAACTTTTTTCCTTTGGGACAGCCACAGTTTGTTGGAGTCAGCAGGAGCACTCAGGAATGGTGGAGATGGATGTTTGGCTCCACGGCTCCCTCCCCAAGCTCAGAGCAGCCTGTGGGAAGAACCAACCAACTCCTGCATCCTCTGTGCAATGAGAAGGCAAACACAGCTCCAAGGACATAAATTCTGGCAGGAGGAGGTGGGCAGGGTGTGGGAAAGCAGGAGGGAATTCAGTGTGGCAGCGGTGCTGATGTCCCTGGTGTCACAAGAGGGACAGAGCCCCTTACTGGCCACCAGGGCATGTCTCTCCCAGCAAGGAATTACACTGACAGTGTTCCTGTACACCCTACAGGAAGACTGGGAGGAGGAAAGATCAGCACAGAGCACCCTTTCCCTAAAACCCAGACAAGTCACTGGCACCCAAGTCTCCCAGACAAGAAGCCAAGACAGGAGACTCCATAATTAATGGGAGCTCTGCAACTCGAGCTTAATTACACGAAAGAGTGGCTGCACCCCGGGTACCTGGAGCCACGAATAGCAAAGGAAGCACCTGGAGAGGGGGAAGCAGGGAGGATGTTCCTGTCCCAGCGCCATCCCCAGCAGACGGGCTGGCTAATAGGACACAGCTTTGGCCAGGATTTTTCTGCAAGGCAGAAGAAGTGCAATTGGAGAGTCCTTATCTGTAGCTGATCGTTGTTTCTGTTATCAGGGCTGTTATCGGGACATTTGGCTCAACACCTGTAATAGACAAGGGGCAGAGCTACTCACACCCAGCAGACAGAGATGGTTAATTGGTTAATTCTGTGCTTAATTCCACCTTGCTCCCAGGCTCTGGAGGCCAACACGAGACAGGAAAACACCTCAGAATTCCTCATTCTGGGGTATTTAGCATCAGTTTGCTGCGCTGGACGCTTGTCTGGCTCATTCCCAAGTGACAGCACACGAGGTCTCACTAATAAAATAAACAGGGTGCAGTTAATATGCCCATCACCGAGTCAGGTCAGCGTTTGTCCTCCCTTTGAAGGAGCCGCGGCAGCACCGGGAGCAGCTCTGCACACCCCGAGAGGAAGCAACTTTCCCCCTCAGTGCTCCGCTGGAATTTGACCTGCATTAACACATCCAAAGTACCCGCACGTGTCAATAAATCACCCTGCTGTATCCATTAACATTAAGGAAAGCACCTGGTTTTAGCCTTTAACGTCAATGAACCCTCCAAAGTCCTTGGAAGTTTGTCTCTAACATAGAGATGGTGTCAACAAAGGTTAATTTTCACTTCTGAACACGCCAAAAGCTTTACAGTCATTTGTAGGACACGATGGAAAAATTAAACCAAGCAACCTCTAAATGCTCATCAGTTCCATCACTGTTTTCTCTGCAGGTGAGGAACTGGGAGGCTCCAGGACTGGGAGCTGCCTGGCATCCAGCTGGCTGTTCCACCACACCTGCCCAAGGAGGGCTGGGGAAACAAAGCTGGACAAGTTCAGCTCTGCACCGTGGCCTATTTTTTAGCTCATCCACACATTCAGGACAGGCAAGAAACCTCAAAAACAAACAAACAAACAACAACAACAACAAAAAAAAAAAAAAAAAAAAAAAAAAAATAAAAAAAAAAAACACAAAAAAANAAAAACCCCCTGACTTTACCTGTGATGAGCTGATTTGGATTTTACCAGCTGGAACCTACACACCCCACAGTATTCCCATGTCAAAGATTCACAGAATGGTTTGGCTTGGGAGGGTTCATGTCATTCCAAAACCTTGCCACAGGCAAGGACACCTTCCACTATCCCAGGTGGCTCCAAGCCTTGTCCAACCTGGCCTTGGACACTTCCAGGGACAGCTTCTCTGGGAATCTGCCATTGTCTGAGCAAGTCCCTGCTGCTCCCTGACATCCACTGCCATATTTAAGGACACAGTTTAGAAGACAAAGGACAAGCACATTAACATATTTAGAAAGCTCACACAAAACAAGTCTTTATTCTTTGTTGCAGAAAATAAATACAGGTGCATATTCCATATGCTTTTCTATAAAAGCACTCCTACAAAATCACTGAACTGCATACAACAGTACAACCTTTTTGGCTTTTAAAATGCAAATATTATACAGTCACTTCATTTTGTTATCATTTAAAGCACTTGTAGCAAGCAGCTTTGGAAAAGGAATGCTTAATTTAGAAGCCAAATTCTTGCCTCAAGTGTTTTGTGGGATTTTTCCATCCTGTATAGTGCAACTAACCTAAAAGCAACTAGAACAGTTTTTTGTAAAATGTTTATTCCCATCAACCCCCCCTCCCCCCAAAAAAACCCTGCAAAGGGGAAAAAAAAAAAGGTCTTGAAACTGTTCTACGTTGATACTTAAACCAAGAGAAAACAAGAAGTGGCTCAATGGAAATAATAAGGTAAGCACGATGCTTCACAGCTCGTTCTCCGTTCATTCCAGTTTGGCCCGGGGTGTTTCTTGAGAGGAAGAAGCTTTAATCATCCACTCCTATATTCCTGAAAAGGTACGACATGGACTCCCCATTATGGATCCTGCGAATGGCTTCTGACAGGATCATGCTGATATCCACAGTCTTGATTTTAGGGCACTGCAGTTTTTGTATTTCATGTGGAATTGTGTTTGTAACAACCACCTACAGGAAGAAGAAATGGTCAGGAAGATGTAGCTCCGTTAAATTTTCCACCTTTTATACTGGAAGTGTGAAAGGCAGTTTTAGAGACCCCATAAAACCACCCTGGCTGACAAAATAACATTTTACATTACTGTCAGGGTCACAGTCTTAGCAAGAGCCACGTGTTGCCATAGGTTTCATGTATCCATGGATACTAATGGCACTGTCCCTCCTTCCTTTCATTCATTCATTCTGCCACACAGATCCCGAGGAGATACAGAAATATCCCACCCACTGAAGGGAAAGGCGTGCTGATACTGACAGTCCAGCATCTCACCACTGCCCACATTTCCCACTGTTTAAAGACATGTGGATGCTAATATTCCAGCACACAATTCCATAGCAAGAAAGTCAGAATAAGGAACCTCCTGTCTAAATCCTTACTGCCAGCATATGTCAATAATCAAATCAGGAGAAAATTGCTAAGAAAAGCTCCCAATCACTTGATCAGAGCTCAGACTGCACCCTTACCTCATCGATGGCAGACTCCTCGATCAGCCGGGGAGCGTCTGAGGACAGCAGGCCGTGGGTGGCCATGACAAAGATCTTGTAGGCCCCTCTCTCCTTGAGGGTCTCAGCTGCAGCCAGGAAGCTGTCAACGTCATCTATGATGTCATCCTGCCAAAATCCCAGAGTCACCGAGGGCTCCCCACACAGACAGACCAACACAGCACATCTGACTGACAGCACGGCTTTACTGAGTGTAACAAACCCCAAACTGTCAGAAAATCGCCCTTGTGCTTGACAAACCCAGAGATTACACTCTGCTTTAGAGGAATCATGGAATGGGCTGGCTTAGAAGGCACCTTAAAGATCATCTCATTCCAAGCCCTGCCATGGGCAGGGACACCTTTCATCAGATCTGGCTGCTCAGAGCTCCATACAGCCTGGCCTTGAATGCTTCCAGGACTGGGGCAGCCACATTTGCCCTCACAGGGAAAAATTTCTTCCTTACATCCAACCTAACCCTATTCTCCTGTAATTTTGAAGCCATTCCCCCTTGTCCTGTCACTGCAGCCCTTTATAAACAGTCTCTCTCCACCTCTCTTGCAGGCTCTCCTCAGGTACAGGAAAACCACAGTTAGGTCACCCCAGCCCCTTCTCTTTTCCAGGCTGGACAATCCCAGTTCTCTCAGCCTTTGGTCACAGCAGAGCTGCTCCATCCCTCTGATCATCTTGGTGGCCTCCTCCAGACTTATTCCAGCAGGTCCATGTCCATCACCCCAGCTTCCCTGGCATTTCTAAACTCACCAGTAGGGACAGGCTGATTCTTCCTCCTGTGGTGTGAACCCTGAACCCCTCCAGGTAAGCACTGAACAGAATTCCAGTGCTCTGCTCATGGAAACAAGGTCCCAGTGCTGCTTTCAGAGTGGATCCCCTCAGAGCTCCCAGCCAGCTCTGTGAGTGCCCAGTGCTGCCCCATCCTACCAGAAGTCCAGCAGCAACCAAGGTTTAGTGACTGATACAGAACAGCTACTTCATTTCTGCACCTTTAACAGGTTTAATTTGATTTATGAGAACTGATGGCATCTCACTTACCACAATGATTGCTATCCTTCCTCCTACATCTCCAACAACGGTGATGGGTGGTTTTTCCTTGGGAATCAGCACTGATTAATGGCAAATGTTTTTAGAGGGGTAGAAAGGAGAAAGAGAAAGTTTATATAATTTATTTGAACTATGGAAATGTCTGATGGGTCACCATTATTAGAGACATGAAGCAACAACTATTTCAACATCACTATTGAAAAAAACAGCAGGATTCCAATACATAAATAATTTTTTAAGCTTAATTAAAATATTAACTATACTTATACTTGAATTCTTTACCAATTCAATTAACTCTTAATTTCAGCCCAGAAACAGAATGGCTTGCAGACACAACCAGTTCAGCCACCCATTGACACCCACGCTGGGTTTATGCCCTGCAGTTTTGGTGGTGCAGCTGTGGGTCACATCCACATTCAAGTAAGAAGGAATCATCTTCTCCCCACTAAGAAATGTGATTTTTTTTTTCCTCTGTGAAGAAGGTTTATGACCTGCATTTTTGGTGGTGCAGCTGTGGGTCACATCCACATTCAAGTAAGAAGGAATCATCTTCTCCCCACTAAGAAATGTGATTTTTTTTTTCCTCTGTGAAGAAGGTTTATGACCTGCATTTTTGGTGGTGCAGCTGTGGGTCACATCCACATTCAAGCAAGAAGGAATCATCTTCTCCCCACTAAGAAATGTGATTTTTTTTTTTCCTCTGTGAAGAACCACTCCCTTTAGACAGCCCATCTGTGCCAAACCCAATCCCTAAACCCACGAAACCAGCAGGTAACTCTTTCCCACACACACTTACTTACTGGGGATCTCCAGGCTGGGGTGGATGGCAGCGACGTACTTGGCTGTGGGAGGGGAGTGCCGCCCATCCACCATGTCGGACTCGGCATCCTGAGCCTCCCCGTGGATCACGGCGATCCCCAGCCGCAGGCGCTCCGCAAACGACTGCGCCCTGCAGGGAAGGGTTAACAGAACCCGGGAAAAGGTTAAATCTAAAATAATCCACAGGTGTGCAATCCTATTTTCATTTTATTTCTAATGTTGCAGAGGGAAGTCAAACTATCCTAAAATCTTAGGAGAATTCATAGAAGGAATCGGTTGTACCTCAGTATCTTGTTTTTCTCAAGTTTGTTAAAGTCAGAATAACCTTCAAAGTGCCCATATGGGCCTTGAAGTGACAGGATAAAAGCTGCAAGTCACAAAATGCTGACTACTCCCTTCTGCTTTGCCCAACAGCCAAAATAACACTTCCCAGCCTTCAGCATCCTCAGGATCCCATGCTTTAGCAGGACACATCTCACAGTAACCAAGAACAACCTTCATGTCTGGACTGTCTACATTTAATAGGAAAAAAAAAATACTCAAATAGAAAGAGAAAACAAATGTTCACCTATTCATTCAGTACTAAATAAAGACAATATCCCTGACCTGCTGACACATAACCTGAGATAGCCTGCAGAAAAGGGGATCCAGATGATAATTCTGCCTGACAAACCACACTTGGAGTTGAACAGCTTGGATTTTTTAATTAGCTGGCATGAAATTCCTTCACACTTGCAGTATTTCTTCAACTAAAATTAGAAATTTCTGTAAAGAAGTGTAAGGTTAGTTGGGGGAGTGGGAAAAGCAGAGAGTCAGGAAAATAGGAATTTGCATCCCAGATACTGGAAGTAGCAAATACAAATTAGCACTTCCCTCCCACCCTACCTTGCACACCCAAAGGTTTGGGATCCTGCCTGAGCCACCCATCCAGGTCTCCTCTGGTGCAAGCCCAGCACATCCAGAGTGATTCACTCTGCTCTAACATCAGCACCTCACACCTGTGCCTGAATCACCTCCTCTGTCCTTAAGCCTTATTTCACTATCCAAACAATCCAAAGTCCAGAGAATAATTTTCCCATTGTGATACTCAGTTAATTAAAAATGAAGAATCTTCCACCCTGTGGTTATCATACAGTTGTAATATTTTTGCAAGTAGCTAATTACAGGTAATTATTATTACAAACAATAAGAGTTATGACTTAGCAGGAATAATCCTATCAATAAAACCACATTAATTACCTTAAAATGCGGTATTAAACTGAATAAAATTCAAAGAAACAGCTAAATGATTTATTAATTTCCCAGTGAGCTCAGAACTACAGAGACATTCTGAACATCACGCAGGGTTTCTTTTTCACAAGCAGGCATTCATCAAAAGCATTTTAACAAACTATTTTCAGTCTGGATTAGCTGAAACATCCAATTATCCCTCTCCCAGTACAATATACTCCTTTAAACACTGTCCTTAAATACTCATAGGAACACGGGAAGAAGCTAAACAATAAAGTTCTGGGATCTTATCCTCCACAAATCACTGCATGATGTGCAACTCATCTATCCATTTGCTGGCATTGACAATTACTGGATAAGCATTAAAATGCTGCAACAAACACTTGCCTCCACCCAAGGGGCAATACTGACCCAGTGGAAAAGAAATGGAAAAGAAACAAATGTAAAATTGCCTGGACAAAACAAAAGGAATCACTAAAAATACTGTCAGAGAAAAACATGACAAAAGGGGATTTGTTTCAGAAAATAAGGAAAACAGAGTATCACAATTTGTTGGCATGGAAGTCTAAATATCTTTTCCACAAATTCTTGGATTTTCATCACAGCAAACACAGCATCTCTTAAACCATCATCCAGCTCTTACAGCACCTGCTGACAGCACTGGAATTCCACAGTTTAGGAACAAACTAAAAAGCTTCATGGATTAAGAACAGTCATTCAACCACCAAAGACTTCACAATCACAATCATCTCAAACAGCAAACCCACCATGTGTATTTAGGATCTGACCAGCCATGCCCAAACTCCTCTGGATCCATGGCATTACACTTCCAGCCACTTTCCTCATTTATAACGGAGATTTATCATGTAAATGTACATAAACATAACATGATTTAAAACCTTCTAAACCATAAGCACTGCACTGATCTACCATATCTTTTTGTATTTTTTTTATTTTCCTTGGAATTATTATGATTATAGCAATGATGCAAAAACTACACAGCTGACAGAGGAGAATTGGGAGGGATGTGAAGGCTGCAGCTTCTAATTATGGGGTGTTTGTCCTTCACTTGATCCTAAGAACAAAATCCCGACAGAGATTTCCTGCTCTAAGGCAAGAGAGCAGATCTTACCCACCTCTTGGCAGACGCAGGAGATTTGGCCACAATTACAGCATTCCTGTAGTCTGGTATCTGTAGTGAATAACAGATAGCAATGTCCACTTCATATCTTTAGACAAATTTAAACTCAGTAAGAATCAGAGAACTTTATTTTGCCAGAAGATTTTTAAGCATCGAACATTTTACCTAAGAAAGCGACCTCAAGAATCCATGGTGCATGATCAGGGTTGACAGTAAAAACATGTATTTAGAAAATTCAGATATAAACTGCAAATTGTACCTTTTATAAACCATATTTTATAGTACAGATAACAGAAAATTAATTGCTTTAGGACATCAGGGTTACACCCACAAGTGTCAAAAGAAATAGGAAACCATCAAGATGAAAGTTTCCTGTTCAACCTAAATTGTCTTTAATCACTAAAACCCAGCAATTATAAGACAATTTGCTATTGTCCTATAGAGTACTCCAAGAAAAGTCCATTACATCATACTGACTCTTTCTATGGACCATCAGAAGGGACAGAATGTCCACAGTCACTGGAGGCACAGTCTCACAGTGCTGCAGACTCTCCCACACTGGTCAGCACGAGGAGATGCTGCTGCAAACGCTGACAGCACCAGAGGGATGAGGCCAGGAGGTCTGGGATTCCCTCTCATGTCTGACAGGTGCCTCAGTCAGGCCTCACAAGCACAGTCTGCTGCTGAGTTTGCTGCCCCTGCCCCATTCTCAGACTGGTTTTTCACTCCAGGCTCCTGATCCCCATTTAAGCAGCACTTTAGTCCTCATTTCTCAGAAGTTTCTTATTCTCATCTCAATTTTCCCTGCTAACAGTGAGTCCACATCAGATTCATCTGGCTCGTAAACTCCCAAGCATTCCACCATTCATACTTCAGTTCTTTCCAACAGCAACTACAACTGCTCTCCCTCTGGTATCTCATCTTGGCAAATTCAGCCCTCTCCTTCCCTGTGCTGCCTGGGATGATCCATCCCTGGAGAGCAGCTTAGAGACAACCTGTCTGTCCTTCTACCCAAAAGCCACAAAGTCCCAGCCAAGCCAAGTCCTTCAGTGCTCAGAGTCCCAGTGTTAAGGGATGGAAGACTCTTCACTAAATACCTGCAAATTGAATTCACAGATTTTGGGTTTGACACCCTGCCATGCAGCTCACCACCTTGTCAGATGTCAAATACCCATTCCAGAACACAGAAATACTTGGGGTTTCTGCAAACACAGGCAAGGTGAGTTCTTCCACAATCTTATCCACAATATACAAACTGCACTGGCTGACTATTTCCAAAAGCTCTACCTGAAATGGACTTGGGAATAAAGAAGAGTAAGTTCTGAATTTGGGCAAGGGCTCAACCAACAGAAAATAAGAAATTTTCTGAGGACATCAGCAACATTAATAATCCACAATGTTAGTAACTCCACCTATAAACTGGGAATTCAGTATGTGCTGTCCTTTACAAACAGAGTTATACAAGAGGCTACAAAGATTAACATGACGGAAGGCATGGACAAGGCAGGGCCTGTCACTCGGCATAATAAAGGCTTTGATCTAGTTCAGACACCATTGCCTCATTTTTCCCCTGCCAAATTACCAAATTTGTTCTCAGCTCTTCAAAAATGAAGTCAGAAAGCCAGAAATGTCAATCCAAAGACAGTGAGGTGTCAACAAGTCCATGTAACAAAGGGTTATGTCACTCTGGGATTAACACCTGAGCAAAGGAAAGAGAAGCCACAAAGTATCCAACATCTGCCAAGCACAGAGGAAAACACCAAACTATTCTCATATCACAGGAATTTCACTGATTGGACTGTCTCCACCCCAGAACATATAGACATAACTTTCCAATATGGAACAACTACAAGCACTCATCGTCCTAACATTCAGTGAAATGTTTTTAAGTGACTTTCATTCTTATGAAGCTGGACTCCATTTCATGCTCCTCAGTACATCCCATTGTGATTCCCACAGCTCTGACAGCTCTGGCATTCCTAGCACAGAATATCCAGCAAGTTGTGACCACCAGGAATTTGAGGTGAATACTGAATTCCTCCTGAGCAGCAAGAGATCAAAGTTTTAAGCACAGATACTACAAATGATCTGGCTGGTGAAGGAACCTGCCAGTACAGGTCCCATGTGATCAGATCCATTCAGTTAACTCTGGTTTTAGAAAGTCCCATCATGGATGAAGAATTGAAAGTACCTTTTAAAACTTCTCTCCACATGCTTCAGATCTCTACAAATGGTCATTTGTGAGACTGCACAGCAGTGTCAGACCCAAAGCTGCAACAATTCTGTGTGAACCATTAAAAGCTCAGGAATCAAAATGTGCTTCAAGACCAAAACAGGAGCATGATCTTGTTATTGACCATAAACCACACCTTCAAGCAACACATAAAGGCCAAATTTGTCTTGTTTCTGTATATTTGGTTTTCCACTTTTGTTCTTTTTTTAAGTTACAAGTGCTTACAATGTGCAAGATTTTTCTCCTGGAACACCAGACTGTGGCAAAGACAGAGCCTGGAGTTTTGCTCTGCCATCCTCTTTGACTCTATTACCAAAGGAAATGATAATGAGGAATTCAAATGGTAACTGATTCCCCAAACAGATTTTAATGCTGTCATAATAAAATCATGTTGGTTTGGGTTTCTTTAAGGGGGTGGGGTGGGGTGTGTTTTATTTTTTTAAATTGAGGCATTCCTACTTCTATAAAAAGAAATAGCTTGGATTCAAAAGCAAGAGTGAGCTAAACCTTTTCTCTCACCAGGAAGAAAGCACTTGCTTTATTCCAAATTACCATTAGTCAGAGGCTTAACATGCATCTTATACCTACAATTATCATTTATGCATTTTGTACAGGCCAATCTACCAGCAGCACTTCTCAAACCCTTATAAAAATAAGATGCAGAAATGGAGGCACAGAACATCCCAAGTTAAGCTCCTCAAGTCAAGACATGCAGTCTGAACAAACAGTGGGTGAGATTCCCACCCACCAGCCTGACTTTCAGAGCACAATCAATAGGCTCTCTCACGGTTTACAACTTCCAAGGTGTTTATTATGTGATTTAAATTTATACCCACACAAGCAGCCCATCCTATAAACGTCAAGGAAACTGGAAATAGGAAAGGAAGAGGACATCAAGAGCAAGAAAATCCAATTTTTTTTTCAGTGTTAGGGGAATACATCTAAGAAAAAAACAGCATTGCTATGTGGGTAAGAAAACACCAGCTCTTCAGGAAAGCAAAAAGTTAAATGTGGGGAACAGAAGAAACAACAGCTCTCAACACCACTCCCTGCCCCAACATGACCCTTCCCCCCTTAAAATTCAGTTTGAAGAGTTAATCTTTTCACAGGAATTTGTTTCCAATGCCCTGAGACATGACAAAAAAAAAAGATAATTAAAAAAACCAACTGTAGTAACACGCCTTCCTCACCTCCTCTTGGATGTACTGGAGTAAAAATGGGGATGCTCTCAAGTTATCCACTGGAATATTGAAGAAACCCTGAATTTCCTTCTGATGTAGATCCATGGTAATAAGATGAGTTAGTCCTTTAAAATAAAATAATAAGACATACAGAGAAGCATATCAAGAAAAGAGAGAACACACACTTTATTTTTCTACATTTCACTGCAGTTTGTCCAGAAAATCTCTAAGCTGCATGAGAACACTAACTGAAAGTACATAATAAATTAATTTTAGTCCCTCTTAAGCACACTGGCATTGTGTTTTGAGGCTCCTACAGTGACTTTTTTAAAAGCACCTTGGAACACTGCACATACGTGACTCTGCAGTGCCACACTGAGGCAGGCAAGAGCCTTCTCCACTGGACACGGGACAAAATGGAAGCACTGATTTGTCCCCTGTCACACAGCAACACCCTGGCACACTCATTAGTCCTGAACTCCTGAAAAACAGGCCAAGCTCCTAATCAAAAACCACTTCTCTCAAAATAACAACCCAGATCACACAGTTTGGTACAACTGCCTGCTTTTTCCCAGGGATGGGAATGAAAGAAGTAGAAAATGTGTTGAAGGCTGTGAAAATGAATAATCCCATTCTCCCACATGGTCTCAAATGTAAAGGACAAAGTGCATTCATCCAACAAGTAAAAAACAAGACAGAAATGACAAGGCACAACTGTTCCAGACTGTAAGAAAGGCAAAGGATGCTATTATGAGAGGTGGATACCACAGCACAAAGCAGCTCAGCCCAGCAGACTCGTTTTGCCAGCTCAGTACAACTCAACATAAAATGGTTGTATCAAATTTGGGTTTTTTATTAACTCAACATTTGGAAACATTTCCGATTACATTCTCCTTTTTATGTAGGTTTTAAACACATGAAAAGCTTGGCAGTTATTTTTAAACAGAGTCCAAATCTGTGTCCACATCTCTGTAAACCTGGAAGCTCAGAGCAGGAGCCCCCCTTGCTCTCACTGTTTGACACCACGTTCTTACCAGCTTTGCACATCATGGATGCCAGCAGCTTGGAGACAATGGAGCCCCTTTTCCTCATCTTGCACTGTTTGCTGTAGGGGAAGTAAGGAACCACCCCAATGATGCTTTTGGCACAGGAGGTTTTACACGCATACACCATGATCAGGAGCTCCATGATTGTGGTATTCACATCCCTGCAACGAGAAATGTCTGATCCTGTAGCTGCTGCATAAAAATCCTGGATTCACCACAGCATTTACACCCAGCACAGATGGACAGGGCTCATTTTTTCTTGAGAACTGGTCACCAACTAAGACCTATGCCATTAAAAAAGAGTTTTAGCATTGTAGAGTTCTTTTCACAGAAAATTAAAAGAATTTCTGAATCACAGGACACATTGCCCAGGAAACATTCCTCCTACATCTTAACTTTGTGATGGTGCTAGAGACAAGGAGCTGAGAAGAATTTAAAGAGAATGACATAAGAAAAGAATATTTAGGTTATTTAGGTTAATAATTTAGATTATTTAGAACTTAGGGAAGGAATGCAGAGACCAAGGGGAAGGTTTTATTGATACAGTCACTAAAAATTAAAATCATAGAAGCTACCTTATGCCAAAGCTTTCTTTGTGTACACATTAAAAACCCAACAAAACCAGTAACAAAAAGCCTCCATCTAGTTAATCTAAGCTTATTACACTGCATAACAAACATAAAAGGTGATTTAAAAGGAAAAGCAGAAGCATTCCTATGGACAGCCCACAGGAAATGCCAGCAGAGGTTCTTTAAAGAGTTACTCACTTTGAAACCGTTTGGATGATAAACACATCCTTTCCTCTCACAGACTCCTGGATCTGCACTCGTGTTTCTGCCAAGAAAAGAAATATATATTATTAGCAAGAGCAAAACTCCTTTTAGACTCTGAGAGAAGGGGAACCAATACATTCAAATCAATGTCAGGTACATTTCCAGTTTTGCTAATTAAGTGCTCACCTCTGTTTGGCTCTTGATAAACCTGAACCTTCCCCATCTCAACTCCCAAACGCCTGCAGGAACAGAAAAAAGGCAGAAGTCAATAAGGAGAGAGGAAGGGCAAATCAAATGTGAATCCCTTATACTGCAATAGTTACTGAAAAGGCTGCATTCCATGGGACAAAACCAAGGAAAGAAAACCCCAAGCATAAAACCAGTCATTATTGTGAACATCTCTTCTAAAAGCACCTACAATTTCCAAAAGCTGCACTGCAGACTGTGCTAAACTTATTTTCCAGTCTAGCTCGGGACAAGCAGCAGGAAAAAAAAATGCTGGAATACTAAATCATTTAACATTTTGTCATTTTTAATATATCTTTTGCCCTACATATATATATACATATACATGGCAATATACATGTGCACAATAATTAAAAATATTGCTTTTAAATTATTCTCCTCTATAGAAAAAAGTCAGTGTGGACTGAAGAGGACAGAGTAGCAAGCACTATTTTATGGATAATGCAAGGATAATATCTGCTGTATTTATTCCTTGTCAGCATTAGCTAAACCCCATCACTACAAAGAGGAGACCACAGTATGCTCTGCACTCAGGCCCAAATTCTTTCCACAGGTAACCTGAGTTCCTTTGCACTCCCCTTTCTCCTCCTATCACACCTAACTTTGGGTAAACAAGCCTCTGGAAGAAATCCATCCTGTCTAATATTCCCAGTAATGTAATATATCCTAATTAGCACAGTAAAAATGTACTTAAGTCCTAAAAGTTCTGCTGAAGCTATTCATGGATTTAAGCTAAAGGAATGTTCCCATTCAAAATATACAGAGAGCAGGAGGGATGTAGTTCTCCTGCCTAGAAAAACCCCACTACAAGGAATAAAAACTTATTCATGATGCAAACATTAATTATCCCATGTGTTTAGTACAAAATGCTGCAGCCAACCACAACCTGCCACAGAACAATTCACACACAGGTTACTCTCTACAGTTATTGAGTTGTTGAAATAGACTCTCCAACAGACCACACTCCATATTCTTGCAAATCATGGCAGTTTTTACATGTAACTTTCCTTAAATTGGGAAATCAAGTGTCCAATAAAGCAAATCCCACCAGAACAACCCAAAGATGGCAAGATTCCTGCAGACTTTACTTACTCAGCAATCCTCTTGGACAGCTCCATGCAGGAGGAATTGGAATTAGCTGAGAACAGCACCAGCCCACCCTTGGTGATATTCATGATGGCCCCAAATTCAGTTGATGGCACACAAAACATCAACCCTAAGTTGTTTTGCCGCTTCTAGAAGACTGCAAGAGATCAAAGGTCATTTAAATCCATGTTAAAAATAAAACAAACCAAGACACACATTTTCTCTGTTTACAAAGTGTAGTCTCCCAGAACACTGGATAGTCCAGCATCCTTAAAATCTGTTAATCCCACTTTAATAGCTTCCCTACAGCTCTCCAAAAATCCCCCAAGACAACCTCCTAGCACCAAGATTTTTTCCTTTTTAACTGTTTTCCTCAGGCTATCATACAGTAACACTGATACTTTTTTCCATCAGCTTGTCCAGTTCATTTTCCAGAACTGAGCAATGTTTATTTCCAAATCACAGAGACAGTAAGGGGTAGAATTGAGCTAAAAAGAGCTCCTGGGCCCTGGCTAGAAGAGTCTATTTCCGTTGCTGAGTCTCTTTTCAATACTTTGCAGTAACTTATAAACTTACAAATAAGGATGAAATGTAAGAAGGATTCAATAAAGCTGGCAGCTGTAAATAATGACCTCTTGCACAGCAAATCCACCTGCTGAAGCAGCTGTTGTCATTCTTTGAAAGCAATATTTCTCCTGTGAAAACAGGAGAAAAATATCAGGAGGAAATCAGTATAATTTGGTTTTTGTTTCAAATAAAGGCAAAAACCACTAATCTCGCCAAGGATTTGATGGAATTCCATCTTTTTATTATTCTGTGTAAATCACATTTTCATGGTTACTTCTACTATAAAATTTTAGTCAAATAAAAGGAAAAAAAAGATCCCAATGACCCTGGATAGACTGAAGGAGCATTCAATTCAAAATCCTGCTGCACTTCACTTCTGCTGCATAAATAACCCAATCCTTCACCATCCATTCCAGCATTATGTAGGAGACTGGAAATATGAAATATGAGTGGCATAATTTAAACCAAAGTAAACACAAGTTACAGCTACATCAGTGACTTCTTTCCTGGTAACATCTCCCTGCTGAGAAACAGAATTATCTAACAGTCACACGTAATTGGTTAGAAAAAGCCGATGATGTGTAAGTAGTGCAAAACAAGTAAAAGAAAGTGTTTTGTATTTACAGGAACAGCTGGCTAGGTCTGTAATGAAACTCCTTCACACCTCCTTTACAACCAGACAGTCTGTCTCAGTTTAACTCTGTCAGAGGAACCCGAGTCACTCTTGTGAAGAGCCAAAGTCAAGTCAGGAACTTCCTAACAACAAATCTGTTGGTGCCAAGGCTGAGCTCTGCTCGACTGCCGTGAATGAAAACCTGGCTGCCACCAGAACTTCCAAATTGTGCACAGACAGTGACAACTGCAGCCCCCAGAATGTCTGAATGTTTCACTGCACTAAAAGCAGAGGACTTCCCCGATTATCCCCAAAGCAATACCTGTATCCCTCTCACATTAAACACCTAAAAAACACCATTTCTGAGCTAGTGTTTCTCTGCTCTGCTCTCTGCAACTCCCAGCTGTCAACTAATGGCCATCACTCATCAAATATTCATGATGGTGTTCAAGATCCAGCTCAGCTCCACCAGGGCAAGCACAGACCTGAAATGCTTTTGGGTCTCAGAACAGCACCTGACAGCTCCCTGCTTGTGTGCCTGGATGGGAACAGTGTGGAGGCAACTTTCCATGTTACTAGAAGCATTCAGAGAGTGTTCAGAAAAAATAGTTTTATCCAAATGTGTGTCTTCTTTGTTCTATAGATTAGGGAAATGAGGAGCCTTAAGAAATCTTAGAAGACGAGTTGTTGGCTTCCAACTATTGCTGAGGGTGCACTTTACACCGCAGTGCACTGATGTATTTACAAGCAACAGTGAATATTGTTCTTCACATAACTATAGGTCAAAGACTTTCTTGTGGATGTACTTCAGCAGCTACAAGTGGGCTATGGTGTGTGTGGGCAGGGAAGTTGTATTTCGAGAGTAAAATGGATATATCACCCTTCAAACAGGTGTTGGGATGAAAGCAAGCTCACAAAACTTTATTGGATGTGCAAAGACACGACTCCACAGGGTACCACCTTCCAAGGTTGAACACAAGCACCACAGAACAGGCTGCAGCACAAACTCCTGCCTCTGCTTTTGGGCTGCACACAATTACACAGACACATCATGATGAGCACAACAATTACTGGGCACACATGGCTTTATGCCTCCATGAACTGAGCATGTCCACGCAGAAAGCGACAGAGGCAGGAATAACTGGATGGGATAACCGTGGTGCTAAGGAATGGACTCCATGGGATGGAGGGGATCTACACCCTCTCACCAATCTGCCCACAGGGAATATTTCCGTCCCTCCACACTCACCGATCCCCTGGGCTAACAGACCCCTGCAGCCCACAGCTCCCCACCAGTCCTATGGATGCTCCAGGTGGGTCACACAGGCCCTGTGGTCCCCATGGATCCCATCCCTCCGCCCCGAGAGCGGCCCGGGCACGCCGCAGCCCCACGCCGCTGCCCCTCACCTGTGGGACTTGCGGGGAGCCCGAGCAACCCCGAGAAAGGGGCCGCCCACGAGAGGGTCTCCATCCCCTGAGGGGAGGGCGACGTAGCCCATTCCTCAGGCGTCGGAACCCCGCGTGGGGAAGGGGGATGTCTTGCCCTCACACAGCCGGCTGAACTGGGCTGAGCGGGCGGGAGTGCCCCTCGCTGAAGGCCTTACCTGCCGGCTCCGGCCCCCCGGCCCCGGGAGAAGGCGGCCCGGCCGGAGGGGAAGGAGGGGGAGAGGCAGAGGCGGCGGCGGAGCTCAGCCCCTCCGGTGCTCCGCGGGCAAGATGGCGGCGGGGCGTGAGGGAGGGGGGGCGGG
>VXBR01001726.1:56420-80800 GCA_013400215.1 Cisticola juncidis | reverse complement strand
CCTTCCCCCTCCGCTGAGGGGAGCGGGCGCCATCTTCCCCCTCCCCCCGCCGGGATCGTGCGGACCGCGACGGCGTCTTGGAGCCTCAGAATCTTAGAGTTTTAGATTCGTCAGTGTTGGAACAGAGCTTTGGGATGATCCAGTCCGACCGTCCACCCAGCGGTCCCACGAAGTCGCATCTCGCACCGCCACATGCGGATGCCTCTTTCCACATCTCCAGGGATGGTGACTCCAGCACCTCCCTGGGTACCTATTCCAAGGCCTGACCTCACGGACAATAAAAAGAATTTTTCTGATACCTAATCTGAATCTGCTGTGTCTCAGTGCAAGGCCATTTCCAAAACCAACCCCTCCTCACTACAACATCCTTTCAGGGAGCTGGAGAGAGTAAGGACCCTTGGGCATCCTCCAGAGTAAACAAACCCAGCTCAGCCGATCCTCGTTATCCTTTGCTGAAAAAGAAAAGTACAGATTGGAGTCCTCAACTGGGATGGTGGGGGGACCCCAACCACCAAAAAATTGCCCCCAGTGCAAAATCCATGTGGAATAACACAGTGATGTCCACAGGGTGCCGTTATTTTGGAGCTCCCACATCTGCATCTCCACCAGAGAGGGATGGAAGTGCGGCTGCCACGCTGCTCTGGGCGTCTCCATCCCCGCTGGACACCGAGCTACCATCTGGCCTTTGCCATCAGTGAAGTGTTTATTTTAAAAAAAGCATTTCTGCAAAGTAAATTAAGAACAGAAACTTATCAGTGGCCTCTCAGTTCCTTGTCAAAAGCGCACGTGATTTATCCAGACTCTTCTCAGGATTCTTCTTGCCACATACATTGGTTGAACTGCACAAAGATTCTTTTGTCATCTGAAATGGGGTTCTTATTTCAGTCACCCTGTTTAAAAAGAAGAAGAAAAAAAAAGCTTTATACCAAGACACCCATGACAAAACTGCTTTGAGGAAGTTGCAGTCATCCCACACAGACACACATCCCTCCTTTAAATACAAAACCCAAACACCATGTTTTTTCCCCAGATTGCACAGTTAGAACCTGTTTTAAATTACACTCCTCAGTACACCCAAGCTGAACAGCACTTAATGGATCAGAATTTTAGCATTTAGCATAAAGCTACAAATCAGGTACTTTCTGCTGCAGCTTTTCTCACAAAAAGCAATTAAATTTGATTGTTCCTGGACTGCAGGGTGCAGTGGCCTTAACATAAAAGAGGAGGAAAAGCCACAGGCCGGCTCATCAAACATGCCTGTGAAGGGACAACATCAAATTCATAGCTTGAAATCATATTTCTGACACTACAAGCTGAATTTTCCACTTTAAATATTCAAAGGCCAGTGTTTTCCCCAGATTTCACATTTGCTTCTTGCTTCACGCATTCCAAGTCTTGGTCATTTCCTTTTTTGATTTTTTTCAGTGGAGTCGGAGATGGGGAAGGAGAAGCTGTTTAACGTGGAGCCGTGGAGCAGATGTTGAACACTCTACTTGCAGGCTCACAAAGCCAGGACATCTGCTAGAAATATGTGAGCAGAGAGGCCATCAGCCTCTTAGGTGCTGCAGTCCAGGAATAATCAAATAATTAATAATTCTCTGCCTTTCCTACATTCTCTTTCAAATTACGCTGAGGTGGAAGGGAATAGCCCTGTCCCTCACCACCCCCACCATTCCCAGTCCATATTTTTCTGTTTCCAGGCTGGTGCTTCCATACAGTTGATTCAGGACCATTGACCCAAGCAGGTTCTTTTTTTGTTTCAGGGCTTTCAGGACAAAAAGGAAGGGGGCAGAACTTTTTGTTGGCCTCTTCACAGAGCAGCAGAGATTTCTCTTAGCATTGGTCTCCCTTGCAGGATTCTGCTACAGGCTGGTGTGGCAGAGCAGTTTAATGCAGAACAACCAGAAACAACACATGGTGAAGCACTGACCCATAATGCAATTAGCAGCCTTCCCCAGAAGCATTTTTCAATACCCCAGGGCACTCAGAATTTGCTGACTGTTTGATTTGTGCTGCCCCAAATTCCTGACATTGCTTAAGCAAACCACAGGATCAGGAACTAAGTGATCCTGTCTTCCAATCCTTTTTTTATAAGGCTACTGTCTTTGTTTTCTTAGAGAAAAAAAAATCATTTTCTTTCTCACCTCTGTCTTCCTGATCTAAGGAACCTCAGTTTAAATCTCAGCTCCCAAAGGAGAGGGAATTGTTAATTTGACAATACTCTATCCAAACGCTAAGAGTTCAACAAACAGATGAGCACATGGATTTTTCATTTACAATGATTCAATTAGCAGCCATCTAAGGAATTCTGAAAATTTGCTGGGTGTGAACACATTGGCTCACAAAGGTTTGTTGTTCTTAATCCAGATGCGACCCTGGTGAGCAGAGATGTGCAAAAAAAGCTTCCCCACACCACACCTAGTCCAGCCAAGGTGAAGGGCACTGCTCATCCAGCACTGGGATGGATGACAGCCTGCATCCATCACCTGAGAGAAGATAAATGCTGCTGTCACCCCAGCTCCTGAGCTCCATCCATCACTGCTCAGCCAGGTTGGCTTTTGTTTGTTTAGAGTTGTTTCTGTTAAAAAAAACCAACCAAAACCAGATATTAAAGCTCACCTACCAAAGCAGCTGACAGTGAGAACTATCAGAAACCGTGCACCAAAGGAACACTCTGATTTCATCCTGACAGAGGTTTGGTCTCTCCCAAGAAATAAAGGCATCCCAAAAACATCCTGTACCCTACACAGCCCCTCTGAGCCCACAGGGAGGTCCTGCAGCACACAGGAACCTCCACACTGAGCACAGACCAGAAGCCATCACCTCCCTGCTCCTCTGCCTTCAGATTTATTGCCTGGGGGACAACTGTGTCCAATTTCCAGAAGATTCTGCCTTGGACACTACCCAGCTAGGGAGGCAGAACTCAAAGCAACTATAAATGCATTTTGGATTTGATGGAAGGAGGTGTAATTTTATCATATCTTGGGAGTGATCTAGAAATGGGATTCTCCATGTGTGGGAAGCAAAGTGCTTTAATAAAGGTCCTGGAGCAGGGAACACATCTTCTCTGTGTGAAGGGCTGTGGCAGCAGACAGCACTCATTGCTTCATCAAATATTATTGCCTGGCTGTCTGTGGGAAACGGGCACAGACTCATTTGTCACAGTCCTGTTCCCCCTGAGTCACAAAGCTCTGGCTGAAGGACTCCCCAAGTTCAGGGTATTTTTTTCCCTGTTTCCAACTGCACTCCCAGTTCCGGGTCGGTCTGTAATGTTTAACAGATCAGCTGCAGCACAGACACGGGGTTATCTCCAACCAGCCTCCCAACAGGGAGATGAGAGGTGTGTGGGAATACCTGGAGCATGACAGGTCCTGCACATAGACAGATGGCTCAAGCTGGATATTAGAGCGAGGAATTGAACAAACACTGCCCTGAAACAAAAGCTGCTGGTGGTGCCTGTGGTTCACAGATTCCCTCTGCGTTGTGGTGCATGGGCAGCTCTGTCCTGCAGAGTCTGTCCAACATCCTGTTCACCTCCATCACCTGATGTTTACGGGTGTGGTTTGCCCTTTGATTGGCCTTTAGGCAGAAGTGGTTGGACTGCAGAGTGAAAATAATGTCCTTTCAGGAATCTGAACAGCGACACAGTCCGTGACAAACATTAATTAGTGCCCTATTCCTCCTTGTCCTTCCGACTGGGTCCCAGCGTGATTTGCCATTTGCCTCACTAAGCTGCAGCTCCTCTCCAAAGAGCACACAGGCTCTATGCCCTGTGCAGGCATTTAGTGAGCACAGCAAGGGCTTGACATGGTCACTGCAGAGCAATTTTGCAGATTAAAACAGATTTCAGTGTATGAGGGCAGGTCCTGTGCTTTGCATGCACAACTGGGGGATGTAAAGAAAGATTTGTTACCAGCCTTGGCCCATACACTAAAAAGGAGCTGGAAGAGATGTAGGGAAGCAGCAAAGAGTATCCTGTGTCCTCCCCAGTTTGGTTCCAATGAGGACCAGCAAGAGCAGATTAATGCCCATGCTGGGAGTGGGACCCTCACCCATCTGCTACACCAAGAAAAGGCTGAGCCTTCCCCAGGTATCTTCAGCTAAACCCTACTTTTGGCATTTGGCACTATTACCAACATCTCCTTCACAGAGCAGCTTTCTACCAGAACTTCTCCTCTAACTCCCTGTATTATTTCCTGCCTGATTTCAGCAAGCTCTGGAAGAGGTTCTGCTCTCAGACCACTGCACTGTCTTTAACCTTATCAAACAAGTCAATTCCCCAAGGTCAAGAGCAGGACACTTGAAAATTTTACTTACCAGGAAAGTCCCACCAGAAGAGAGGTGTGGGGTCTGTGAGGCTTCCCAGAAGCTTTTATTGTCTCATTAAGCTCTCCTTAATGAGAATTTCCCCACCTGTTGCAGTATCTCTCCCATTCATTTGCATTCACTATCCTGCTGCTGGTACTTTCAAGGCTGTCTTAGCTCCTGCTCCTTCCTCTTTCCTTGTAACTATTCTGAGCCGTTTTTATTTCCCTGCTGTCATCCAGGTCCCAGGAGGAAAATACTTTGTCTCCTGTTGTTACCACTTGCTACATCCTCCTTGGCCTCCTTGGCTGTTTCCTCCCTGACATCTCTGCAGCTTCTCCCAGCTCCAGAGTCACCTGCAATAATCTCTCCTCCAAAGCAAGGCAGAAAGAGCTGCTCCTGGTGAGATCCCTGACTTAAATGCTTGCTAAAAACCTGCTTGTTCTCTCAGCTCAGGCTCCCCATGCACAGCCTGGACCACACACCTCAGTGCCCTGGACACCCCAGTGGCTCTGCCCACCCCAGCCCGGTGTTTGTAGGAGCGGGGCTGTCGGATCGGCCCCTCTGCAGGACCAATGAGGCCTCACCCCAGCAGGGCAGCGGGTTCAGCATCTTTCTCAATCACTCCAAATACCGGGGGGTTCAGGCTGTTCCACTCCTCCCGTGGCATTTGAAAGAGCCTTGACAGCAAAGCTGCGTCAGAGGGGGGCACAGCTGCCAAAGCAGCCATTCAGCCTTCTTGGATTGCCTGTTGGAAAGTATTTGCCCCTTTTTTTCATTCAAGCTTTTCTAGATAAACATATGGCAAATGGAAATATCAGAGAGCATGAACTGCCTCCTAGCTGGGAATGAAGGACTGACAATTATCCTGGTGATAATGAGGTAGCCTGAACAGGACGGAACTCAGTACAATGGGAGATTTATCTTGGAAGCAGTCCCGTGGCAGCCTGGCTTGCCTTGCTGTCAGCACAGTTTCCCATTGCACAAAGGGCAGGGATCAGACCCAGGATGACAAATCCATCTCTAGCTCAAGCTCATCCTGCTCCATTTCCCACAGTTTTTCTAGTGGTAATTCCTTAGATCATCTAGATGCTCTGCTTCACTTAAATCACATTGGGAATTTGTACCCACCTTGGATCTCCAAATGACCCAGAAGATTGCTTTCTTTCCTACCACAAACCAGGTCAACACTTCAAATCCTGACCTTCAAGGTTGCCAGGGTTGAGGAGAGAGGGAAGACTGGAGTCCAAGGCGTTGGTCCAACATTCATGGAGACTCTTGTCACAAGGAATTATGTGCACTCTGCAAACAGATAAGGAAAAGCAGAAAGAGCAAACGTGGTTCTGCCCAACCTTGACATGGCAATCGATACTTTAGTTTACCTCCAGGAGCAAGTAAACAGCCCCAGAGTTACGTGCTGCATAGCAAACATTGCAGTTTTATCTCCATGACAGGCAGCAATTTGTGGCAAAGGTTAAATCTCTCTGTTCACTCAAGCTTGACATATGATGGTCATGTAATATTCCCTGTTCTCAGTGGGTTTGTGCATGAATGTGAGGTTAAGTGCATGTGTGCCTTTAGGATCATGACCTTCATTCAATACTTCATGGCCCAGCAGGCCCATAATTAATCCCCAACATGTCCAAGTGACAGCTCTCACTCGTAACATCATCCATGCAGAACAGTGAGGTACGTGTAAATTCCTATGTTCTGCCTGGGAGTCAGAGATTTTCCAGCCACCAGAGCAGGGAGGCTCCAAGGCAGGTTTCTGACAGGATGATCAGGACAATTGGTAGGTTGGACTAATTTACAGGTAAATTGAATAGGGCAGGAGAGGGAGGTGTGATAAAGTCACTGCTTGCTCAGCTGCCAAGGATGGGCTGGAAATTACAACACCTCAGAGCTGTCATTCCCTGTTATGTGGCCAACATTTTCTACTCACAAAAATGTTAGAGTTCCAGAGGCTTATGAAGCCTGTAATAAAGTCCCCACCTTCTTCATCCTGGACAGTTTGCAAACATGAAGCATGGCCAGACTCAACTCAGCCACTTGTTCTTCGTTCTCCTCCCAGTCCTGGTTTTCAAATGTACCCAAAGGTCTGAAACCCAACAATAAAACCATAACCACATTCTGGCAATCAGACACCCCAGGCAAGTCCTCACACCCAGGTCATGTCCTGTCTGCCTCACTCATAGAGCTGCTGCTAATACCAGTGGTTTGTTTCCAAATTCTAGATATTTAATCTTTTTATCTACTTGTTCTGTTACCTGCTCGGGCAGGTTGGATCAAGTGTTTTATCCCACAGGGAACACAACAGGCTGGGTATGTTTTACACAAGTTTATTGGGGGTTAATATTCATTGACCAAGAGCACAAAGTATCAGATCTCCACTATTTAAGAGCTGGAATTATGTCAAACACAAACAGAGACAAGCATTGCTCAGAAATAGTTATTCTGAACATCAAATCTGAGTAACAGCAGCACGACCACTGATTTGTCCTCCCTGAGGAGAGAGTGTGTCATTATTCCATTCCCTACAAAAACACATATATCCTTTGCATTTAACCCTCTTCCTATAAAGACTCCATAAAAGGCACAAGGAGTAAAATGCTGCTACTTTGACCCACCCTGCTGCAGCTCCAGAGAGTTCTTCCATTCCCATTGTGTGTTAAATCATAGCATATTTGAGACACCTCCAAAACACAAAAACACCTCCTTAACAACCCTTCCCAGTCCCCTCAAAGCCCTTCACAGTCCTCAGTCCCATGATTTGAGCTCTGAAATGAGGGAAATTGCAGAGAAAAGAAGGGTCCCTTCCACTCCAGCACCTGCTCAGACCCTCGGGACCTCAGCTTCTGAGGCAGACCTGGACTTGCGGCGGCCGGTCAGGCTGCCCAGGACAGACTCCTCGCTGAAGGCCCCTTCAAAGGTTGACAGGATGGACTGGCGAAACTTCTCCTTGAAATCCGGCCCCACAAAGACATACAGGATGGGGTTGATGCAGCTGTTGAAGAAAGCAAGGCTGGAAACCAAGGGAATCCCTATGTAAAGGGCCAGTTTCATCTCATGGCTGGAAGAGTTTTTGGATATTTCCAGCAAGGAGAAGACGTGATAGGGGAAATAACAGAGGAAAAACGAGACTGTGACAGCAATGATGATTCTGTAGGGCTTTGCAGAGTTGGCCAACTGCCTTCTTTTCAGCTTGACAGCCACGACGCTGTAGCAGATGAGAATCACCATGAAGGGGATGAGGAACCCGCACAAGAATCGCGTGATGATCATGGCTTTGTGCCGCATCCTCCACAGCCTGCGCGTCGCCTCGGACGTGTAATCATCGGACAGCGCAAAATTATTGTAACAGCTGGTGACGTTCCTGGAGCTGACCACAGTGTCCCGGAAGATGAGGTACGGGGAGCTGAGCAGGACAGCCAGGACCCAGGTCCCCAGCGCTATCCTGGCTGCCAGCTCGGGGCTCCTGCGGTTGTGAGACCAGACAGGAAAGGCCACAGAAACGCAGCGGTCGATGCTGATGACCGTCAGGAGGAAGACGCTGGCAAACATGTTGAGGAAGGCAATGGTGCTGTTCAGCTTGCACAGCAGCTTCCCAAACGGCCAGTGGAAGCCCAGGGCCGTGTAGGCGATGCTGAGGGGCAGGAAAAAAGTAAAGATGAAGTCAGCTATGGCCAGGTTGAGGAACCAGATGGAATTCACTGTCTTCTTCATCTTGAAGCCTGCAATCCAAATGACGAGGCCGTTCCCCATCACCCCCAGCAGACAGGCGATGCTGTACACCACCATGGAGAGGATGTGCATGGTCTTCTGCAGGCCAGAGTAGTAGTCGTGGTCAGTGGCGTTCTCAGGCTGCTCTGTGGGGTAGCTGGCAGAGAAGGGGGACGGGGAAGAAGAGGTGCTGTCCATCACTAGCAAGCCCAGACCTGAAATCACAACAGCTGTTATCTGCAGCTCAAGAGAGTTGAAAATCTTTGCCACAAACTGTGCACAAAATGTATATGAAAAGCCAAATTAGTTAAATGAATTTATAATTAATATAAAGTCCTTCTTTATAGCATGTGCAGCACCTCACAGAAACCACCTCAACCAGAGAAACCAACCCCGGTTTTGCTGCTGGTGTCAGTGTGTCAGAAGAACACCCTCATCAACAGCCCACAGCAGCAATACAGCATAGACCAGCAGCAAAACTATGGAAACCCAGATTCCCCCACTGTGATTAGTCCTCTTTGTATGACCAGTAACAAATTAAGACAGAAAAAACTATCTACACTGGTAACAATGATGTTACCAGACTATTTCTTCACCAAGCCCCTTCCAGGGAGGTGCAGAGCAACACCTGAGCTGTATCCAAGTGTAACCATGGGCCCTTTACCCACCCACTACCCTCTGGTGAGCCCACCCTTCTCCTCATCTCTCCCCTGCTCATCCTGGCACTTGCCTTGGCAGATCCTGGCAGGACTCACCGAGCTGTTCCTTTGCTGCTGCGCCCACAGCGGGTGGTCTCACCCTCCTGACTGAGTCCCCTTCTGCTGCTCCTCTCCAGAGTGACTCACACTGCCTCGCCCCATTTTCCCATAACTTGGGATCACGAGGAATTTAGTAGGATCACTTATTCCCTAATCTTCTTCCTCAATTTGTGGTGTGTTGATTTAACCCCTGAAGCCCCAGAGGGTGCACATTCTCTGGGGCCGGTTGGCCAAGCCCACCCACTAACTCGGTTTTGAAGAATGAAGAAAACACGGCCCCTCTCCTGCATGTGCCATTCATCCCCCTGGCAGCTCTCCCTCCTGAGCACCCCGAAATCCCTCCGGGCACCCAGCTGCCCTGCCACAAGGGGGGACAGGGCCACCTGTGCTCCCCACAACTGCGGCAACGTGCCCACCCTGTGCCAGGGCCAGGCATACCAACTGCCCTGGAGACACGGGCTTGGTTGAGGGGCTTGGGGGTGCCTGGAAATGCTCCCTGCCCGGTGCAGGGTGTTGATCTGTCCCTTCCTTTGACTCAGGGGGAAGACGCGGGACAGTGGGAACACTACAGGGCTGGGGGAGAAGCACCTGGGGGTGCACGGCGGGCAGGGCTAGAGCTGTGGGTGACGACAAAGGAGGGGTGACGGCAGAGGAGGGGTGACAGCGGCGGGGNCAGGATCGGGTAAGGATCGGGACCGGGACCGAGCGGCACCGGGACCGGGACCGGGACCGGGGCCAGAATCGGGGCCAGGGCCAGGATCGGGGCCCGATCGGGGCGTGTGGCGTGGGGACAGCAGGGCTGGGGTACGACAGCGGCCAGGCAGCGCCGGTCCCCGCCACCCGGGGCAGGGCAGAGGGGCGCGACAGCAGGTTCTCGGGATGTGGGAGGTGATGGAGTCGGGATACAGGGGGTGCAGAACTAGGTGGAGATAGAGCTTCGGGGATGAACTTCCCCAGGTGAGGTGCCAGGTGTCCACCATCAGAGGGGACATGGTGGAGGGAGGGTCTCATCCTGACTGGGAATGGCAGCTCTGTCCCCCCGAGCCAGAAGAGTGTGAGTGCTGCAGCAGCCTGTGCTGCGGGGACATGCAGGACCCAGGCATCCTGACCAGAGCCAGAGCACTTCCCCTCGCAGCCCTTTGCCCAGTCCAGTCTCTGTGGCAGTGAGGATTCCCACCCTGCCAGTGAGGCCTGGGCTTGGGCCAGAGCATGGCTGAGCATCCCTGCCTAGCAAGGGCGGCGTGAATGGACTTTGGCAGCTGGGCACAAGGAAACCATGTGGGATTGCTTAATAACCTGCTCACGGCCCTTCACCCGTCCTTGCAGGGTTAATGAGTAAAAGGATGCATTGTTTTCTGCCAAGGCAGCAGCTGGGCTGTTACTCCTTCCCCAAGAGCAGCAGTGGCATCAACTGGGCCAGAGGGCTCCTGCCAGGCCTGGGCATCACCCATGCCATGGAACCAAGCAGAGGCAGAGCTGCTGCCTCTCAGGGCCTCTCAGCTCCACAAGATGCTTCAGTCAGGGCTTGGGGCAGGACTCTGACCTACTGGGGTTTTGCCCAGGGGAAAGCAGCCAAGAGGTTTAAGCATGGTGGGCATTGCAGCGTGTGTTAAAATTGAGATATGTGGGTATGAGCACTTCACTGCCCTTAAAATTAAACATCAGGCACTGCCGAGCTGGGCAGGAGGAGCTCAGGGAGGGGTGGTGATGGGAGAGTATCAGAGATCATCAAAGCACTATAATGAACAAACCAATCTTAAATCAGCAGGGGAAGCCTGAGGGTTGTGTGTGTTTTCCTCGCCCATCAGCCCATGGCTGTTCTCAGGGAATACGTGGGATGGCAGCAGGCAGCACACAGGGGGATGTGGAGGCCCTGCTGCCCTCCCACAGACTCCCTGCTCCCCTGGCAGGTGACTCAGACCCAGCAGCAGCACCATGGCGAGCTCAGCTCAGGGCCTCCCCAGCGCCGAGCTCTGGGCCTCCCACAACAAGATGGTGTTGGAGCCACTGGACACCAACGACCCGGAGGTGAGAGCCCCTTCCTGGCTCCTGCCCAGCTGCTTCATTCATCCCCAGCCAGCCTGGGGATGCTGACCTCATCGAGCCAGGGACATGGCAGGGTCCAAGGCTGAGCTGCTGGAACCCATCCACCCTCTGTGCCCTCTCTGTGACTGGTTGGGATCAGCTGCACCAAGAAGGGATTGCATCTCTGTTCTCCAGCAGCTTTCCATGCCCCTTTCCAAGCCCTGTACCTGTGGTGGAGCATCCACATCTCCGTGCAGAGCCAGCATGGGTGAAGCCATTTCTCTCTTCTCCCAAAGGTCCACAGCATCATCAAGAAGGAGAAGCAGCGACAGAAGCTGGGGCTGGAGTTAATTGCATCAGAGAACTTTGCAAGCCGAGCAGTCCTGGAGGCCCTGGGATCCTGCCTGAACAACAAATACTCTGAAGGTTACCCAGGACAGAGGTACGGGGCTGGGGCCAAGGCCCACCAACCCAAACCCTCTCAGGGTGGGAGAGGAACCCCCATCCTGCCAGGCCTTACCTCAGGGAAGGAAGCGATGTCCTTATGCTGGCAGCCAGGCTCCTCCAGGACAGGCTCTGACCTCCACCTCTGTCCTTGGCCACACATGGGACAGTCTCAGCAGGGTCACGTCTGCTGTGGCTGCACAAATGGGGCATCACCCCAGGCACCATTCTGAGTTTTACCCCTGCCCTGTCCTTTACTGCAGGTACTACGGAGGGACGGAGTTTGTGGATGAGCTGGAAAGGCTGTGCCAGAAGCGAGCCCTGCAGGCCTACAGGCTGGACCCCCAGAAGTGGGGAGTCAATGTCCAGCCCTACTCAGGTATTGGGGTGCTCAGGAGAGCCAGGACAGTTGCCCAGGCCTCTGTGTGCCCCAGCAATCGTAACCAGCCCAGCGTGCTCTCGCTGCAGGGTCACCCGCAAATTTCGCGGTGTACACGGCCCTGGTGGAGCCCCATGGCAGGATCATGGGGCTGGACCTGCCCGACGGTGGCCACCTCACCCACGGGTTCATGACAGACAAGAAGAAGATCTCTGCCACCTCTGTCTTCTTTGAGTCCATGCCCTACAAGGTACAGAGAGCTGCTGCAGCCAGAGCCAGGGTGCAGTTATCATAAGCGTTGGTGCCTCTTAAAGTTAAAAGTCCCAGCAATCAGGCTGCCTGCAGGACAGCACTGCAGCTGATCTTCCCCAGAGTGAGGTGGCTGAACCCTCCTCTTCCTCTCCCAGGTCAACCCCAAGACCGGTTACATCGACTATGACCGGCTAGAGGAGAACGCCCGGCTCTTCCACCCCAAGCTGATCATAGCAGGCAAGGATCACACCTGAACTGACCTCCCTGGTGCCACAGCCTGGCTGGGGCTGGCTCCCTGAAGCCAGCAGCACCTCTGTAAGCCCATGGATGCTGCAGTGCCAGGAGGAAACCTCCAACACAATCACCCTGGAAGGAGCTTGGGCTGTCTGCACTGCAAGCCTGGTCCTGGGGGTGTCCCGGGGTCCTGCATGTTCTGCTCCTGTCCCCTCCTCATGGCCTGTCCCAGGGTCCTGCATGTTCTGCTCCTGTCCCCTCCTCATGGCCTGTCCCCTCCTCATGGCCTGTCCCCGCAGGTGTCAGCTGCTACTCACGGAACCTGGACTACGCCCGCATGCGGAAGATCGCCGATGACAACGGCGCCTTCCTGATGGCCGACATGGCCCACATCAGCGGGCTGGTGGCCGCCGGCGTGGTGCCCTCGCCCTTCGACCACTGTGACATCGTCTCCACCACCACCCACAAGACCCTGCGGGGCTGCAGGGCCGGCATGATCTTCTACCGCAAAGGTGCTCGACCTGCTGGGGTGCCGGGGGAAACGCCGCGAGTTAACGCCCCTTCCTGCTCTGACGGGGAGGGAGGGAGGGCAGAAAGATCCTGGGAGTGTCTGGGGAGCTTCCCTGGGCTAACCCCGGCTCAGATTTGAAGAGGAACAACCACTCTGCCTGCTCTGAGTGGCCAGGGGGTGAAAGCAGCTCGTGGGAGAAGGGTGGCTGTGCTGCCTTGTGACCGTGTCCTCTTTGTCTCACAGGCACCCGCAGTGTGGATCCCAAGACGGGCAAGGAGACCCTCTACAACCTGGAGAGCCTCATCAACCAGGCGGTGTTCCCAGGGCTGCAGGGAGGCCCACACAACCATGCCATTGCAGGTATGCAGCCAGGCTGGCTGCCAGCTCCAGCACAGCAGAGGGAGCTGCCAAAGGTGTCCTGGCAGGGCTCTGACCCCCTGCAGCAGCTCCAGCTGCCCTACAGGGCTCACAGCCTGGGGATGCTGTGGCAAAAGGCAGCTGGTTAATCCAGCATTGCCCAAGGAATGACCAAGCCTGTCCTACCCTGTGTTTTGGCTCCTGGCGATGCCACCAGCTTGGTTAGGGAAAAGGAAGAATCAGTCCATTAGTTTTTTCAGCTCCAGTAAGGCTTCTACTGGCAGTACCATTGCTGGTGGAAGCCCCCCAGAACTGACCCTGGCCTGCCTCTCTCTGCAGGGATCGCCGTGGCGCTGCATCAGGCCATGACACCCGAGTTCAAGGCTTACCAGCAGCAGGTGGTGGCCAACTGCAAGGCCCTCTCATCAGCACTGATGGAGATGGGCTACGACATCGTCACAGGTGAGGACAAGTCTTGGCAGTGGGATGGGGCTGACCCTGGGGTCTGACCAGGGCAGCACTTCATGGGCAAAGCTCTGTTGGCCCAATTCCTCACCCCTTACTGAACCTCAAGTCTTTTGCTGAAGTTTCCTTGCGGTAGCAGCATTTCCCCAAGGCCACATGGCCACCAATCCCCTCTCTTTGCAGGGGGCTCTGACAACCACCTGATCCTCGTGGACCTGCGCAGCAAAGGCACAGACGGCGGCCGGGCCGAGCGGGTGCTGGAGCTCTGCTCCATCGCCTGCAACAAGAACACGTGCCCCGGTGAGGGATCCCAGCTCTGCCAGCCCTGCTCCGCTCTGGGAGCCAGGCTGCCACCCCACAGGTGGTGGTTTTGGTGCCAGGTTTGGTGATGTGTGTTTCATTGTGGTGCAGGTGATGTCAGCGCCCTGCGCCCCAGCGGGCTGCGCTTCGGGACGCCGGCTCTCACCTCGCGCGGCTTCCGGCAGGACGATTTCCGCAAGGTGGCCCAGTACATCCACAAAGGTGAGCTGGGGGCTCAGCTCCAGTGCCAGCCTGGGCCAGGGCAGATCCCCCGGGTGAGCAACGCTGGAGCCATCCCCACACCCAGCAAGGGAGCACACCCACAGCAAGGGATAACCACATCTGGATGTGGGGGAGGACATCTGGCCATAGCTGGGACCAGCCAAACTCTCCCCTCTGCACAGGCAGTGGGCTGAAAGCCTGTCCCTCTCACATACATATCCTCAGGAGTTCCAACTTGTTTCCCAGAGCAGCAAGTACCTCAGATGGGAAGGAGGGAGGGAGCAGGGCTGTGTCCCAGGGAGCAACAGGGCTGGGAGAGCTGTGGGATGCAGCAGCTGCAAGGGCTGACCAAGACATCTCCCACCCTGGCAGGGATCGAGCTGGCTCTGCGCGTGCAGAAGGACATGAGCCCCAAGGCCACGCTGAAGGAATTCAAGGACAAACTGGAGGAGCCAAAATACCGTGGGGAGCTGAAGGCACTGAAGGAAGAGGTAGAAGCCTTCGCAGCCACATTCCCGCTCCCGGGGTTGCCTGTCCTGTAAGGGGACACTGCCATGCCCGCTCCTGGAGCCAGAGGAGTACCCAGGATTATGGCACACTCACAATCCCCAGCCTGAGACCAACACCCCAGTGCCTTCTCCCAACACTTCCTGTGGAACTGCAGCAGCAGTTCCTCCTTTAGCTCTTACTCCCCTTTCCCCTCCCACGTGGGGCACAGGGATCCCATGAGTACAACCCCTGTGGGGACACCTGCCCTTCACCACTGTGTCACCACTGGGACCCAGCACCAGGTCACCCTCACCTCATGGCCAGGTGCCATCCAGCTCCTGCTGGCTGTGGAGCAGCAGATGAGACTTAGGCTGGTCTGTCCACATTCCCCGGACACCCTGCCCAAGCAGTGTGAGGGACAGGGCTCCAGCTGCACAAGAAACCTCACAGCCACTAAAGTCCCCCTGGTTTCAGCCTCGAGGATTCCCCTTCATCCAATGTGCCTTGCCACTTCCACAGGGTATGACAAGGCAAAGCCTTGGCCTGAACATCCCTCCTGGGATCACCATCCCATCCTAACCAGATCCTCCAGTATTTTCTCAGACCCCTTAGCACAAATCTTAGGTTGAACCATTTTTTAATAAGCACGGTAAAATTACGAATTTAACCACGACGTATGACAAGAATTATAAGCTTTTAAAAAATACGACCCAATTTTTTTTTTTTTTTTTTTGTATTTCAAAAATATCTGAACCCAAATAAATATTTTTTTTTAAAAGTACATTTCTCAGACTAGTCATTTGGTGTTAACATCTGTTAAACTCTTGTGCAGTAACACTTACAGCACGACACTAAGACATGCTTCTTGGATTTCTCCCGGTCACACTCGCCCTAACTACTGACGCAAGCATTCGGCACACACAGGCACACACACGGAACTCAACATGCAGGAATAGGATACAGTGCTTTTAAAATAAGATGAGAATTCATCACAGCCTCCTGGCAGCCCTCAGAGTCAGCTCTGAGCCCAGCCCCATCCCCATGCCGGCTGTGCCGCCGGCAGGACCGGGTACCCTGCTTCTGCCTTCCAGTTAAATCCGTCCCGGGGAGCAGTGGGTGGGGTGCTTGTGACCCCTCCAGCATCGGGGTGCAGTTTGGTGCTCTGTCTTTGTGCTCTGGGGCAGGTGTTCTCCTGCAGCCTGGGCAGCTCCCTGAATTCCCTCAGACCCTGTTACAGGAGCCTTCTCACTGTGCTGCTGCAAGCCTTGGGTCCTGCCCAGCTCCCAGAATCTGCAGCATGGGCTGGCCCCCACCACCAGACCAGGGGGCTCAGGACCCTCAGGCTCAATAAAACCCAAAGAACTGCCCTGGGGGCACAGAACCACCAGCTCCCACCCCTGGAGTGCCTCTCCCAACCTCCCACCAAGGTGAATATTGCTAGAGTATAGGCAGCTCCTCCCTGCCGAGGCAAGGCAGCTGTGGAGCTGCTCAGAAGTGATTGCTATCAGATGAAAGGAAATCTGAGCACTGTTCTCTGAGAAATGAAACCTTTGTAGGGTTAAGATCACCTACAGCTATGGCTGACCCTCCTGGGGTGGGAGCTGGAAGCGGTGGGTTAGTGGGGAGCAGAGCAGGGGCTGGGAAGAGCAGGAGGGGGAAATGGGAGTCCTCCCTCCTGGCCAGGGTGGGCTCCTGCCCTGATGTTTTCTCGGGCAGGTCGAACCCCTCCTGTCCCTGGCAGCGAGCAGGGAGCCAGCGCGGCCGTGCGGGAGCGGGGACATGCTGGGCTGGCAGCACTCACGGAAGCAGGGGACGGCCATGCAGGGCACCGCTGGCTCTGGCAGCTGAAAGGCTGGTGAGGATGGCACTGCCACTGCCAGGAACCCGCCCTGCTCCTCCTGGAAGGATGGCTCAGGCCGGACGATGACACACGTGTCAGAACTCATGGCGGGAGCTATCAGTGCAAAGGTTGTGGCTTGTTGTTAGTCTGTGAATATCAGAAATTGGTGAGGTACCACACCAGACGTGGGGGAAAGTCCTAAAGTGCCAATACAGGGATCTGTACTGTACAGGAGCAGAACAGAGACAGAGAAATTACAGAGGAAAGAGGAATTCAGCTCCCAAACACCAGCTGCGCTAGGAATCCCCCCAGTTCCTGCCGCCACAAGAGAGGGCTCCAAATGCACTGAGGTGCCACAGCCCGGTGTTAACTCCTCCTTTCCAGTCCAAGTTCAGAGGTTACACTGCTGAGAGGAGGACAAGCACTCCAGGGTGTGTTTCTCCACAGCTCCCAGTTGCAGATAATCCCAGAGCTCCCACAAGAATCGAGTGATGTTCCAGGAAAGCCCCCGGGGCATCCTCTGCTTTGTGGCAGAGAGGTGAAGCAGGTCAGACAGGTGGTAGTGCAAGTATTGCTCAACACAGCCTCGAATATCAGATACTACAGGTCGGACAGAGGGAGCAAGAAGTGAGTTATTTATCAATTTATGAGCACAGCTGAACACTGTAGGTTGAGACCACTGTGACTAAGATGAGCCACCACCAATCATCTCTCCCACTCCACGCTGAAGGAAGATGTGAGTGAGTCAGCAGGAAAAAAGTCTGTCCCTCCCTCCCTCCTTAAACCCAAACAGCACTAGGTAGTTTTTCAGCAGGAAACAAGCTCCTGTTTTGAGCACTGCTCCAGAGCAGGATGCTGGGAGCTTTCATCTGCCTGGTGTTGTCTGCATTACTCATCTACTGAGACGCCTCTTCCCCCAGGGAATCTCACACCTCAGCTTTAGTGTGGAAGTTTGGGTGTGCATGAATCCATCAGGGGGCACCTTGAGTCACTTCAGGAAGCAGCCAGTTTGATGGACATGGAGGCCTTTCACCAGCAGACTTGGCTGACATGAGACAGGAGGGCACAGGTAGGACAGGAAAAGGCTTTGAACATGCTGGAAAGGTGAGCAGCCCCAGAGAGACACTGCTCACCTTCAGCAAAGGCCACACCACACTGCTTCCAACCACGACCTCAAAACACCATCACAAGCAACCCTGACCCAGGAAATCCCTCTGGAGTGTACCACAAGGCCAACTTGGCTGAGCCACCACAAACAGCAATAACCTTAAAAACAGCCTTTGTGCCTTGTTGGTTTATACCCCAGAGAGCCCTTTCCAGGGGACAGGAGGGGGTGGCAGGATCCTGAGGCACAGATGCTGGTGCAAAATGACAGCCTGCCCTAGGAGCCTCCCTGCCTCCAGGACAAGGTTTTGGAGGAGTGCAGGTCTCACAGCAAGTCTCAGTGGGGTCTAAGCCACACTGGGGAACCCCAGGCTATAGACAGAAACTTCCCAGGCTCAGAAGGAAGATCACATTCATCTCCAAAGCTGCCTCACATTATCACCATAAACAGAAGTTTAAAAAAAAACAACAAATCAAAGAACAGATCAACTCTCGTATGACCTCAGCTGTTCTCACCCCATAATCAGCATTAAAAAGAATTAAAACCAAGATTAGCTTTCCTAGAGAGACTTTTCTTACTTAGAATCACCTTGGGAGCTGCTACTGCCACATGGCACCGGGCAGAGCAGCCTGGGCCCAGCATCACCTACCAGACTCCAGAGGGAAGTGCTGCACCTGGGCACAAAGCTTTCGGCACTGACAACAAACTGGGAGTGTCACCACATCAGTGGTGGTACATCCTTTATGGCACAGAAGCTTTAAAAGGAAAAGTCCTCATTACCCAGGCTCAGAGAGCAGCAGTTCTGCCCTATCCAGAGCCACCTGAGAGAGGTAGTCAGGATGTGACAATGGCTCAGCCAGGAGCAGCACGCAGTGATGCCAGCCCTGTTTTACCACAAACGCCAACTCCTCAACAAAAATAAAATTAAATAAAATAAAATAAACTATTATGGATAGAACATAGAATCCAGTACATTCATCCCCGATCTCTCCTGAGCACTTGTACCCCACCAGCTAGGTGGTAACAGCCTGCTGCCTCACAGCGTGGCTCCAGCTCAATCACATGGTTTCCCCATGACAAAGAGCACTGAAAAACAGGGCCCTCACCCTCCTTCAGTTCCCTTCTGCCTTTAAAAAGCCACCCCTGACCTCACATGCTCTGAGGATTCCCAGTCTCCCTCCAGCCTGCTCGGACTGACAAAGGAACAAGGCACAGTGCTCTACATTCACAGCGGCGGCGCCTCGGGGCTCGCAGCTTAGGGAGTGCTCCCACCTTCCTGACTGTAACAAAGCTGGAAAAACTAGGAAACCCTTTCTGGAGAGAAGCACGTGTGCCTCTGCTGTGCTCCCACTCACCCAGCGACAACCCATCCTGGGAAGGGCCCAGAAACTCAGGAAGTGCAGGAAGGGACACTGTGCACAGACCTGTGAGCTGCCGCTCTGCCGGGGGGCTCTGAGCCACACTCACATGACAGACACATCAGTGGATACAAAACTTCACACGGCCTTTACAGCTCTGGTCACAGCCCTGGCTCTGTGGAAGGGACTGACAGTGCTCAGGGTTCTGGCAGAAGCATGCAGGACGCTGTGCTATGCTGTGTGGGAGGCTGCACACCAGTCAGTATTGATCCCCGAGATAGCCCACCTCCCCTCATGCCATACCCTCCTGGGATGCTGCCGTGATCCACTTTACCAGTGCCCCTTCTAACATGTACAGAGTGCCCGATGGTTTATGTGATGGAACATCTACGCTTTTGGCTACAAGGAACACCCAGAAATCCTAATGACCTGGATTTCTGTGGAGCAGAGACACCAACACCTCAGCCCCTTCCCGATGTGTGAGAGCTACTGCAGGCGGCGGTAACGTCAAGCATGGATGAGCTCTGTCAGACCCCGAGCACGCGGGCACACGGCCTGTGCAAGGCTAGATTTTGTACAAAAAGCTGGGAACATAGTCAAATCTGAGCAGGGGGTTCCCCCCCTGCCCCGGTTCCTGAATGTAGTGCAGCTTCAGCAGCTCAGCCAAATACTGCACGATTTTGACATCTTCATTGGCAAGGCCCAGCTGAAGCTTTAGGAAGTTCATCCTGCGGTGCACAACGGATTCCTCCGGTTCCCTTTCGCTGATGGGGAGGTGCAAATGATGGCAGAAGGCGAAGAGGAAGGCCTTGGAGCACAGCTGGGTGAGGATGCTTTGGACGTGCATGTAGTAGGTGCTGCCGCGTTTGATCTGCGTGCGGTGGTCGGCCAGCCGGGCCACCACGGCGCCCTTGTACAGGGGGCAGCGCAGGGTCTTGCTGTCGGCGTCCAGGATGCTCAGGTAGCGGCTGTAGCGGCTCAGGGCGTGCAGCACGTTCACTCCAGCAGGGGACACCGCCCTGCAACAGCAACACACAGGTTGGAGGGCAGCCAGAATTGAGCAGCAGGGGGTGTCAGTGCCCTGAGTCTGGTGGTGTTTCCCTCTAGTTGGTGAGTTATAGCTCTGAGAGGGAATAAAGCCTAGGAGGGGACAAATAGGTTCTCCGACCTGTCAGATCCCAAAGAAACCTCGATTCCCTGGATCCCCACACACCCTGATCTGTACTGTGAATAAACCACCACACTTCAGGTCAGCGTCCTCCCTCAGTGACATGGAGAGGGAGTGATAGGACATCTCTGGTGAGTAGACACATCTTACAGCAGCTGGAGGCCTCTCCATGTGACCCAGAAACCCAAAGCAATCGCCCTTTTCCAAGAGCTTCACATTCCCCCCAGATCGCTTTGGGAGGGAGCTGCTCTGAGGTGGCCAAAGCCCTGAGTGGAGCAGAACCTTCTGAATTTCCTAAAAGAGAGAACCATCCTTAACCCACAACACCCCGTAGCTGAGCCTGGCTATTTGTGGAGCAGAACCTTCTGAATTTCCTAAAAGAGAGAACCATCCTTAACCCACAACACCCCGTGGCTGAGCCTGGCTATTTGTGGAGCAGAACCTTCTGAATTTCCTAAAAGAGAGAACCATCCTTAACCCACAACACCCCGTGGCTGAGCCTGGCTATTTGTCACTCAGGTGCTCACAAATACAATTACCCACCAAGCTTAACCTAATGTTATTGAAATGCAAATTCCAAGCCTACACAAACCCTTCAGCTCCTCCATTGTCTGGGCTGAGATACAGCTCCCAGCCTCAAACTGGGAGCCCCAACTGGTGCAGGGGCTGCCCCTGTGCCCAGGCAGCACCTGGCCTTAGAAGACACAGGATCCTTCCTGGAATAAATAGTTCAGCCTCTAAATTCCTTCCCAGAGCCCTCCTACAAATGGCTTGTGGAGAGCACCCACATTAAACTGAACACTTCATTAACATTCCACGGAGGAGAGCTGCAATGACTGACACATGTTAGAGGCAGTTCTTAAATAAAGATTTCTGTTTATAAAAATTGCATCTAACCACAAACATTGAGCAAAGAGTAAACACTTGGGGTTTTTAAAAACCTCCCTGACAGACACAGAGCTTGTAGCAGCTGTTGGCAGAGCTGTCATCCTGCCTCACGAGCATAGAAATGAAAGCAAACTCACAGTTTTGGATAATTTCACCATCCACATCCCCCAGCAATATAATACTCTGCAGCTCACAAAGCAGGTTTCTGTGTTTTAATTTTCCTGCTGTTTATGAACATTCCTGCAGGAGCTGTTCCAGCTGAGCACTGTCTGCCACTCTGACTCATGTTTTCCACACTGGGGGCAGCAATGGCCATTCCCTGCCATACCTGCACCCAAAGCACAGAACACATCCTGGAACACACAAAAAATCCTTTTCATAACATCAACAAGGGCAGGGCCCTTGAGCTGAGCAAACACTCTGTGCTAATATGAGCTGTGAAGCCACAGTTCAGGAATGGAGGCTGGGAAGGGGCTCTTGTTTTTGGGACAGTTCTCACCCTAAGGAGAGGTTTCCTACAATCCCAGTGCTGCTCCTGCACAGCTCCAGGGGCCTTTCTTCCTCACCAGCACAGACCGAGGTGCTGCACTCTAATTCTGATCTACAGATCTCATCACTTCTTCAACAGGCTCCACAAGAAAAATCCCTCCCCTCCAGCACAGCACCATTTACCCTACAACTCCAGCTAGAAATGTGAGAAGAGTTCCAGTAGGAGATGGCAAAGCAGAGTGCACAGGGCTCTCCAGGAACACTTGTATCAGATCATCCAGGAGCCCAGCAGGACCCAGGTGTTTGTTCTCACCTTTGCCAGGAGAAAACTTCCTGGCCAAGTAACTCACCTGAGGCAGGCAGCAAGTGCCCAGCAGAGGTTTTAAACGTTAACTCTTGTGACTCTCAAGTGAGGCTGGATACAAAGAGAGAGTCTACTCCTTTTCCAAAATAAATCCACCAGCAGAAATTCGTGGCAGCTATGTTGGTAATTAAGAGACCCCCTTGCACACCCAATGCCCTGTGAGATGGAAGATTTACCACACACCTCGACCCTATTAAAGCAAACAGATCCTTGCATTTACCTCTGCAGTCCAATCAACTTCCACTTCTGGAAATCCACCAAGTGCAGAGGGGAGGTGACCCAGTGCTTCACGGGCTTGGCGTACACGCCGCAGCTGGGCACGAAGATGGAGAGCGCCGTCACCAGCTTCTTGACCATGGCCTCGTCCTCCCCCAGCACCACCAGGGTCCTGCCGCTGAGCAGGGAGTAGATGGCGGGGTGGGCGAAGGGGTACTGGCGGATGAAGCGCAGAGCGTTCTGCCCCGCCCTCTTCCTGTGCCTTTCCCCGGCCGCGCTGCCCAGGTGGGCGGGAGAGGGGGTCCTGTCGGAGCACGTGGAGGCGGCGCTGCTGATGTAGCTGGTGGAGTCCGAGCACTCGTCCAGGCTGCTCTTGCTCACCTCCCTGCTGCCCGACAGGTAGCGCGAGTCGAGCTCGTAGGGCAGCAGCCCCGCCGAGAGGCCCTCGTGGGAGGGGAAGCCCCCGCGCAGCCCCTGCTCCGCCCGGTACGGCTGCGGCGGGATCCGCACCACGCCGTCCTCCTCACACGGCTTCTGCCCCAGCTCGGGCAGCGGCTCCAGGAAGTTGGGGCTCTCCTTGCCGATACAACAGGCAGCATCCACCTGCACCAAGCTTTCCTGCTTCGAGACGTCGTCCTGCCCATCATCGGCCAGGTTGGCTCTGGGGGTGAAGCGAAGGCCTCCCTCGTCGTCATCCGCGTAGGGCTCCTCGTTAATGGCACTTGGGTAGCTCGCTTTGAAATCCTCAGGGATGAGGGCCTCGGAGGGACACGTGCTGAGCACCTCGATGCTGTCCTCGCTGACCGTGCGCCGGCTGCCCACCTTGCTGCGGCCCGCCTGGGGGCTGGGCATGACGGGCAGGCTGGCCTGGCTCTCCGACTTGGTCAGCCCAGAGCCCGACTTCTCCGTCCCCAGCACCTCGATGCTCTCCCCGCTGCTGATGCTGCCCTTGATGTCTGCGTCCAGGTAGTCCAGGTTCTCCTGGTGCTCAGACATCACAGACTCAGCCATTTTGGGCTCTTCAGAGTCCTCCATTTCCTGCTCCATCTTGATGGGCACGCACTCCACACTGGACTTGTAGGAGCCCAGGCTGATGACCACTTTAGGAGCAAGGGACTCTTCCAAACACTTTTCATCCATGGCACCTTGGCCGAGCCCCTGGCAGCCTCTGTACTGTTTTTCGGGAGGTTTTTCATCCAGGAATGACACATCCTCAAAGAGGAAGTTGGTGACACTCTGCTGCTTTAGGAGAGCCCGGCTGATCTGCTCTGTCAGGAGGTAACACACATCACCTCGGAAAGTCCTCTCGATATGGTGCAACTGGTCAAGGGTCTGGGTGAAGAAATAAACATCACAGAGTTCCTCCAGTGTCTTCAGCTTCTTGTCAAAGCACTTGGCAGACTTGGCTTTGATGAGTTTGGGGGTGTAGGATGGCACGTGGGTGTAAAGGTGAGTTTCACCGGGCTCAGCGGGGTCGGAGGCAGCCGGGTCCTGATCGCTGCCCACGCCAGCCCGCTCCAGGGCACACTCTGGCTCGTAGGGGTGGAACTCAGAGTCCTTCAGCTTCCTGTAGGGATAGGACCGGATTTGCCTCAGCAGGTCTTGGTGCTCAATGATCGACTTTTCCACACTGGCCAGCTCGTTGGCCTTCTCAATGGCCTGCGTTGTGTAATACCCCTTGTCGTTGGCTTTCTTCTGTTGCTCAGTCTCGTTGTGCAGGACGGTCCTGGTGTAGTCAAGATCTTTCAGTTTCTTTTCCAGTTCGTTGGCAAAAGCTTTCCGGTTCCCCGTCTTCAGGCATTCGGAGGCTTTGGAGAACTCGGTGGAGAGTTCCTGAAACTGCTGCATGATTTTGTGCTCGTCAGCAGAAATATAGGCCATGCAGAAGGGCCTCACAAAGCCCCTGGCTTCCAGGTCGTACAGGGTCAAGTGGTGCACGTAGGCAAAGGCCCCTTCCTTGGAGTCCCCCAGCACCACCTTGGAATCCTCCACAAAGTTCAGCTTCGGGTAGGCAGAGCCGGGAGGGTGCCCCACGAAGGACGCCTGGTAATCCACAGACATGATCCGCAGGGAAAAATAATTGAGATCGAAGGTGCCCGACACTTTGGCGTCATCGGGGATGGTCAGGAGGGGCTGGGGCCCCACTTGCTCCGAGAACTCGGAGATGAGGATGAAGTCCCGGGTGAACTTGGAGCCGGCGACCTTGGCCCAGGGGTTGGCGCCCTGGCCGGCGAAGGGGAACAGCGGCACCGAGTACTCCTCGGGCAGGGGCGGCTCGCGGTACAGATCATCCTCCAGCTCCTCCTCCCTGGTGAAGGCCACCACGTCAGGGGCGCTGATCATATTTCCCGCAGGACGGGACCGACNGCCGCCGCCTCCTCACGGCCCCGCAGCCATCTTGGAGTCACATGACGCGCGGCCTCCGACCCCGCCGGCAGGAAGCGACGATGCCGCCTCCTCCTCTTCCTCAGCAAGAATTATTTTTATCGTC
>VXBR01001726.1:39654-56194 GCA_013400215.1 Cisticola juncidis | reverse complement strand
GGCGAGCGACAGCGGAGCGCGGGAGATCTGGGAGGTGAGGGGGGAACGGGGCAAAAGGGCGAAAAGAAAGGGAAAGGTCCGCCCCAGGTAAGTGACAGCCCGAGGGGGGGTCAGGANAGGGGTGGCGAGGGGGCTGCGCTGTCCCGGGTAAGGCAGAGCCCGAGAGGGGATCAGGGGTGGCGAGGGGGCTGTGCTGCCCCGGCCGTGGGTGAGAGGACAGCCCCAGCAGCACAGGAGAGGGCGGAGGGACAGGCTGCGGGACCCCCCGAGATCTGTGTGATGCCTTCAGCCGAGAGGGTGCCCGGAGCCTCCCGGGGTGGCCGAGCGGTGACAGCAGCGGTCCCTCCATCCCGGCAGGATCCGGCCCGGGGGCGCGGAGCAGCAGCATGCCCTGGGCTCTCCTCCTGGGATGAACCTCTACGTGCGGCTGTTCAGCAGGGGCAGGATGCTGCTCCAGCCCCGGCGCTGCTTCTCGCGGGCCGCGGAGGACGTGGCGCTGCAGAGGATCCGCAAGGTGCTGTGCGTGGCCGAGAAGAACGATGCAGCCCGAGGGATCGCGGAGCTGCTGTCCAACAGCAGGATGCGCCGGGTAGGAACTCCCCACCTCCTGCTGCTCCCTGGGGCACGGAGACACGGCTGGCTTAACTGGCTGGGGAGGATCCGTGCGTGTGTGGCAGCCCCAGCACTCTCAGCACTGCCTGGCATGGACACTTTGTGTCAGCACGTGGCATACTTGGCACTGTTTTTGTCCCTGAACACACGAGGGTATAAGAATGGCTTTTTCTGTGGATAAACAGCACTTGCCCAAATGTATTTGGGAGCCTCATGTCCTCGTGGTTTGAGGGAACTCAGCTCCCTCTGCACAGGCTGCCTTCCCCAGGCACTGAGCTCCATGGTGAGGGCTCCCTGGGTCATTCCTGGGTTAGCAGTGTGTGACAAGGGCTTCAGAAACTGACACCTCCACTGGCATGCATTTCCTGTCTAAAAGCACCACTTCTGCAGCATCAGCAAGTGTTAGGGGTTTACTGGAGGTCACCAAATAAAGCAAAAACAGGCTGTGGTTTGGAGAAGAAAAATCCAAAGATTTCTACTCTCTGCTGCTCTGGTAAAAGTTAGCATAATCACTTGCTGTTTCCAAACTAAGGTGCTACTAGACCAGAATCAGAATCACTGAGGTTGAAAAAGACCTCTGAGATTATTGAGTCCAACCCATGATCCCCACCTTGGCACCCAGACCAGAGCACTGAGTGTCACATCCAGTTGTTCCTTGAACACCTCCAGGAGTGGTGACTCCACCACCTCCCTGGGCATTTCCAGTACTTGATAATTCTTTCCATGAAGAAATTATTCCTGATGTCCAACCTAAACCTTTCCTGGGACAGCCTGAGCTGTTTCCTCTCATCACCTGGGAAAAGAGGCTGACCCCCATGTGGCTCCAGCCTCCTGTATTTAACAAAAGGTATTATTGAGAACCTGGGCACTGACAGTTCCCAATCAAGACATTGTCCTGCTTCTGTAAAAAAAGCAGCAAATACACAATCTAGAAACTTCCATGAGTCCCAGTTAGGTGGGAGGTAGCCTTGGGGACACTACTTGTCACTTGGAACAAGACTGGAGTTTGTCAGGAGTTTCTGAACACTGGCCAGCCCCATTAAATGAATCAGTTCCTCATTATTCATGGGGAGATAAGCCTGGAACCACCTTCAGGAATGGTTTAAAACTCTCTTACCTTGGAATTTACCATTTCAATGTCTCCATAAATGATATGGGAGATTTCCACCCCCTTGCTGCAATTCCCTTAGCTCCAGTACCTGATTTTCCTTTGCCAGCTGCCTCTTGTGCTCCATCCCAGCGTGGACAAAGTGAGGTGGGATGGATTTGTTTCCTGTTAAAAAAATTAAGTAAAAAAAAAAAAAATTAGGAATTTGTGTCCTGTTCAAAGCCAGAAACTCAGGAATTTTCCTTTTCCCTCCAGCGAGAAGGGTTTTCCAAGTTCAACAAGATCTATGAATATGACTACCAGATGTTTGGCCAGGTAAGATTTTCTCTCAATCTGCTGCTGGATTAATGATGTACAAACACTAATTAATAAAAGCCATTGGTCAGGAGTTACAAAACACAGCTCCAGCCATGGGAATATTCTGCCCAAAGATGAGGAGAAGTCAGATGTTGTTTTCTTGGCTCAACCCCCTGTTTTGTTGCTCTAATTCTTTTAGTTTTCTGGTTTAATGTCAGTCAAAAATGTGTTGCTCTTTAGAACTGGGAGCTTTCTACAAAAATTGAGGATAAGGCTATGGATAAAGCTTGTTATGATGTATTAGTTTTGGTTCCCCCAGCTCTGGAGGTGTCCCAGGCCAGGTTGGACGGGGCTTGGAGCAGCCTGGGACAGTGGAAGGTGTCCCTGCCCTTGGCAGGGGGTGGCACTGGAGGGGCTTCAAGGACCCTCCCAACCCAAACCATTCTGGGATTAGCAGGAGAAAGGTGTCACAAATCATGTAAATTGAGAACCAAAGGCAGAATTTGGGGCTGTGGGTAGTTTTTGGTGAGTGATGGGCACTAATGTCCTTGCTGTGTCTCTTGCAGAACGTCACCATGGTGATGACATCCGTGTCAGGACATTTACTGGCTCATGATTTTATCATGCCCTTTCGCAAATGGTTGGTACCTCATGCCCCTGGCAGGAAGGGCTCTGTCACCTCCTGCCCCCCACAGGAGGGCTCTGTCACCTGCCCCTCACAGGAGGGCTCTGTCACCTCCTGCCCCTCACAGGAGGGGTTCTGTCACCTCCTGCTCTCATCCTTGACACTGCAGGCACCTCCTTGACACTGCAAGCTCAAAGACAAAGGGGTGGGGAGGGACTCGGACTCAGAGCAGGGTGATGAGTTCCAAATTCTATAGAAAATAGCCAAAATATTGTTTCAGATTCCCGTCTTCAAAGTGCTAAAGCACCCAAAGACATAGTACTGGTTAAAATACACCAAGGCAGACAGAGGGAATTAAACTGATTTCAAAATGAGATGTGTTCCAAAATGGGGTTTGTGTTCTTTGTTCAGCTAGGAGCTGTTCTGGGAAGCAAGGTGCTTTCTCTTACCTCCTTTTGTATTCTGGGCTTCAAATAGGAGATGCTGCTTGTTGCCTTCCAGATTTGCTGTTTTCTCTGCCTGGTTTTTTATTTTGTTGCTTTTAAATGTTACTCAGCATTTCATGTGAACTCTCTGTTGTCTGAAACAAGACCTGTAATAAAACACATTAATTCTTAGTACTTAGCACCAGTTAGTGTCACACAAAAGGTGTTTTAGTTTATGTGATGCACACACACATTTTTCCTCTGTTTTCCAGGCATAGCTGCAACCCTTTAGCTCTTTTTGATGCTGAAATTGAGAAGTACTGCCCTGAAAATTACCTGGATATCAAGGTACATCATGGTTAAGACTTTGAAACTGAGCTCAGGGTTCAACAAATATTGTCCCAGACAGAAGGATGATCTTACCTTTGTCCTTAACATCCAGATTTCTGCAGTTTAGCAGAATCCTCCTACATTTTCTAGGACTGTATATGCTGTTCATTTGTGACTCTGAAACTCTTGTTCACCTACAAGTAGCACCGTGAAGGAACAGCTAAAAATAGAAATTTTTTTTCCAACAAGGTGGAATTGATGATTGTGTCTCAGTTTTACAGAAAAAGACATTTTTAGAAAACAGATTGTGGTACAATCTGCTCCAAGCTGAACTTTTTAACAGAATTAGATGTAAATAAATGACTCAATTCTTTTGAAAGCTGCCTGATCTCCCGAGACACACAATTACAAAATGTTATTGCAACAACCCATCTCCATGGCTACGCATTGCATTTTGTGTTCAGTGAGTCACTCTGCAATGAAGTGACAGAGCAAGTGGCCTGGAATGTTCTCCCTGTGCTGTTTTTCTCCTCTCAGAGAACCCTTGAACGGGAAATCCAGCAGTGCCAAGCCCTGGTGATCTGGACTGACTGTGATCGGGAAGGAGAGAACATCGGCTTTGAGATCATCCACGTGTGCAAAGCTGGTGTGTAGAGCATCCTCATCAGCCTGACTTGCAGTTTAACAATTCCTTTAGCAGAGGAAAATTCTCAATTTCATTGTGTCCACGTTAAATGCTGGCTAATTCTAATAAATATGTGGCTGTGATGGACCAGAAATGCATCCAGCTGCTGTAGAATCAGTTGACAGCATGCCCTCTAATAGCCGTTTATTAATTGCTCCTTTCCACAGCATGCCCTCTAATAGCTGTTTATTAATTGCTCCTTTCCACTGCTCCATCAGTGTTTGAGTGACTCTGATTTCTCTGATTTGTGTGTGTCTGTGGCAGTGAAGCCAAACCTGCAGGTTTTCCGAGCCCGTTTCTCTGAGATCACCCTCCACGCTGTCAGATCCGCCTGTGAGAACCTCACCCAGCCCGACCAGAAAACCAGCGACGCTGTCGACGTCAGGCAGGAGCTGGACCTCAGGATAGGCACGTGAACATCTGTTACTGTAACCCCCACACAAGGCAGAAATGCCCTCTGTAGTCTCATAAACCTGATTTTTAGGTCAGATACGACTAAATGACATCTTGTGTTTTACTCAAAATGTGCTCTTTGAATCAAAGGATCAACTCCCAAGATCGAGTCCAACCTGTGACTGATCCTCTCCTTGTAAACCAGACCAGAGCACTGAATACCACATCCAGATGTTTCTTGAGCATCTCCAGGGATGGTGACTCCACCATCTCCCTGGGCAGTCCATTCCAGTGTTTACAAAGCTCTTCTGTGAAGAAATTCCTCTTGTAAAGAGGAAATTTCTCCTTGAAGCAAATACTAAGTTTATAGCTCATGCAACACTGACAAGCTTCTTCAACAGAGCATTAAACAGAATAAAATTAGTGCTCAGAATATTAAAAAGATCTGAAGTGCTGTGATTATCATTCAGCATTGCTGTATTCAGTTGTGGTGCCCATTTTGTTTCCTCAGGTGCTGCCTTCACCAGATTCCAGACTCTGAGGCTGCGGAAGATCTTCCCTGATATTTTAGCAGATCAGCTGATCAGCTATGGCAGCTGCCAGTTCCCAACACTGGGATTTGTAGTTGAACGCTTTAAAGCCATCCAGGCCTTTGTTCCTGAAGCCTTCTACAAAATAAAAGGTATATTTGGGGAAACACAGTCCTGGGCTCCATCTTCAAGGGTCTGACGTGGATAGAAGGGGAAAACATTGAACCAACTAACACAAAACCCTGCAGAGGTGGTTTCCTCTTCCTCTGCCACGAGCACTGAGCAGAGCTGGGAGGTTTCCAGGTTCCTTTGTGGTGTTTCCATTTTGTGGCTCCTCTGTCAGCCAGCTCTGTTGTCCATCACAGTGACCCACGACCATGAAGATGGCAGCGTGGTCTTCAACTGGAAGAGGAACCGGCTCTTCAATCACACAGCGTGCCTGGTCCTTTACCAGATGTGCATGGAGGTAGGAAAGCTTGTAGTTAATTACATCATCCAGATTGAGCCAAACATCCCCTGTATCTGTCTTGTTCAAGACTAAATTTTAAAGAGCAGTTTGTGTAAACTCCTAAAGGAGATGTGGGTTTTGCTTACTCTGTTCAGGATCCGGTAGCGACTGTTGTTGATGTTGTGAGCAAGCCAAAGAGCAAATGGAGGCCCCTGCCCCTGGACACTGTGGTATGTTTGAACTCTGGGAAGGGTTTCTCTGAAAAGAGCTTTGAACAGATGTTTTACTCACTGCTCTGAATTATCCACTAATACTTTTGGGTTTTCTGGCACTTCCCAATGCAGGAACTGGAAAAATTGGCTTCCCGCAAACTGAAAATAAATGCAAAGGAAACAATGACAATAGCAGAAAAACTCTATACTAAAGGGTAAGAAAGCAACTCTTGGCTTGGTAAATTGAATTTTTTAAAACTAAATGGCCTTTTGTTCAAAATGAGAAACATCTTGGAGCAACTCTGAAATTGCTCTCCTGTCGTTCTTCCTAAGGTTCATTAGTTACCCTCGAACTGAGACCAACATTTTTCCCAAGGAGCTGAACCTCTCTGCTTTGGTACAACAGCAGACACAGGACCCAAACTGGGGAGAGTTTGCACAGAGGATTTTGGATCAGGGTGGGCCAACCCCTCGGAGTGGAACCAAATCTGATCAGGCTCACCCTCCCATTCACCCCACAAAATACACCAACAACCTGCAGGTGGGTGTAACCAGAGGGAGCTGGATGGGTTGTGCTGCTGATAAATAAAGATAAAAGCCTTAACGTGATCACAAAATCATCACCTGAGATCCAGCTGTTTTTGTGATGTCTGGTTCACCTGGGGGACACTAACCCTTCTCACTCTTTGACCTCAGGGCAATGAGCAGAGACTCTACGAATTCATTGTGCGCCACTTCCTGGCTTGCTGCTCTCAAGATGCCAAAGGACAGGAAACAACTGTGGAGATCGACATTGCCAACGAGCAGTTCATTGCTCAGGGACTCATGATCCTGGCCCGAAATTACCTGGAAGTGTATCCGTACGACAAATGGAGTGATAAGGTAATCCCCCTGAGAAACATAACTGGGAGAGGCTGAAGTAGCCAACTTCAGTCCTCTCTGCAAAACATCTTTTGACCATTTCTGGCTGTTTGCCTTTGTCCTGAGTGAATGGACCAGGGAGCAGTTTCAGAGATTCTCCTTCCCTTACAGGTTATCCCGCTGTATCAGAAAGGGTCTCGCTTTCAGCCCACCACGGTGGAGATGGTGGATGGGGAAACCAGTCCTCCCTTGCTCCTCACAGAAGCAGATCTCATTGCTCTCATGGAGAAGCACGGCATTGGTCAGTACTGGGCAGAGGGAATTCCCTCCAGGGAATTCTCCAAATGTTGCTGCAGATAAGAAATCACTTAAGTGTGCAGAATAAAGGGATAGTGAGAGCAAAGTCAAACATCCTCAGGAGCCTGCAGGGTGCCTTCAATACCCAGGGAGATGGGCAGTTCCACGTCCAGGGTGTGCCAGTGGGGCACGAGGGCAGTGCTGCTCCTCACCATAAGTTGTGTCCTTGTCCCTGGGCACAGCAGAAATCCCTTCCTGGCTCCTGATTTGAGTGACATCTCTCTGTTCAGGGACTGATGCCACGCATGCCGAGCACATCGAGACGATCAAGACGCGGATGTACGTGGGGCTCACGGCAGACCAGCGCTTCCTGCCCGGCCAGCTGGGCATGGGGCTGGTGGAAGGTGAGGGCAGAGCCTTGCAAAGATGGCACAGCCCTTACCTGCTCTTCCTTTTGCTTACCATTCCACATGTTCCTCAGGCTATGATTCCATGGGCTACGAGATGTCCAAGCCTGACCTTCGAGCTGAGCTGGAGGCTGATCTAAAACTGATCTGTGAGGGGAAGAAAGACAAATCTGTAGTGTTGCAGCAGCAGGTCCAAAAGTACAAGCAAGTCTTCATTGAAGCTGTGGCCAGGGCCAATCAGTGAGTACTGTCTTTGCTCAGTTCCTTTTGCTTTGCTCTGCTGGGAGGTACTGGCTGCTCATCCGGGGCTTAGCCTGCAGTGGGGGATCCTGTCACAGTTTCCCTGTCACACTGTTTCCCTGGAGCTCTGCCCCCTGTGTGTAGGCATTAGCATGGGAAAGGATGACTCGCAGCCTGGCACACTGTCAGGAGTTCCTCCCAGCTAAGGGTTTAAACCAGGATTAGCAGTTAAGATAAAATTTGGGGATGGCAATATGCACTGACCTCTGATGTACCCACACCTTTCCTGTTCCAGAAATGTGGTGCTGAGTCAATGGCTCGTGGAGAATCTCAGGGGCTGTGTAGGGGCAGCAGGCTCTGAGTCACTGCAGCACCTGATTGCTCCTTGCAGAGACACCCAGGATGCTCTGCTCATTTCTTTACAGGTTGGACCAGGCCCTGGCTCAGTATCTGGGAGAAGCTGCAGAAATTCCAGAGCAGGATGAGGTGTACCCAGCAATGCCCGTTTCTGTTCGGAAATGTCCCCAGTGCAACAGTGACATGGTCCTGAAGACCAGGAAGAACGGCGGGTTGGTAACCTTCCCTCTTGTAGCCTCCTCTGTTGGTTTGTGCTTCTCCAGGCCTTCATTTACCTCCTTTGGTAAAAGCTTGGAAACCTTGGGCTGCAGCTCACTGACTCCACCAGCTACATGAGCTGTGTGGACTCAGCTCAGTCTCTTCTCAAGCAGGTATTTCACCTGTAAAACTGTAGTTTTGACAATTTCTGATGGCTGAGAAGACACGAGAATAGATCCCCAACTGTCTTGAGTTTGCCTGTTCCTCATGCAGTGCCTTTGTCCCACGGCAGGTTCTACCTCAGCTGCATGGGCTATCCAGCCTGTAAAACTGCAGTCTGGTTCCCTGATTTTGTGCTGGATGTCACCAGGGACGAGAGCATCTGTGATGTGTGTAAACCCCATCCAGTTCACAGGTAGGTCGTGCCAGTTATCCCTTGCTGGACACAGGGGCAGAAACTTCCATGGACTAGGCTGGGCAACCATTTTCCATTCCAGTCTTGGAAAGCTGGAGTAGCACTTGGCTTGGGGATGGAAAGAAGAGGGGTTGGGGAAACTGGCCTCCATATACTATAATCAAAACAATAAGTAAAAGTTGAAGTATAAATTAAGGACTGTTGATGACGATCTGGGAGATTTTGACTCTTCTTTTCCTTGCAGACTGAAGTTTAAATTCAAGAAAGGCAGCGTTCCCCCTGTGATGCCCCTGGAGTTCGTTGGCTGCATTGGAGGCTGTGATGAGATGCTGAAAGAGCTGTTGGACCTTAAGTACTTGCACAGATCATCCCAACCAGCACCATCCACCCAGCCAGGGCATCACCTGCAGGCCAACCACTCACTGAACAGAGCCAGCAGCGACACCAGGCAAGCCAGGCCCACCTCAAACCCATCACGGGGACACCTGCTCTCCATCAACCCCTCCAGGACCCCCAGGGCTGCCCCTCCAGCCGCTGCAGACGACGGGAATGCCGTGGTGTGCAACTGCGGCAGCGAGGCGCTGCTGCTCACCGTGCGCAAGGACGGCCCCAACAAGGGCCGCCAGTTCTACAAGTGCAGCTCCGGCTCCTGCAACTTCTTCCTCTGGGCCGACGAGCGGCCGCAGGACGGAGGCGGCTCCGCGCTGCTCCAGCCCGCTGCTGGCAGAGCCCCGGCGGCATTCCAGCGGCCGGGAGGAGGGGCAGAGCCGCGGGGAGGCGGGCCGGAGGCAGGCACGGTGTGCCGGTGCGAGCAGCCCGCCGTGACCCGCACCGTGCTCAAGGACGGGCCCAACAAGGGGCGGCAGTTCCACACCTGCCCCAAGCCCCGCGAGCAGCAGTGCGGCTTCTTCCAGTGGGCGGACGAGAACGTGGCACCAGGTAGGGCACACAGCAGGGCTGGGGGCTGCTCTTGAGCTGCACAAAGCTGGGGAGCTGTTTTGTTCAGCAGCTGAGGCCACAGAGGTGGTGAAGAGTCTGAAGCATCTCTCTGGTGAGGAGGGATTGAGGCAGCTGGGCCTGTTTAGTGTAGAGACACAGAGGGGATCTCATTACTGCATGTGAATATCTCAAAGGATGGTGCCAGGCTTTTTTTTGGTGGTGCTCAGTGACAGAATGAAGAGCAATGGCCAGAAACTAAAACACAAGAAGTTTGACCTCAACATGAGGAAGAACTTCTTTATATTAAAGGAGGCAGAGCTCTGCAGCAGCTGCCCAGACAGGCAGAGTGATGGAGTGTCCCTCTCTGGAGACATTCAAACCCAACTGGCAGACCAGGGAAACTGTGCTGCTCCCTCTGCCCTAGTTTAGTAAAGGGCAAGTCATTCTGGAGCTTTGATCAGAGATCTGTGTGGAAAGACGCTGAAAACAAAAATAATGACAAAATAAGGATGCAAAAGAGAGAACTGACAAAAAGGGACATAACCAGGTACCAGAGGGGATGTGGTCTGTGAGAGATCCTCCTTCTCCTCAGACATTTGGGCCTAAAGGGGTAAAATGGAGTTTTCAGAACTACTTAAGTCCAAGTTCTTCTCTGCCATGTTTTGCTTCTCTTCAGCTGCAGACCAGAGCATGCAAGCAGGCAGGTCAGCTTCCCCTGTGCTGCTCCCACAGGTCTCTAACGCTGCTAGACAAATGGGTAACATTTCACTGTTCAGACAAGTCTGAAGCAAATGCAGGTTCAGGAATAATACGAGAATCCTCAATCTGCTATTATGAGCTTACCTTGTGTTTCTCACCTATTTATGTTTTCAAAGATCCTAAAATTCAAGTTGTTTCTCTCTAGGCCCTTCTGGAGATGACTCTTTGAACCACTTTGGCAGCAGTGGATACTCCAGAGGGTTGGGAAGCAAGGCCAAGAGACCAGGCAGCCTCTCCTCAGGATCTGCTGCCAAGAAACCACGGACCTGCAGCATTTGCCACCAGCCTGGGCACACAAGGAAAAACTGCCCTCAGAACCACTGAGCTGGGATTGACCTCAGAGCCTGCAAGGACCAGGGCTGGGAACTGCTGCAGGAGCCACCTCTGCCACAAGGAACTGAAAAAGTCCCTTGAGTGTTTTTTGGAGGGCTGCAGGCTGCTCCTGCCAAGAGATTTGTTACAGCAAGGGTTCAACCTTGGGAAATGGTTCCACTACCAGCTTTTATTTCCAGCTACTCTTCTGCTGAGCAGATTGGGAAAGTCTGAACATTTCAAGGAAGCACTTGGAAGCCGAGTCTGCGGAGAAAACTGCACTGGATCATCCCCCTGCACCATCCTGGTGGTTGTTCCTGGCCTTTCCCTGCAGGGAAGAGCTGGATCAGGGCCATCAGGACAGACACCAGGGCTGCCGAGCTCTGCTCAGTCCCTGCCTTTCCACAGTGTGGAATTTAAGTTCCCTTCTAAGTTAATGTTACCTGAGCACCGTTCCCCCTTTTTGTCACTCTTGCCTACCTGCCAGGGAAGGAGGGTCAGGTGCAGAGGAGCTAGATCTGGTGCTTGCCTTGGGAGGAGCTCAGCTGCAGGGCTCAGGAAAAGCCCTCATTTTAGATGGTTCCTGAATTTGAAGGCGAGTTCTTGCTCAAACTTTGTGATGCTGCTAGCTGATGAAAGTTATTTTTGTCAAACCAATGAGTTTCTTATTAAAATATTATTTAAATTTTAAATTTGATGCAGTGACACCTTAACTCTGCCTAATTATTTCTTCGTACGTAAAACAGTGACGCTTTTACTGTGAAAGCATCCAGCCAAATCCTGCTCTTTCCAATCACTGGAACAATACAGGAACTTTCTTGGCAGAAACTCCCCACAGTAATTTAGAAGCGAGCTACAAAGAGATGGGAAAAGTGTTTTTTATCTCACCAGCTGCATCTGCTGACCTGGGACAGACAGACAGAGCTGGCTGAGCTGAAGAGAAGCTCTGTTTTCCTGTTCAGAGTTCAGGCTGAACTCCCTGGGAAGCCAGGCTGCCTCTTCCCTCACTGTTGGGGCTTCCTGAGTTCATCAGAGGAGGGAGATCTGCAGGATTCCTGTGTGCTCTGCTGCCAGGACCTCCAGTGCTGCTCAGGATCTGCTCCTGGGCACAGAGCAGTCTCTGGGACAGCACAGAGGGGACAGGAGCACTTGGAGGGCAGCTGGAAGCAGCACAGGTCTGAAAGAGAGCCTGGAATCCTGCAGCAGTCCACTGCTATCAGGCCTAAATCCATGCAGAAAGTCAGGAGAATTTGGGTTGCATTTCCCTGTAGCCCTCACTCCCACCATTGACAGCCGTGGCCTAAAAATACTCACCCTGGGCTAAAATAACAGGATTATGAGGCTGTGGAATGCAGTCACTGAGCCAAGGCCACCTTGAAATGGCAGCAGCAGTGGGCAGCAGCTGTGCAGGACACGGGTAACAGGTTAAACCTTGCTGGTGGATCAGCCAGGACCAGCTTTAGGAGTCTCACCCTGGCCAGTGCTCAGCTGAGCCCTCTAAGGGGTACAAGCTCAGTGTCCAGACAGCTCCCACACTGCAGCCTGTGGGTCCAGGGCTTTGGAAGAGGAGGAGGAGGAGGAAGGCTTTGGAGGATGGGATCTGACAACCACCAAGCTCTCCAGGCAGCAGGGACAACATGCCCTGGGTGGATCCCAGGAAGGCCACCACAGCTGGGAAGGGTCACTTCAGCCCTTACCCAGGGCAAGGAGACAACAGAGAGCTGACACCAGAGAACCAGTGTGCACAGGGAAGGTTTATTCTCATCAGTAACACCCGGGAAGTGGTTTGGAGGAACAAAGTAATTGTCAGACTGGGAGGAAAAGCAGGTTTTTCCCTCCTATAAACAAGATGATAGCTGTGAAGAAAACTGAACCACAACAGCTGCTCACAGTGAAGGTCACAGGATTCCTCCAGCTCCACCCGCATGCAAAACCAGCTCTTCCCATTAAATGTAAGAATAAATTCCTTTTCCCTGGGACTAGAGCCAGACCAAGCCCTACTTGCAGCCACTCAAAGGAAAAGAAAAAAATAACAACAAAATACCCAAACAAAATATATCTTCTCAATAAAAGGCATAAACCACTTCAGTCCTTGCAAGCACTCTGCTCACAACAACATTCCTGCCCTCCTTCCCCACCCCATACCGTGGGGCTCCAGGGAAAAAGGACCTCAGGACAGCAGCAATACATGTGTGAAAAAGTGACCAGACAGACTGGGAGGGGACATGGGACCTGCAGACAGACACTGGCAGCCACCCACCCTCCCTCCAGGGAGGGGAAACAGCCCTGCTGCAGCCTCCAGCTGAAAACAGGAGCTCTTTTTCAGGACATCTTCCAGCAAAACACTGCACGGCACGAGGGCCCCTTCCTCGGGGCAGCATCAACACTGTCAGAACAAAGAGGTAGGGCTGAGCTCACCCCTTCTGGCAGCTGGAAGGGTTTCCAAGAAATAACCCCCAGCCCCATTTGCTATGGCTGTACCATCCAGCACCCAGACAACCACCCAGATCATCCACAGGGATTATTTTGGATTGGCAAAATCCTGCAGGTGGGTGAGGCTTCCCCCCGTCCCCCAAGTGCTGGCACAGTGAGACCACGTGGGGTGCTGGTGACAGGACCAGCCCAGCATGCAGCACCTGAGGCATCTGCAGGACACAGCAGCAGGAAGGGGCTGCTCCCCTCCAGCTCCAGCTGCTCTCAGAGAGTGAGGGGAACCTGGCAGCTGGGATAGGCAGAGCACACCGGGAGCCAAACATGCTTCAGTGGGCTCCCAGCAGAGCTCACGTGTGTGCCGTGGGCTGCCCTCACCCCGGGTTCAGCAGAGCCTCTGAGCCAAAGGCTCCTTCTGCCAGCACCCATCTCTGCTCAGGCACGTTTTATTCACACAGGAAACTTTTCTTGTTTTTCTCATAAAGTGCAAGAACCTTGCCTCTTACTGACTAGTCAACTAGAAGCATTGCAGCCCTCACAGCAGGGAGCAGCAGGCAGGGGAGCAACACCCCACGTTCAGGAGCTCCCCACACACAGGTCACTTCAGCAGGAGCTCAGGCTCAGATATGGCCCTGTACAGCACAAAGCCCATCTCATCAATTTCCTCTTCCGACAGCCCGGAGAACAGGTTGATTTTGGGGTTGAAATAAGAAAGCAGGACTCCTTTCTCCAGGGAGGCCACCAGCTCCTCAAGCACCTGCTGGAACCTGTCAGCAAGGTGCTCCTCTGCCCAGTCCGAGGCGGTGTCACTGAGGTGCAGGATGACCTGTGTCACGGGGCTGCCACCCAGCTTGTGCAGGCTGGGCTGGCTCCTGCACACGCCGTTCAGGAGGCGGAGGCACAGCTGCCGAGCCCCGGAATCGCCAGCATCCAGCTCCTTCACCCTCGAGACCTCCGCCCTGTCAAAGCTCTCCAGCCACAGGTTTTCCACCAGTCCTTCAGGAGGGACAGCCAGCAGAACCTTGTCCTCCATTTCCACCACCGGGAAGAGGGTGATGCTCAGCTCCACCTGATCGTGTTTGACTTCCAGCTTCAGCTCCCGGGAGGCCACCACGGGGTGGATGGCACAGCCCAGCAGGCCACCGATGGCCGGCCAGTTGATGGAGGCCACCAGCAGCTTGTGCAGGGTCTCGATGAGCACACTGGAGGAGAGGTACCGGCCCACAAGGAACCTGTCCCAAGGGCTGCACCCACGAGGGAAATACCCCAGATCGATCCTCTTGATCATCCAGTACTGGGGGTTCCTCACCACGGTGTCCTCCCCCGAGATGAGGCCCCAGAGCCCGGCGTCGAGGACCACGGGGAGCATGAGGTGGATGCGGTCAGCTGCCAGGACCTCGAGGCCATCGAGCAGGGCCCCGCTGAGGAAGAGGCGGCCGAAGGGCAGCTCTGGGCACTTGCTCCTCAGGAAGTTCTGCAGCTGGGTGCTGATGCTCCTGGCCAGCTGTGGGACGAGGGATGCTTGGATCTCGGGCACGGCCAGGCGGCTGCTGTGTGACAGGAGCTTCTCCTGCAGCGTGAGGCAGCGCAGGGGGCTGGACGTGACCTGAGGAGCCCCCAGAGGGGCAGAGCAGCCCCTGGGATCTGTGAGAAGGGAAAGGAGAAGTCACAGCTCTGAGCACATCATCTGAAACCCTCAGCAGCTGAGGGGAAGGCGTGAGTTGGGTGCCCAGCTCTCAGCCCACCCCTCTGGAGGTGACACTGACCTCGGCAAGGGCCCCCGTCAAGCCCATTGAAGTTAACAGCACTTCCCAGCCATGCAGAGCCCAAACCAACCCCAAAACCCGACTGCTCCCAGCCTCACTCCTCAGCCAGAGATGGGAACCAGGCAAGGGACTTGTTGCCAGGGTCAGAGAATCACAGAATATGCTGAGTTGGAAAGGACTCAACGAAAATCATCCAGTCCAACTCCTGGCCCTGCACAGACACCCCAGTAATCCCACCCTGTCCCTGAGAGTGTTGTCCAAACAGTCCTGGAGCTCTGGCAGCCTTGGGGCCGTGACTGTTCCCTGGAGAGCCTGGTCAGTGCCCCAGCACCCTCTGGGGGAAGAGCCTTTTTCCTAAAATCCAATCTAACCCTCCCTGACACAGCTCCTGCTGTCCCTTCATGCCACTGGTCACCAGAGAGCTCAGCCTGCCCCTCCACCTCCTCACACGAGGATCCCACAAACAATCCTGCTCTGGGTCCAGTGTCTCAGGACATGCCCTGGACCAAGCTGGGCCAGTTTCCCACTTGGAAAAACGCCATCTCCATGGGCAGCCAGACAAGGCAGCCTTTGTCTGCAGCAGCTCCTGAGTGCACCTTCCACAGGCAGAGCTGACCCAGAAAACGAGCGCAGCCAACGCTGCTCCAGAGGAAACAAACCCTGGCAGCCCCCGCCCCGCAGCGCTGGCCGGGATACCCTGGGTGTCACCAGAGCTCCTGTTGCCACAGTCATTGCCTAAAAAGGGGCCGTGGCTCGGGAGCCTCCCAGGAGGGCAGGCTCAGTCTGGACACCGAGCTAAAAATACCACGGAGCTCCGAGCCTGCCGGAGGGGTGGCACAAACACCAAGGTGATCCTCTGGGCACCAGGAGCCTCACCTGGCACCACAGGCTGAGCTGGAGAGAGCAGAGGCTGGCTGAGGTCTTCCCTTCTCTGCTTCTTGGGGGGTTTTGGTGTTGTCTTGATCAGTGCCAAGTCCTGCCAGCTCTCCTCCAGGGACTTCTGCTCAGCTTTGGGATCGCCCTCATCCCGAGGGCTGGTGGCTCGGTCGATCAGCTGGAGGGAAGGAAAACCCAAGAGGACAAGCTGTTATCTTTATTTTCCATGAATTATGGGTGACAACAGCCCCTCTGGAGCACACACATGAGGGGACAGCCCCACTCAAGGCTTCTGCTCAGAAAAACACTCAGTTTAGGGGCTATAAATGTGCACATCATCTTCCTGTAGGTTTTACAGGGAAAACAGATACCCAAATACAACTTAAGTCCCAGGTGCCTTTTGGGATGGGATACCATATCCCAAATGCTCCAGGCAAACTGCAACATGGATACATGGTCCCACAGGGTGGGAGCAGGCAGCTCCTATGGCACTTGGCCTTTGTGCCATATGCAAGGAACCAGCTCAGGAGCAGACACAGAGCTTTGGGGCACATCTTGCCCCACCACACTGGGCCCAACCCAGCTCTCCTGAGCATCTTCCCGTGCTCTGAGCGCCGCCCCAGCCTTACCCTCTTGACGGCCAGCGTGGCAATGGCCAGCACGGCGGCACCGCTGACGCCCAGCACCAGCCTGGCGTTGGCCAGCAGCACCTCGAACACGCTGCCCAGCCCGTCGATGACCCTGCCCAGCCCGCCGTTCTCCTGCCGCCTGCCCCGCTGCTGCCAAAACAACGCCATGGTCCCCCTGCGGAGAACAGGAGTGTCACCCCGGCCTGCGGGACCTGTCACCCCGGGACAGCCGCAGCCGCAGGGCCGGAGGGTTTGGGGAACGAGGGGTTCCGTTGGCCCGCTTTGCTCCGGGATAAAAGCTCCCGCCGCCGCCGCCGGGACGCGTGGGTGCGGCACGGGAGCAAGGGTCACCCGGGGAAGCGACACCCCAGGGAAGAGAGGGACACCCC
>VXBR01001726.1:21459-39622 GCA_013400215.1 Cisticola juncidis | reverse complement strand
CCCAGGGAAGAGAGGGACACCCCAGGGAAGGGAGGGACACCCCAGGGAAGGGAGGGACACCCCAGGGAAGGAAGAGGCGTTCCAGGGAAGGAAGGGACACCCCAGCGAACGGGCCCCCCCGGGAAGGAAGGGGCATCCCGGAGAAGGAATGGACACGCCGGGGAAGGGTCACCCGCTCCTCAGCCGGCCCTACCGCAAAGCCTCGCGGGGCACCGGCGGCGCTGGGGCGGTTCCGCGGCCCGCGGGAAGGGAGCGCCCCCGACCNACAGGGCCCCACCGGGCTGGGGCCCCGCGGGGTTGTCAGGCCTCCCCCGGGGCGGGGGAATACCGGCCCCGCCCGGGGTGGGTGACCCGGGGCAGTTTCGGTCCCGACCCCGTGAGCGCTGCGGGGCTGGGCGATCCCCGAGCCCCATCAAGCCGCTATGGTTGAGCAGCCCGGCCCCAGCCCACGGGGTCCCGGAGAGACAGGCGATCCCCGAGCCCCCAGCTCCCACTCCCGTAGGACTGGGCGATCCCAGCTCCAATCCCATAGGACTGGGTCTCCATGGCTCCCAGCTCCCATCCCCTAGGAATGATCGATCCCCTCTGCCAGCTCCCAGTCCCATAGGACTGGGTGATCCCAGCCCTCTAGTTCCCAGTTTTATGGGACTGGGTGATCCGAATCCCCACGGCTCCCACTCCCTTAGGACTGGGTTATCATGACCCCAGAGTTCCCAGTCCCATAGGACTGCTCGATCCCAAACCTCCCATGACTATGGAGCATCAGTCAGACTGAGGTCCCCGGATCCTTGTCCCGTGGCACAGGTGGCTTCCTCACCCTCCTCCTCCTCTGCAGGGCGGATACTTCCCCGAGCATGTGAAGGCGATGACGAGCCTGCGCTGGCTGAAGCTGAACCGCACGGGGCTCTGTTATCTGCCCGAGGAGCTTGCTGCCCTCCAGAAGCTGGTGAGCCCCGTGTTTTGGGATGGAATGGGGCTCCCCTGTCCCGCTGGGGCCGTGGGATCTGACGGGAGCCTGTTCCCTGCCAGCCTCGTGGCTCAGCAGTGAATGCTCTGGTATCTAATAATAGCACTGAGCTACAGTGTGTGGTTGAAATGGGATGCAGGAGCTGCCAGGAGTGGGGCTGTGATGGACTTGCACTCAGTTTCACCTTGTTTCTCTAGAACACCAGATTAAAAACCATGTTTAGATCCTCTGAAAGGAAGGGTGATGGTCACAATGGAGAGGATCAAGGTTTTGGGGGCTTTTTTTCCTTCTCCTTTGCTAAAGTATATAAAGAGCAGGAGCTGGCTTTGTTTTTTGGGTGAGTTGTAGCTCAGCTTGACTTCAGTGGTGTCTGCAGCACATGAGGGACCTCATCCTATGTTGGTGTCAGACAAACTGAGTGCTTTAAAAGCTGCCACAAGTCCCTGTCCCTGTGCCAGGTGGAGGGAATCCCTCAGAGCCACGCTCCTGCCAGCCCTGCCAGGTGCTCGGGGGCCACAGCAAGACTGAAATCCTGGCATCCCTCCCACAGCCTGCCAGTGCCTTGTGTTCCTGAGCAGGCAGCAGCCGGGGCTGGTGATGCTCAGAGGAAAACATTTCCCCAGGGAAATTCCTCCTACCCTGCAGTGCCCACGCCTGCCCGTTTCCAGGTCACCCAGTAGGAGGCGTTTCCAAGGACTGGGATCTGTTTGCACAGGGACTGTGTGGGCCAGCGTGGTGGCATCCCAGAGCACCCCAAACCTACAGCAGGGCTGAGGTGTCCAGCCAGGGCTACCCCAGGGAATGAGGGATGTGACAGTGCTGGGCCAAACAATCAGTTTGGGACTGGGAGTGTGCCAGCAGCCCTGTGTGTCCCCACACAAAGTCCCCAGCTCTCCTGGGATGGAGGAGCCTCCACATCAATGTGGGGGCCCAGCCCTTGCTCTGCACAGCCCCAGCTCCTCTCTCTGCTCACTGGGGCTTGTCTGGGGCTTCCCTGCAGGAGCACCTCTCTGTGAGTCACAACAGCCTCACCACGCTCCATGGAGAGCTCTCCGGCCTGCCCTGCCTCCGGGTGAGTGTCCCCTCCTGCCTCGGGGTCCCCAGGCACCTCTGGGGTCTGAGGGCACACCAGGATCATACCTGGGCACCCTGGGGGCTCAGCAGGCAGCTGCATTCCTGCCTCTCTCCCCTTTGCAGGCGATTGTGGCTCGTGCAAACAGCCTGAAGAACTCAGGAGTCCCTGATGACATCTTCCAGCTGGATGACCTCTCAGTGCTGGTGGGTGCAGAGTCTCCTCAGCTGATGCAGGAGCCAGCTCAGACTCCTGGATCCCATTCCTGCACTTTGGTGGCTCCTTGGGAGCACCAGTCCCAAGCCCCTGGGGAAGGGAAGCTGGCTGTTGGCAGGATGACCCCTGGCAATGCCTCCTTTAGAGGCTGATGCCATGGATGGGTTCCCTGGGTTCCCTGTGTGCTGGCCCAGCTCCTGCTGTGCCCCTGGAGATACCCCCAGTCCTCAGGATTGGGTACTGGTGGCTGGGTGTGGGGCAGAGAGTGACAGCTCCTTTGTGCTCCTGTTTTCCCAGGACCTGAGCTACAACCAGCTCACAGAGTGTCCCAGGGAGCTGGAGAATGCCAAGAACATGCTGGTCCTTAACCTTGGCCACAACAGGTGGGTCCAGGCTAGGGTGACCACCTGGCTCTCCTGGCCACGGCCACCTCCACTGGTCACACTTGGCTCTGGGTCCTGCTCTCTGCCCCTCCTTGAGGGAGACCCAGGGCTGGTGCAGGTCCTGGGCAATCCTGAATTTCCCCGTATCCCTGCAGCATCGACACCATCCCCAACCAGCTCTTCATCAACCTGACGGACCTGCTGTACCTGGACCTGAGTGACAACAAGCTGGAGAGCCTCCCCCCGCAGATGAGGCGCCTGGTGCACCTGCAGACCCTCATCCTCAACAACAACCCCCTCCTGCACGCCCAGCTCCGGTAGGGCCCCGCTCCCCAGGCTGGCTCTGCTCTGGCAGGGCTGGGAAGGAGGTTCCTGCTCCATCCTGACGCTCTCTGTGCCCTGTGGTTCTCCTGGCCTGCAGGCAGCTCCCGGCCATGACAGCCCTGCAGACCCTGCACCTCCGCAACACCCAGCGCACGCAGAGCAACCTGCCCACCAGCCTGGAGGGGCTGGTAAACCTGGCAGGTAAGGCAGGAGGGAAGGGTGATGGTCACAGTGGAGAGGATCAATGTTTTGGGGCCTTTTTTTCCTTCTCCTTTGCTAAACTATATAAAGAGCGGGAGCCTGGCTTTGTTTTTTTGGGTGACTGAGCCAGGCCTTTGGTGGAGTCATGGCTCGGCTGGGGTTTGATGGTATCCACAGCACATCAGGGACTTCACCCTGTCAGTGTCAGGATCAGGCCAGGGCATCCAGCCCCACAGAGCCCTCCAGGAGCTCTCCTAGCACCAGGCTGGTGGTGTCACCCCGTTGTCTCTTTCCCCAGACGTGGACCTGTCCTGCAATGACCTCACCCGTGTCCCCGAGTGTCTCTACACCCTGGGCAGCCTGCGGCGCCTCAACCTCAGCAGCAACCAGATCACAGAGCTGTCCCTCTGCATCGACCAGTGGACCCAGCTGGAGACCCTCAACCTGTCCCGCAACCAGCTCACCTCCTTACCTGTATGTCCCTGCCCTTTCCCATCCCTGCTCCTGTCTCCAGGGTTCTCCCTCACCCCACCATCTCCCCCTTCCCCAGTCGGCCATCTGTAAGCTGACCAAGCTGAAGAAGATGTACCTGAACTCCAACAAGCTGGACTTTGACGGGATCCCCTCGGGCATTGGCAAGCTCACCAACCTTGAGGAGTTCATGGCAGCCAACAACAACCTGGAGCTCATCCCTGAGAGCCTGTGCAGGTAAGGAACACACAGCTGGATCTGCAGGAGGGAGCACAGAGGTTGGGTGGTCACAGATCACCCTGGGCTGTCCTGTCACCACCATCACTGTCCCACAGGTGCTCCAAGCTGAGGAAGTTGGTGCTGAACAAGAACCGCCTGGTGACGCTGCCAGAGGCCATCCACTTCCTGACGGATGTGGAGGTGGGCACCAGTACCCCTGTGCCTTGGGCTGGCTCCACCACAGCCCCAGCACCTCCCTGGGACCCCAGGGCTGTAGGGTGGGCTGCAGGTGAGGGCAGGGCAGCTCAGGGCCAACACCTGCAATCTGCCACATGGTTCAGCCCAGGCTGGCCGTGGATTCGGGGCTCCTTCCACATCCCCTCACCTCACTGAAGCCTGGGGTGCTCCGGAGGTCTCCATCCCATGCCACACTCAAATGTCCCCATCAGCACGTTCTTCACAGAGGTCTCTGTGCCCTCCTGGCAGATCCTGGACGTGCGCGAGAACCCCAACCTGGTGATGCCCCCGAAGCCGGCGGATCGCTCCTCGGAGTGGTACAACATCGACTTCTCCCTGCAGAACCAGCTCCGCCTGGCCGGGGCCTCCCCCGCCACCGTGGCCGCCGCCGCCGCTGGTGCGTGTGCAGGGACAGGGACACGGCCCCTGCCCTGGCCCTGCCACAGGCTGGGGGTGAGCCCCTGCCTTGGCACAGGCTGGGGAATGAGCCCCTGCCTTGGTACAGGCTGGGAGATGAGCCCCTGCCTTGGCACAGGCTGGGGGATGAGCTGTGCTCCCCAGGGTGCCCCCCAGGCCACCTCTCACTCCATCCCGTGTCCCCAGGGAGCAGCACCAAGGACCCGCTGGCCCGCAAGATGCGGCTCCGGCGGCGCAAGGACTCTGCCCAGGATGATCAGGCCAAGCAGGTGCTGAAGGGGATGTCAGACGTGGCCCAGGAGAAGAATAAGAAGATAGAGGTAGGGTCTGAGGTGGGAGAGGGGCGCTGAGGGCATCACAATGTCCCTGGCCTACCTTGAGTGCCAGCAGGGTTCTGGTTGTCCCTAATGTGACCTGTTCCATCCCACAGGAGAGTGGGGAGGCAAAGGCGCCGGACCTGAAGACACGGCGCTGGGACCAGGGCCTGGAGAAGCCCCAGCTGGACTACTCGGAGTTCTTCAGCGAGGACGTGGGGCAGCTGCCCGGCCTCTGTGTCTGGCAGATCGAGAACTTTGTGCCCACGCTGGTGGACGAGGCTTTCCACGGCAAGTTCTACGAAGCCGACTGCTACATCGTGCTCAAGGTACCTGGGGAGGACCAAGGCTCCCCCACATCCCCTGCCCAGAGCTGCAGCCATCCCACCTCACACCTTGTCCTTCCCAGACCTTCCTGGATGAGAACGGTTCCCTGAACTGGGAGATCTACTACTGGATCGGGCAGGAGGCCACGCTGGACAAGAAGGCCTGTTCTGCCATCCACGCCGTCAACCTCCGCAACTACCTGGGGGCCGAGTGCCGCAGCATCCGGGAGGAGATGGGGGATGAAAGTGAAGAGTTCCTGCAGGTGAGGCCACCCCCAGCTCCCCTGTAGCCCCCAACCCCTCCTGTCCCACCCTCACCCCCTCCCTGCCCACAGGTCTTTGACAATGACATCTCCTACATCGAGGGTGGCACGGCCAGTGGCTTCTTCACCGTTGAGGACACGCAGTATGTCACCAGGTACAGCTGGGGACAGGGCTGGGGGCATGTGTGGGGCAGGCAGTGCCCTGTGTCCCACCATGGCTGTCCCTTTCCTCAGGCTCTACCGTGTCTATGGGAAGAAGAACGTCAAGCTGGAGCCGGTGGCACTGAAAGGGACATCACTGGACCCCCGGTGAGTGGCCAGGGGACAAGAGGGTCCTTGCAGAAGGTTCAGCAGGGTCCATCTGAGACATTATAGCTGCAGTTCTGTGGTGCAAATAGGTTATACCAGCACCTTTCTACAAGAATATGGGTTCAAACCCCTCTTGGTGCACTGCAGGGACCCCCAGGATGGGGAGGATGCTCAGCACACCCCATTCTCTCCTGACTCCTCTCACCTCTCTCCACCAGGTTTGTTTTCCTCCTGGACCATGGCCTCGACCTCCTGGTGTGGCGTGGGAGCCAGGCCACGCTGAGCAGCACCACCAAGGCCAGGTAGGGCTGGTGGGGGTGCCGGGCTGTGGGGGCCCAGCTGCCATCTCACCTGCTCCCTCTGCAGGCTCTTCGCCGAGAAGATCAACAAGAACGAGCGGAAGGGCAAGGCTGAGATCACGCTGCTCACCCAGGGCCAGGAGACCCCCGAATTCTGGGAGGTGCTGGGGGGGCAGCCCGAGGAGATCCGACCCTGTGTTCCTGATGACTTCCAGCCCCACAAGCCCAAGCTGTACAAGGTGGGGAGCTGCATCCATAGGGCACCAGCCCTGCTGGGGTCCTGCAACCCCCACTTACATCTGTCCCATCCCCTCTGCAGGTTGGCCTCGGTCTGGGCTATCTGGAGCTTCCCCAGATCAACTACAAGCTCTCTGTGGAGCACAAGAAGAGGCTGAAGGCTGATCTGATGCCGGAGATGCGCCTGGTAGGATGGGGCGGGGAGGCTCTCCCAGTCTGACCAGTGAGACTGGTTTCATGCCCCTTCTGCCTCCAGCTGTGCCCTGGGAGAGGGAGGCTCAGCCAGCAGCGCCTGGCTGGGGAACGCTGTGCTGTGTTGGGAGCAGGCAGGGTGTTTTCCAGCTGGGAACGCCTGCAGGTGCCTGACCCTGCTCCTGTGGTGCCCCCAGCTGCAGAGCCTGCTGGACACCAAGAGCGTTTACATCCTGGACTGCTGGTCCGACGTCTTCATCTGGATCGGGAGGAAATCCTCGCGGCTGGTGCGGGCGGCGGCGCTGAAGCTGAGTCAGGAGCTGTGCACCATGCTGCACCGGCCCAAGCACGCCATGGTCACCAGGAACCTGGAGGGCACCGAGTGCCAGGTGGGGCACGGGGCCCTCAGGTGGGTGCTGGGTGCCTGGGAGGGGGCTGTGGCCGAGGGTCTGTTACCTACTCCTGAGTTTACACCAGTGCTCTGGTCTGGTGGACGAGGTGGGGATCGGTCACAGGTTGGACTCGATGGCCTTGGAGGTCTTTTCCAGCCTTGGTGATTCTGTGGTGCAGGTGTTCAAGTCCAAGTTCAAGAACTGGGACGACGTCCTGCGCGTGGATTACACCCGGAACGCCGAGACGGTGCTGCAGGACGGCGGCCTGGCCGGGAAGGTGCGCAAGGACGCCGAGAAGAAGGACCAGATGAAGGCCGACCTCACCGCGCTCTTCCTGCCCCGCCAGCCCCCCATGCCCCTCAGCGAGGTAGGGCTGGGGACCCCCATGGATCCCCCAGGGCGTGGGGCTGGTGCTGAAGGAGGGACTGGGGGCTGATGGAGCACATGGGGCCACAGGCAGAGCAGCTGATGGAGGAGTGGAACGAGGACCTGGATGGCATGGAGGGCTTCGTGCTGGAGGGCAAGAAATTCACTCGCCTGCCTGAGGAGGAGTTTGGCCACTTCCACACCCATGACTGCTACGTCTTCCTGTGCAGGTGACACCTGGCTTGTCCCCTCTCAGGGGCTGCTGGGCCACCTTGTCCCCAACCTCCCTGCCCAGTCCTCCTGACTGTCCCATCCCTCACATCACTCCCTGTTCCTGCCCTCAGGTATTGGGTGCCAGTGGAGTATGAGGAGGATGAAGAGAAAAAGAAGAAGGGTGAAGGCAAAGGGGAGGAGGAGGGTGAGGAAGAAGAGGAGGAGAAGCAGCCCGAGGAAGACTCCCAGTGCATCGTCTACTTCTGGCAGGGCCGGGAGGCCTCCAACATGGGCTGGCTCACCTTCACCTTCAGCCTCCAGAAGAAGTTTGAGAGTCACTTCCGTGGCAAGCTGGAGGTGACACAGTTTGGGGGTGACACAGGGGTGCCCCAGCTTTGCCTCTCGTCTTCCCCATCCCCTCTCTGCCCCTCAGGCTGAGACAGGGGACAGCAGCAGAGATGGGAGCTGGCAGGGAGGTGCAGCTGGGGCTTGGAGCTGTTTGGGAATTCCCTGTGCCCCTTCTGACACCCAGCCCTGTCCAGGTGGTGCGCATGACCCAGCAGCAGGAGAACCCCAAGTTCCTCTCGCACTTCAAGAGGAGGTTTGTGATCCACCGGGGCAAGCGCAAGGACCGGGCCAGCGCTCCCCAGCCCAGCCTGTACCACATCCGCACCAACGGCGGCGCCCTCTGCACCAGGTCAGAGCCCGGGGCTGCTCCGTGCCAGGCAGCACCCACGGGTGCCAGCTCCAGGGGATACCTGTGGTGGGCACGGCTGCCAGGTCTCCCACTGATCTGTGCCTCGGGGGCTCTGTCTCCAGGTGCATCCAGATCAACACGGACGCTGCTCTGCTCAACTCCGAGTTCTGCTTCATCCTCAAGGTACTGCCGGTGGCTGAATCCTCAGGGGTGCCTGGGTGCCCTCCTGGCCCCCTGGAGAGTATCAAGGTTTTGGGGGCTCTTTTTCCTTCTGTCCTCCAGGTGCCCTTTGAGAGCACGGACAACCAGGGCATCGTCTACACCTGGGTGGGCCGGGCAGCCGACCCTGACGAGGCCAAGCTGGCTGAGGACATCATGAACCACATGTTTGATGACTCCTACAGCAAACAGGTGAGCAGGGCTCAGTGCCACCTTGTCTGGGTGACAGTGACCACCCAGGCCACACTCAGCCCTGTTCCTGCCCTTTCAGGTCATCAACGAGGGAGAAGAACCCGAGAACTTCTTCTGGGTGGGCATTGGGGGCCAGAAGCCCTACGATGAAGATGCCGACTACATGAAGCACTCACGGCTCTTCAGGTGGGCACTTGGCCTGGAGGGAGATGCTCCAGTCTGTGCTGCTTCCCTTCCTCCCACAGATCCCATCCCCCTTGGGAACCAACCAGCCAAAACAGCTGCTTCACCACATCCCTTTTCTCTACATGAGCCAAGTCCTAACAAACTCATGCCTGATGCTGTCCCTGTCCATCTCCCTGCAGATGCTCCAATGAGAAAGGTTACTTCTCCGTGTCAGAAAAGTGCTCAGATTTCTGCCAGGATGACCTGGCTGATGATGACATCATGCTGCTGGACAACGGGCGGGAGGTGAGCTGGGGGCACGAGGCTGTCCTGGGCCAGATCTTCCAGTGGCTCTGTGAGCTGAGCCCAGCTGCTGATCCTTCCTGCAGGTCTACATGTGGGTGGGCACCCAGACCAGCCAGGTGGAGATCAAGCTGAGCCTCAAGGCCTGCCAGGTAAGACCTCCCTCCATCCTGGGATGCTGGGGGGGAGGATTTGGGCACTTCCATCTCCCTTGATCTGGGTGGTGCAGAGCTCTGGGCTGGAGAACACCATCCCTGGAGCTGGGTGAGGGCCAGGCCCCCACGGCAGTGCTCTGCCCCAGGTCTACATCCAGCACATGCGCTCCAAGGACCCCGTGCATCCCCGCAAGCTCCGGCTGGTACGCAAAGGCAACGAGCCCTGGCCCTTCACCCGCTGCTTCCACGCCTGGGGCACGTTCCGCAAGCCGCCCACCTAAGGGACAGGGGCACCCAGGGACACCCAGCCAGACCCTGGCACCCCGCGCTGCCACCACCGCCAGGCTCAGCCTGCAGCCCCTTCCCCCGAGCCGGGGCCAGAGGGGGTCACTGGGGCTGTCCCTCTGTCCCCGCTTCTCCCAGCACGGGGCCAGCACAGCCCCTTCCCTTCCTGGGGGGCATACGGGGCGGTGTGGGCCCCTGCCACACCCTGCTTAGGGATGCTGCTGCCCCAAACCAGTGCCGAGCTCCCCCTGCGACTGGGGGACAGGAGTGGCTCCCAGTGTGGGTGGGAGGATGCTTTGCTAAGGAGAACTGGGGGGGAGTGAGGGGCTTTCAGCCCTGGGCCTTACTGGTGGTCCCTGCTGTCCTTGGGGATGCGCCCTCAGCAGGGATCAGCCCATCTGGATCATATCAATAAATACTGTACTCACCTCGACACTGTCCCAGGCTCTGACTCACTCCCAAACGGGGTCACCCCAACCCTGACCGTGCCCCTCTGCAGCTCAGGGGAACCCCAGCACTCACCTGGCTCCCAAACACGGTCACCCTAACCCTGACCGTGCCCCTCTGCAGCTCAGGGGAACCCCAGCACTCACCTGGCTCTGAGGCTCAGCAAACACCTGCAGCCCAGGCAGCTGATATTAAATGCTTTATTTTCAATATTAAAAACCAGTATTTTTAATTACTAAACAATGCTAAATTCATCTTACCAAAAACGAAACAAAACAAAAAAAAAGATGAGGTGGAGGGGGAGTTCTACCAGGGACGCTACAGCTCCGGCCTCGGCCGGCAGCAACAGAGCCCGAACCCCCCCAGCCACACACGTACCGCGAGAGAGCCCGGGGGCCACAGCTCCCCAAAAAGAGAGGGGCAGGGGCCAGCTGAGCCCCGTGGTGACAGCCACCACAGGCCAGGGGACAGAGCTGGCACCACCGCAGCCCCCCGGAGGACGAGGCCAGGCTCGGAGCCCAGGGGGGATTTGGCACAGTGAGACCCCCAGGGTGGGGCAGCCCAGCCTGGGGCAGGAGGGGGCTGGGGCAGCCCCATCTGCCCCCCCGCAGCACCAACGTGGAGCAGGAGCAGGAGCCCGTGTGTAATTCCACAGCGTGATCCCATCCCAAACACACCCCGTGGCAGGAATTAGTGTCAGAAAGGAGCAGCAGGCACAGAGCCCAACCTGGAGAATAGCCCTTGGAGAAGCCACTAAGAGAAAAAGGCCACCTGTGACCCCCCAGCGTGCCCCTCCTCGGGCTGCTCAAGGCCTCTGCTGCCCACCTGGGAGCCAGGGGATCCCCTCTGGGCTCCCCTGGGGACAGTCCCTGTGTGGCAGCCAGAGCCTCCTGGCAGGCAGGGAACAGGGCTGTAAACTGCAGGGAGCCGGGCATGTAAACACAGACCAGGGGATTGGGGGGCCGTGCCCGGGGGCTTCTGGCCCCCCACTGCCCCAAGGGACCAAAACCAGGGGGACAAGGAGGGGTCCACAAGCCCCAGCCCTCCCCGTGGAGCCAGGGAAGCAGCAGCATCCCCCAGGAAGGGGGCTCTGGAGCAGGGTTCAGTGACACTCGACCGTGTATAAAAAAAGGAACTTATCTTCCCCGGGAAGAGTTTGTGCCCCAGGGGGCTCCGGGCAGGGAGCTGTGCGGGGGTGCCGGAGCCGGGGCGCGGCCGGCGCGGAGGTTAGAGAGGAGGAGGAGTCTACGTTACTGGGGAGGGGGCGCGGGGGTCCAGTCGAGTCGCGCGTCCCGGGAATCCGAGCACTGAGATGGGTCAGGGAGGCCGGCGGTGCCTGCGGGTGAGGCAGCTCCTCAGAAGGAGAACTGGGCTCAGGACAGGCACTGCCCTGCTCCCCTCCCTCCTGGAGCCCCAGGGAGCTCCATCCTCCCGTGAAGGATCAGAGCACGGTGGGGTCCAAGCTCCAAACCCCGCTCCCACCCCAGGGACCAGCAGCCCCTCACAGACCTCACTTGATGAGGATCCCCGTGGGCCGAGCCTCGTCCTCGCTGGTGTTCCTCAGGTTCTGCTCCGCTTCCTCCGAGGTCCTGGGGCAGAGCAGGGTGAGCAGCACTGCCACAGCCCCTCGGCACCGCTTACCCCATTCCCACCCCACTCACGGCAGGAAATCCTTCACTTCCTCCACGGTGATGTCCCCGGTGGTGTCCAGCGGGGTCTCCATGCTGCTGTTGGGGGAGTCGATGGGACCTGGCGAGAAGGCGGCCGGGTGCTCCTCAGGGGACCCTGGGGAGGCAAGGGACAGGAGGGATTGGGGACAGCCAGGACACAGTGCCAGGCCTGCAGCAGGGCCATGGGACACGGTGTGTGTGCAGGGACAGGGTGGTCACTCACGGTCGCTGTCCGAGGGGGAGTGCTGGCCCTCGGAGCCGCGTGGGACGTGGGTGCCGTTGGCCTGGGGCAGCTTCGGTGTCACCGCTGAGCTGTTGCTGGAAGGGAACAGGGAGAAGTTACAGCCAGAACCAGTGTCATGGGGTGGTTGTACAGGGGTTCCACCACAGCAAAGCCCCCCACGCCCCTGAGACAGCCCACCTGAGACAGGAGGTGTCCTGGAGCCGGGCGACCTCCAGCCGGCACAGTGGCTCCGTGACATTCCTGGCACTCAGCGAGAAGCGCTCGAACTCAGATGGTGAAATTAGGTAGAACCCTACACGGGGACAACAATGAGCCTCAGAGATCCCCCACAGGGCTGAGGGTGAGCATCCCACAGACACAGATGTCCCCTGGTGTCCTCACCTTGGCCATGCTTGGTGAAGACACAGGAGGCAATGCCACTGATGTCCTCCTTACGGATGCAGCTGTAGTGGACCTGGGGCCGCAGGCTGGGCACGGTGAAGATGTGGATGTCCCCCAGGTTGGTGAGACAGGCCAGGCAGTTTTCCAGCCTCTCCTCAGAGCCAGCGCTGGCCAGGCTCACCAGGGCCACCTTCCGCACCCGGCAGCCCTCGTGTGCTGTCAGCTTGAACTTGGTCTTGGCACTCACTTTGGGCAGCGTGAACACCTGGCGGGGCAAGAGCAGCTGGGCTCAGGGGAGAACAGGAACCTGCAGAGCTTAGGGGGCCACCTTCCCCTTGGATTCACCACCCTAGAACAGGCATAGGAGTGCCCCAAAAACCTGACTGTCACTTCCAGTCCCTGCACGATGAGGACATCAAGAGAGGACAGGGGTCATGTTGTGTCCCATCTCTACCACAGTGCGACACTGAGCCCCGCGCTCACCTTGAACTGTTCCTCAGAGGAGATGAGCATGGAGTGGCTGCCCTGCATGTCAGGGGCCTTGGCCAGGTCCCGAGACACCTCGTAGGGCTCGGGCAGGGGGTTCCCTCGCCCGTCCAGCACCGCAATGGCCACCACCGGGGCCCGGTGCATCAGCTGGATCTCCTTCCCCAGCACCGCTTCCACCGCCCGCTCCGAGAACTTCTCCTGCGACGGCACCTCCAGGGCGTAGGCGAACACCGACCCCGAGTTGGTCCCTGCCCACATCGTGGGGCCGTGGTGGGCAGCTGTGGGGGTGGAGCAGTGTCAGAGACCCCTCCCCACAGACCCAGCTCAGGGGCTTTTCCCAGGGTGGGAGGGGGGGTCTCACCATCACGGAGGAAGGTGTCAGCGAAGTAGAGGCACCGCACGACCCCCGACAGTGAATCATCGGCCGAGCGGGGCTCGATGCGCCGCTGCACCGGCGTCATCTCCACCTCAGGGGGCCCCGCCTGCTCCGCCAGCTGCGCGTTGGCCTCCTGCACCTGGGGAGGGCACAGGGTCACTCCCTGCTCGGTGGGGACAGGGAGCTGCCATGGCAGCCCCCACTCCCTGCCCACCTTGCTGGAGGGGCTGCTGGCGTTGAGCCTCTTCTTGCCCGACACGCGGCTCTTGCGGATGCGGCGGAAGGACTGACGCAGGGACTTCTTGAGGGACTTCACGCGCGACAGGGGCCCCTCCATGGCCAGCGAGTCGTTGGGGTGCAGCGTACACCTGCGGGCACCGAGGCTGCTCAGCACCCACCACGTCACTCAGGGCACCCCCGGCACCGAGGCCCCCCTGTACCTGGCCAGCACGGGGTTGCGCCGGTAGTAGTCGAAGAGCCCGAAGCCGTGGCTGGTGCCGAAGGCCACGAGGTTCCACTCGGAGTGGAGGGTGACAGCGGTGACGGCGGCGGGGGGCACGCACTGCACCAGCACGCTGGGCTGGAAGCCGGGGGGGAAGTGGAGGGGCCCGTTCCGAGGGGCCAGCCGGTCGTGGCCCTTCCAGGTGAAGCCCTCACGGTCCTGCAGCAAGTCCACGGTGGCCACGCTGACGGCGTGCTCCGACTTCTCATCGCTCAGCTCCATCACCAGCACCTGCAGGGACAAGCACACACAGGGGGACACATTGGAACCCCCCATACAGCCAGCCTGCTGCACATTGGGGGTTAAACCCAGGGCAGGAGCTGCTCAAGGACAATCATAGGGGTCTGAAGGGTCTGTAGCTCCTCTCCCGCTGTGGGTCTGCAATGGGGCAGCTGAGAGGTGCTCGGCAGCCCTCACTCTGTCCTTGCCACCTTACCTGCCCCGCCGTGCCAGCCACCACCATCTTGGCCGTGTACTTGCAGAGCGCGATCTTCTGCACACCCAGGCGCGGGTCATCGCTGTAGGGATCAAAGCAGCCCACCTGCGGGAGGGGACAGCTGAAGGGACAGCCAGGACCCCGCACACAGCTGCAGGCAGCCCCCCCTGCGCCCCCACATCCCCCCAAGCATGGCACACGGGTCACTCCGGGCATCACGCCCAGGAAAAGCCTGTCCCCACGCACGCCCGGCTCCTTCCCCGTGCTGGGGCAGACCCACGGGACGGGGCGCACAGAACAAGCGTCCCTTGTGTCCCCACAGTGCGTCACGCAGCAGCTGTGCCCTGAGCCGGGGGACATGGCCCCGGGGCGCAGCCGGGACAGCTCCGGCAGGTGCACCCCCGTGCCCAGCTCTGGGTTTGGTCCCTCCAGTGCTGGCAGAGCCCGGAGGGTGCTGAGGTCCACGGCAGTGTCACCCTGCCCAGGCACCCTCACCTTGCGGAACGGAGGCCACTCCTCCTCGCCCGCCTGGTTGAGGCTGTCGTTGTGCTCACAGTCTGTCTGGAAGATGTTGGCGGTGCCCAGCTTGTAGAGGGGCTTCAGGGAGACCCCCGAGGCGTCCCAGAACCGCACGGTGCCGTCCTCGTGCCTGGGCGGGGGGGTCCTGTCAGCGCGGGGCCCCAACATCTGCCCGGCTAACAAGAGCTGCTGTGTGCTGTCAGCCACCGTGCCAGGGGGGGACAATGGGGGACAGTGCAGCGGGTGACACACTCGTGCCCAGCCAGAAGGAGAAGGGGCAACCCACTTGAAAAGAGGGAGTGGATGCCACCAACATCCCATCCCACTCCCCCACTGCAGGGTGCAGAGGTGTCCTCCCGCATTTTGGGTTTCCCGGGCCCCCTCCCTGCTGCCAGCCCACTCACCCGGTGAGGAGAAGCCCCCTCTGCGTGGGCTCCTGGGCCAGGTTCTTTCCCCCATCAATGGGCCAAGCCTGGAGGGAGGGATGGAGGAAGGGATGAAGACTGCTGGGCCGTGCTGGAAGGGGCTCAGCAGGACCCCTGCCCACCACCCCCATCACTGACCACAGAGGATTGCCGGGGGCTCTGCTGCTCGCCCACACTGACGATCCTCTCCCAGAGCTTGAGGGGCACGTTGGAGACATGGCAGGAGCAGGTGATGGCAGAGGAGTGGAGAGGTGCCAGGTACGGGGCAGGGATGGTGGGCCAGCCCGGCGTCTGCAGGTCAATGGCCACCAGCTCCTCCTCCACCAGCACCACGAGGGCTCGGGGGTTCTCAAAGCCTGAGGAGGGGGGAGATGGCTGCTACACAAGGAGACCCCCACACCACCACCCTCTCCCCAGGGTGGCCCTGGCAGGACGTACCTCCCTCAGGCACCTCTGCGCTCTGCACGGTGAAGAAGTCAATGACACGGGAGGTGAAGTCCAGCGTGGCCAGGGTCTGGCCCTGCAGCACGCTGACACAGTGCCTGTCACCGTAGCTGGCCCGTGGCATTCCCCCGCTGAAGATGATGAAGGGGTTCCTGGGTGGGATGAAGCAGCTGCCATCAGACCCTGGACCCCCAAGTGCCCCCTGTGTCCATGCCCAGCCCACCCACCTACCCTGGACCCCCAAATGCCCCCTGTGCCCATGCCCAGCCCACCCACCTACCCTGACTCGCAGGTTCGCCAGAGGATTTTGCTGATGGCTTTGCAAGGGAACGGCCCTGAAACGCAGACACCAACACTGTGGTTGTAGCACTGGGATGGGGGGATCAGCTCCCAACCCCAGAGCCCCCCAGACCCCCATGCTGTACCGTAGGGGATGGTGGACATGACGGGCTGCTGGGTCCTCTGGCCGGAGCCGCTCACTGCCCACACCATGTACCCACCGTCGCTGTGGGAGCTGACGATGCTCTTCCCGCTCTGCTCCCAGGCCAGGCTCTCCAGCTGCTGCACGGGGAACACATGGGGGGCTCAGGGCTTGGATGGGGACACACACACAGGGACACAGCCCCACCAGCCCCAGGCCAGTCCCAGTACCTGGTTCCCCAGGAAGAGATGCTGCACAGCTCGAGTGCTCTGCTCCCACAGGACCACCAGCCCGCGGCTGTAGCCGATCAGGAGCCGGCTGCCATCCTGGGGGTGCTCCTGGATGGACTCCACGGGTCCCAGCGCCTTCCCGCAGCGGTAATCATCGGGGACACTGCAGGGGATGGGCACACACTGGGGTCAGAGCCGGGCTGGGGGTGCTGGGGACGGGGCATGGGGCCTGCAGGGCTCTCACCTCTGCAGGATCTCATCCGGGAAGAGGGTTTTGTCCTCCAGCAGTGTCAGGGTGGGCAGGGTGACAAAGTACACGGCACCGCCCTCGGTGCCCAGGCAGGCCATGGCACCAGCAGCCATCGGCAGGACCACTGTCACCCGTGTGATGCCAGGGGAGCAGCTGGAGAGGGGAACAGGGGCTACCTCAGCACCGTGTTGGGCCTGGGGGAGTGTTAAAAAGACACCAGACTTCCGCTGCTCCATCCCTACATTCCCATCTCCCTGAGTGCAGGAGGACAAGGACACAGGGACAGCCTCAGTGCTGACAGCAATCAGAGCCATTAATCACCCCCGGGGCCCCGCCAGCATCATAAAAACTCCAGAGCTGTTCCCTGTACTCAGCATCTCAGCTGGGATCAGAGGAGCATCCCAGTGGGGAAAACACCACCATGGAGAGGACCTTGGCCACCGAGAGGACCTTGGCCACCGAGAGGACCTTGGCCACCGTCCCACCCGGGCAGGCCGGCAGCTCCCACGCGCCGTTCCCAGCTGGCAGCGGCACCGCTGCGGCTGCAGCCCCGCGGGGGAGGCACCAACCCCCCCAGGAAAGTACTCAGCAGTGCCGGACCCTGGGCGTCCCGGGAGGCCGAAGCTGCGGGTCTCTTCCAGGTGGGAGCAGCCCTCCTTCTGGCACACCTCCCACAGGTGCAGAGTGTTATCGTCCAGCAGCGAGAGGAGCCAGCCCTGGGGATGGGGGGATGACAGTGGGGTGTGTGAGGCGCTGGGGGGCTGCTGCCAGGTTCCCCACCCAGGGACATCCACCCACCTGGCCGGGAAGGAAGTGCAGCTGGGTGACAGTGGCTGTCTCCTTGTGCAGGCCTGTCAGCTCCACACCCGGTGCGCCATATCTGGGAGGGCCGTCAAAGAAACAACGAGGGTAGAGCCCCCCCTCCCTTCTCCAGTAAACCTCAGGACCCTCCGAATTCTCTCAGGTCACAGTTCTGCCTGCAAACATCAGTTCAGCCCCCTGTCCCCAGGAGAGCCAGGGCACAGCATCCCTGGCTGCACTCCATGCCAGAGCTGGCCTCAGCACCACCATCCCCATCTGGGATCCACCAAGCACCTCCAGCTCCAACCAGGACACTCTGAATCAGCCTGGGATCTGCCAAGCACCTCCACTGGGACACGGCAGGCCAGGCTGGGATCCACCTTCCCACCGGGATGTCCCAGGTCAGGCTGCGGCCACGCGGCTGGGTGGGTGAGAGGCGCCGGAGCCCCGGCACGCACCGGCAGCAGGGTGGGGTTCGGCATGCGCCAGCACGGCCGCACTCACCCGACTGGTCCTGGCTCCTTCGGCGACGCCGCTCGGCAGGAACCGCGGCAGGACCCGGCACTGCACGGAGCACCCCGGCCTGGCATCCCCTGCACCCCCAGACCCGGCCAGCTGCTCCCCCCAGCCCGGTGTCACCAGTGCAGCCACGTCAGGCACGCCGTGTGCCGGGGGTCCTTGCCTCGGCCGCCTTCTGGCACCCTCAGCACAGGGAACCAGCCCGGCGGCTCTGCCCGGCCGGACAGGCAGGAGCTGTCTGGCAGTGCTGGGCACAGCTGAGCCGGCAGAGCCAGGTGACAGCCACAGAGTTTTGGGGAGAGCAGGAAACCAGGCATGGGAATGAAGCAGGGAGCGCGCAGAGGGCTCTCGGTGCTACATGGAGGGGGGGTGCCACCATCCTTGCTCATTCTTGGGTCTTTTCACACCCAAAATAGTGTCACAAGCTGAGAGCCCTCAGGGCGAGCAGCTCGGGCACACCAGTGTCACCAGCATTAGGGATGGGGCTCCAAGCCCAGGGACCCCCAGCTGCCCCAGGAGACCCCCAGGTGCTGGCTGCCCCTCAATGCCAGGCTGTCTGCAACCAGACCAACCCA